>KL198017.1:69269-535751 GCA_000697705.1 Botryobasidium botryosum FD-172 SS1 | reverse complement strand
AGCACAAGATGCATGATGGTGAGCAGTGCAACAGACACATGTGAAGCACCCACACAACACTNACCCCCTGTTGAGCAAAAGATGCATGGTGGTGAGCACAGTACAGCAGGCATGTGTGAAGCAGCCACAGGACACTCACTCTCTGATGAGCACAGGATGCATGGTGGTGAGCACAGTGCAGCAGACACATGTGAAGCAGCTACAAGACACTTACCCACTGTTGAGCACAGGATGCATAATGGTGAGCACAGTGCAGCAGGCATGTGTGAAGCAGCCACAAGACACTCACTGCCTGTTGAGCACAGGATACATGGTGGTGAGCACAGCACAGCAGGCATGTGTCAAGCAGCCACAAGACACTCACATCCTGTTGAGCACAGCATCAGCTCTCATTAGGTACATAGGCTATTTTAAGTGGGTGCAAATATTCACTTCCTAGTCAAGGGCATTATCATTAGTTAGGTCACTTCCTCAGTTGTTTGATTTTGTGCACACCTCCTATTATCATAGAATTGGTTGAGTTTCAAGCTGATGAAGATCATACATCACTAGATGGGAGAACTACTGACCAGCTGTAAACATTCCCAGCTCTCAGGTAAGATGATAGCTATTTGGTATATATTGCAAAGCCTCACAGACTATGAATAAAGCATCAGGTCAACATGTTAGCATTCTCAATATTTGCAGGTACACTCACATCCTTTGATAGTTAGTGTATATCTTGCTATTAGTGTGATACTGGAGCCAAAGGAATTATTTCATACTTACACCCTTTGGTATTATGAATGTCAATATATGGTTCACAAGGCTAGTATGGGAGTAGTGTACTTACAGCCTGTCATTGTTGTACATGTACCAGTCAATGATGATTCTGCTTGCAAGAAATCTAGAAACTCACCTAACATTGAAAAATCCACAAAATTTCAGTAATTTGCAACTCCAAAAAACCCACTACCTACCCAAATAGAGGGAAACCACTTGAATACACCTTTGATTAGCTCATATTGAAGAGGATTGAATGTGGTGGGATCTTTGTGGAGTGTGTCTGCAACAAGGACATATAATTCTCAGTCTTCTATTTAATGGCAGCTCAGTGCAAAAGGATTACCTTGTGCAGCCTTTGTGGTGACTCCACTACACAATACTAGATTCAGTCATGTGTAGTGGAGGAAAACCTGCCACCCACCTATTCACAGCAGCTTTCATGCATATCTCTACATTGATATGCTGTGCTTGGACCAACAAGACTTTCAGAGCATCCTTATCCAGAGCAGCCTCAGTCTTTTCAATCAGTTCTGAGGCTGCCTTCTGGATTGTATCTGGTAACCCTTTGTTGTGCATATCTGCAAATAGAAATGGGTCAATTTGGGATGTCTAGCATCAAGAACTTAACCCTACTTCGAAGGCAGGCCACAGCCTTAGGGGGGTGAGCCACTTTCTTTATCAGAGGCAAAAGGTTATGGTCAAAGTTTGCCTGAGCATGCTCAGGAGCCTTCTTCTGTGCCTCTTCAAATGGGATACCTTGTGCACTAAGGGCACTGAATGCCACAGAATCAAGTGCATCAAACTTGGTGAAGATGGCAATCACAGGAACTGTGAGAAGGGCAAGTCAACAGATATCTGATACAAAGTCAGCTGATGACACAACACACCACTGCCAGTGTCAATAGTATCAAAGAACTCCTTGTCTGCAGCAGTCATGAACCTATTGCCATCAGTTGAGAAGCAGTACCTAAGTTGAGAGAGAAAGAGCTGGGGTGATTTATTGTATAGCACATGATTTTACACTCATACCAGATAGCATGAAGTTGGTTACTCATTGATCCCAGACTTGCTTTATCTTGGATGAATTTCCGAACCAGCTCTAGCTCATCAACAGCCCCTGATTCAAATCCACGGGAGTCATGAAAGACAAATCCAGGGCTGCTTGGGAACATCAAAGAATGCTCGACATTGTGCTCTCCACGCTGTGAAAAGGTGTAAGTATGTGTTATAGGCCTAGGAAATCAAGGCGGGACAAACGAGAGCAGAGGGCGCAAGGATAGAACTTGGATTCCCCTGTAAATGTGACAAGTGTGCCAGACTCGGACCCATCGGCGGATCAGGCATGAGAACGGAGTCGGGTGCAAGGACTGAATTTCGAGTCTCCCCTAAATGAAGCGAGGGAGGCAGATTTGGCGAATCAGATACGAGAACAGAGTCGGGTGCTCTACACATAATCCGGGCACGAATGAAGTGAAGAGTGGTGCGAAGATTAGTGCGAAGAGCAGTGCGAAACGCCGAGCGAGCTGATCTCGGCATGATCTGAGCGTGGTTTGATGTGAGGAATCGTTGCGTAGCCATTATTTTCCTAGCGAGCAACGTACCTCTCCGCTCCCAGCAAGGGTGGCATCTGGCATGTTTTCGCTTTCAGCGTGGGTAACATCTGGAACTCCTTCGCCCTCAGCAAAGATGGCATTTGGAGCCGCTTCGCTTTCGGCGAGAGCGACATCTGGAACCTCCTCGAGGTGGACTTCTGGCATGATCTGACTCCATAGGGGTGTAAGCGAAACGCCCGACTACGATCACGGCGCGAAGCCACGCACCTTGTTACCGTCTCGATCGTAGACATCAGGCTCTCCCTCGGCTCCGCATACCGCTCGCAGAATAGTCGTCTTTCCTGCATTCGCTCTCCCGATGATAAGGATTCGAAACCTTTCGGGGCGCTTGATCTCTCTCTGACTGACGTCTTGCTCTGACATGATTTCTGAGGTATAGGCTAAGCGGATGATAGCAGTAGGCTCGTGAGGTGCTCTGGCGCTGGATGGGAGTTGGTAGCCGCGTGTCGAACGCGGAAGCCTCCCAATTTCGGAATGCTCGAATCGCCGCCACAAAGTTCGGCGCATACCATGAATGACTTTTGTGCATAGCGACGGCGTGCAGAGAACAGTCGAGTGCGAAAGATAGAACGACAAAGGAGTTGTGCGTATCGTATATACGACTAAAGGACAAAAAACTGCAAGAAAAAGGACCGCTTCCGGTGAGCCAGACGACCGAGATTAAAGTTCAAAGCTCAGAAGCCTCGCCCAATGGACCAGGATAGATTTTACATACACACAAATCAGAGAAAAAGTATACCACTAGTTAAATCATATCGACATCGTACGAGCACCCACACTAGTAATACTAGTCCAGGACGGGGGCAACCTCCATCTCATCCAACGCTGCCTCTCTGCACGCAGTCCACACGACCTTCCGGACGGCTCGCGCCTGCGCAAGTCCCTCCCGAATCTCCTCCAGTCGATCGGTATACTCGCGCCCGTCGTCCGCCAGTTCCCGCAGCACCCCGAGCGACCACTCGAGACTCTCCACCTGATTCTGCGGGAGCAGCGGCCGCGGTTCTCCCCCAGGAAGCATGATCGGCTGCGTCGTGATGAACAACCGCTGCAGCGGTGGCAGCTCTTCCTCGGACATTCCGTTTCGCATGTGTTGGCGGAAGCTGCTGCTATCATCGTCCTCATCCTCGTCGTTATCGCCGTTCCCCATGTAGTTTGGCGTGTGTCGTCGCGAGCTGTTGCGTTCCTCTGCGGGTGCTCGGAACGAATCCACATCGAGCGCTTTCCACAGAGCTCCAAGTGCGCGTCGTAGGGCGCCCTCGCCTTCGATGAGCTCGGTGGCTGTGGCACCCAGTTCGACGACATTGCTCGATGTGAACGCGTGTTGTACTGATGGGTCCAGGACGAACGAGCTGAAGTTTGGGTGCTGGGATGCCATGGGCACGTAGGACGCCGTCAGTGGTGGCGTGACGGGGCGTAGGTGTGTAAGGGTGGGCATAGGTGGTGAACTCGGTGGTGATTGCGGAAGTACACGCTTTAGGCGTTTACGAGCGCGCTCCTCCATCTATTGGCGTACAGGGGTAAGCAAACGAAGACGCAGGCTTTGTAAAGAGATGGTACTCACTTCCCAGTCTGCCCTCGCCGGTCCCCAAGAGGCGATTTTGCCCCGTCTTACCCATCGCGAGCCTCGAACGAGCTTGTTCCCCCAGTTGCCTCGTCGCGATCCACAGAGCAGTGGTGGTTCTCTCTCTTCGTCATCCTCATCATCGTAGAATTCAGGGCGCCCCGCCTTGGGATAGTACGAGTCGTTCCGGTCGTTCGAGGGCAGTAAGCTGATATTTAAAAAGTGGGATTGAGAGCGAAGCAGCTAATGATGGATATGTGCGACATACCTAGCCTCGTCTATATCGAGCCATGCACGAGCCGACCGCTTAAGGCTCTTTTCCCGCTCGCCACCACCTCGGTCTCTCTCGAGCTCGAGCTCGAGCCCGCGCTCCCTCTCTCGATCTCTATCTCTCTCCCTATCTCTTCCACGGTCGTAGTCTCGCTCTCTTTCTTTTTCTCTGTCAAAGCTGTCCTTCTCTCTGTCCTTATTTTTTGATTGGGTATGGAGGTGATGGTGGAGACGCGGCGACATGGAGCCAGTGGCCATCGACGGAGGCATGTGCGCGTGTGAGTTGGTGAACGGATGGTTGGGCAAGCGAGGTGTGGTCGAGCGGGGGGTGGATGAGGTAGATGCGAGGTGCTTGCTCTGGACGTTGTCGATGGTGTACGTGGGTGGGGAGCGCAGAAGGGAGGAGTGCGAAGTGCTCTGGTTGTGGGATACCATCGTCGTCGTCGATGCCGATGTCGAGGAGCGGTTCATGCTGGAGCCCACGAGCGAGGCGGTCGGGAGATGAGGCGGTCGTGGTGGGGCACACACAGCTCGGCGCAAGTACTTGATCAGACGTTCGCCTCTTGCTCACAGGGCGTAACTTGTGATTACCTAATACAGAGGTCCTCGGCTTTAAAATCGCACTCACGCATCCGAGTTTCCATTCCGGGTCATCTCCCCGTGTTTGCTGCGCCCCGACCACCCGGGGAGCTGATTGCAAAAGTATCATTGCGAAATACAACCACGATGGTAATATCGCTTCTCCCGTCGACTGCAACCACCGTATATCGGCTTGCGTCGTGGAGCAGATGCGTTTTGTCCCGGGCTACACTCAGGGACACCCGTAGCGTCGAGATCCGAGATCGAGAGAAGTGTGCGCACAAGACACAAGCCGTGCGCATCGGAGATCATTATAGCCGCTGTTTTTTCATGCTGAGAGGGGTGTCTACGGTCACTGGGTGTATATACTGCGGATAACAACTTTGCTCGAATAACGCGCATGGTGGAGTCGCATGATTCTCGTATGCAATCTTGAGAACATTATGAGATCTACTATGAAACATGCACGCTGCAGCGCTGAGCTGGGGCGAGAACCTCGGTTAGATCTGAATGGTAGATGCGGGGGTGGCTTCCAGACGAGATGCTTTGTGCACCGATGATGAAGAGGTAGTCGACCGAGATTGGAGGCAACGGCGCGAACTGCTACCGAGGGTGTTGGACGGCGGCGGCAAAGGGGTATCGACGTTCCAGAGCACGCTACCTTTTGACATGCTCGCAGATGCTCGCGCGCGACAGTCCAGGGGGGCCAGTCTCTTTGTCTGCGGTCTTTTGTCCTGGCGGTAGGGAGCACCGTCGGGACGACCCGAGACTAGTGTTTGGTCTCCGAGGGAGATTTCCGAGCGTCCGAGAGGGCCGCAAAGGGCCGATCCCGGTACAATGAGGTCGCGCGCGCCCCTTCCTTTTGTCTGGCAGAATTCCCGCCAGCGGATCGCATACAGCCTTGCAATTTGCATATGGCCGCCCCGTAGCGAACGCAGCGCGTGCGTTCACCCGCAAAGTATATAACCCACCGGCGGGCCATCCAAGGCCCATCACCTCCTCCCCTCCTCCACCCTCTTCTGGTCCTGGTCGGCTATCTCGCCTCTTCGTTCTCGCCTCTTCTTACGTTTTCTTCGAGTTTCCTTCGCGTTTCCTTCGAGTGTTGCGCCATCCGAGCAGGACTAGTCTGAGTGAGTCATCGCTGTCTTCAACTTTGTTCGGACGCCGCACATTACATACGGCGCAGTCCTCGGCTCCGAGCCGAGTCTCACATCTTACTCATATATGTTCTACTCGGAACCTGGACTCATCATCTCTTGATTCCTGCCTCTCTCCAGACTTCCTTTATAACGACCACCACCTCCCACCCTCGTCGCCCTAATCTTTCGCTGGACGAACGCCGCACACGCCAGACTTTCACGCATCATCACGCACACCCATCTCCTCATCTCTCCATTACCTAATCGCCATCTATCATGGACGCTTCACTCCACGCCGCCATCTCCGCCACCCTCTCCTACCTCGTCAACCCCCTCGTCCCCCACTATCCCGCCCACTCCGTCGATGCTCTCCACCTCGCCCTCATGTCCTCCCTCTACGTCCACCTCCACCACTCTTGGGACAACGCCTGCCCTACCCGCGGCTCCCTCGAGCGCGTGCTCCTCCTTACTCCTCGAGATTTGCCACCGGCCCCTCTCCAGGGCCCTTCCCGCCGCGCAGGCATCAGGTGGTTCGACTGGATCCTGCTCTTGAGCAAAGGCGAGGACGTCGAGATCTGCATCGACCCGGGATGTGTCAAAGTGAGGCAGGGTGCGAGCAAGGCAGAGAAGATTGTGTGGGAGGACGAGAGCGCTATCCACACTGAGGGTGTCGGCAAGCGCATGCCGTGGGATGTTAGGAGCCCCGTTCTTCAGAAAGACGAGAAAACCCCTAGGCCGGATTGGTGCTCCTCCTTTCCATCCAACCCCAGCGTCGTCGGAGCACTGTCCCGCGCCACATCCGAGGTTTCTCGCTCCCCTCTCTCCGAGCTCTTGGAGATCGACGACGACTTCGACTTCGACAAAGATTTCGTCCCATTCTGCCCCAGGCCCACCAGCGTCGTCAGTAACACCCTCCACGCCCGCACTGCGTCGGAATCTACGAGCTCGTCGCTGTACTCGGACCTCTCCGAGGGGCTCTCGGCCTTATCCTTGGTCAGCTCGCGCACGTCTGCCTCTTCTGTCCTTGCATCCCCCTGCATGACTCCCGCGACGTCCGAAAACGGCGACGACCTCTCAGAGCTCGACATCGAGCTCCTCGATGCCGAAGAGGCGGAAGTATACTACATCGACTCGAGCAGGAAAACGGCTGTGGAGTACGAGTGCGGAAAGGTTGGCGTCCTCGGCGGCGCCGTCATGCTTGGAGTCCCTCGGGCAGACGTGATCAAGAACTTCAAGATTCAGAAGGCGTGCGCCTGGTCTTAAACGAACGTTTTACGATCACCTCCTCCCCGACCTTGACCTTGCTGTCAATAATGATCCTCTACCTCCACTCCCTGCTGCTTCTTTCTCCCAGGCGATCTTCTTCCATCTCTTTCTATCTCTGAATTGGGCTCCTGTGATTTTTCTTATTTTTCATCATCTTTCCGCATTACTTCATCATCCATTCACGAACTCCACCGGTACGACTCCTCCTTCACATTCCCCAAAATCCTCTTGGCCAACTGTACGAGCCTCCGTACGAAGAGTTGAGGGTATAACCCATTTTCACGACACCTCCGATGATATTTCCTAATCTCTTACTCATTTTTACCCACATTATTGCCACTCCTTCATCTACCACTTTACTCTATGGTTGCTCCGGCGTAATCGCCCCCTTTGTTTTCTTGTACAGCTGCTGGGGCATCGGCGCTATAGACTGGTGTCCCTTTTATGTTTCTCCTCCCTTTCTTTCCCCCGCAGTGTACCACTTTTGTATCCAATACACACAACGATCGATATATTGCTCATTTTCTGCCGGGTGGTGTTCGCGAGAAAGGCGGGATAAATAGAACTTACATAAACGCGGTTATTGATTCCGTGTCGGTGGTGGCCGTGCGGGCGCGGCGTGGTGCAGGCAAGCAGAGGCAAGCGCTAGGCTTCGTGACATACACACCACCAGACCACCGGCAGCGATGTCTACACTTCAAACGCAGCAGATGACACCCATGACGGGGGAACAGCGAAAACGGGTTGTATGTTCGCACTCACCCGCACCACGTGAAACCGCTGACGAGCGATTACCTTGAAGTGTTATTTCTTCGACTCTGACATTGGCGGCTTCCATTATGGCCCCGGGCACCCGTACGCAGTTCATCGCGTCTTCCCGGTATGGCACCAGCTTCACTGATGCATTTCGTGGGTTTCTTTGGACAATCGGATTGCAATAGAATGAAACCGACGCGGATACGCATGTGTCACGCGCTCGTCATGAACTATGGTTTGTACAAGAAAATGGAAATCTTTGTACGTCCCATCCCACCATCTCTCACATTACCAACTCGCGCTGAGCGAATTGATGCTGCGTTTTGTGTACTTGAAGCGCGCGAAACCCGCGACGAAGCGCGAAATGTCGCAGTTCCACTCTGACGAATACGTCGAGTTCCTGAATCGCATATCGCCGTCGAATATGTCGCAGTATCACAAGGAGCAGCTCAAATGTAGGTGCCATTTTTCTCGGGTTTGACTATCTTTGAATGTCGAGTATGATGGGATAACGAACGACTCGTCATAAAAGACAACGTGGGGGACGATTGCCCGATTTTTGACGGGCTTTTTGATTATTGTGCCATATCTGCTGGCGGATCTATGGGTGAGTCGGACGCCTGGTCCTGTTTTAAATTTCCATGCTCGGCGTTATTCGCTGACTATTATCGTTTTCTGTGAGCAGAGGGGGCGGCGAGGTTAAGTCGGAACAAATGTGACATTGCTGTAAATTGGGCTGGTGGTTTGCACCACGCGAAAAAAAGTGAGGCGAGTGGCTTTTGCTACGTGAATGGTATGGCAATATCCCATTTTTAGGATCTGATAGCTTGTATTGAGAAGAGACAATCATTTTCCCCTAGATATTGTACTTGGAATCCTAGAGCTCTTGAGGTAAGCTGAGGCACTCGGTTTTCTGTCACCCATCTATCTAACTCCTCCACTAGATACCATCAGCGTGTGTTGTATATAGACATCGATGTGCATCACGGGGATGGCGTCGAAGAGGCGTTTTACACCACCGATCGTGTAATGACTGTCAGTTTCCACAAGTATGGCGAATTTTTCCCCGGGACGGGCGAGCTGCGGGTAAGAACACGTCCATCTTCCACGTTGCTATCCTTCCATTAACAGGCATTCTACACCAGGATATCGGTATCGGAAAAGGCAAGGGCTATTCTTGCAACTTCCCTTTACGAGACGGGGTTACGGATGAGAACTATAAAAGCGTCTTTGAGCCGGTGCGTTTCATCTTTCTCTGGAGTAGTGGTGAAACACCCTGACGATCGCCCCATTTGTAGGTAATTACAGAGGTGATGCGATCGTATGAGCCCTCTGCTATTGTGTTGCAATGTGGAACCGATTCTTTGTCTGGTGATAAGTTGGGTCGATTGAACCTCTCTATGCGTGGTTCGTCCCTCCATTATATTTTGTATGCACACGGCTCATACGATGACGCTTGTTATCGCCTTTCTTCGCAGGCCACGCCAATTGTGTTCAATTTGTCAAATCGTTTGGCCTTCCGCTATTGTTATTAGGTGGCGGAGGGTACACAATGCGGAATGTGAGTCGCGCGTGGGCATATGAGACGGGACTTGCGGCAGGAGTTGAGCTTGCACCAGGTATGTATCCGTTTCTTCTCAAAAAACGCCCCAATAACTCTCCTCGATGTACTAGATATTCCCGTAAATGAGTACTATGAATATTTCGGACCGGATTACAAGCTGGATGTGCGGCCGAGTAATATGGAGGATATGAACACGCGGGAGTATCTGGAAAGGGTGAAGAATATTGTTTTGGAGAACTTGCGGGGGTTAGGCGGGCCGCCTGGGATCCAAATGCAACGTGGGTCTCCCTCTTGGGCGTCTTCGTCGCTGGGATTGATATGAGTTTCTTGCATAGCCATCCCCCAGCTGCCGCATGATTTAGATGACCCAAATCAAGATGAAGACATGATAGATCCGGATGAGCGAAGACCACGTACGCGACGATACGCGCTTCCTCGCAGATTTATCTCACTACTCTTCTTTTCGTTTATAGAATCTCTTCGAGATATAAGGATCCAGCCTGAGGGAGAGCTCTCAGACTCTGAGGACGAAGGAGAAGGTGGGCGGAGAAACCGTCAGGACCGACGAACTGTCGACTCGAGTCGTCCCGTCAGTCCCCGTAGCGTCCCACCATCCCAGTCGGACGCTGATGAAGGATACGCCCCATCTTCGAGCGAGAGAAAGAAACTGAGTGCGGAGCCCGATGAGGTCTCTGTTTCTGAGCCCGCAACTGTTGCAAATGGGGCGCAGTGGGCCGAGCCTGGTTCGGGCACAGGCACGGATATGGAAGTCGATGATGACGAGGATGAAGATGATGGGCATGTTAGTGAAGACAAGTTATGATAACATATCGCTTTGCACTGTATATTCTCCTTGAAGTTATCAGACTTCCTATACCCGTGCCGTGCCAAAAATGGCAAGATCTTTGTCAGATCACGTGATTCTGTGTCCAGCCCGCCCTCATCGTCTTCATGTTGTCACGTCCCACATCGACCACAGTTTTACCCATGATTTCGTCGCGAACGGCTGCTCGCGTTCTGGCACCCGCCATCAGGCGGCCGGCGATGGCGTCCGCAATAACTAGCGTGGCCAGAGCGGCCCGCACAATTCGCACTTCCTCGCAGTGTGCGCACCCATTTTACAGTTCACACGGAGGTCGTAGCGCTGAGCATTTCTTATAGCGTCTGCATCTGTCTCGCCATTCGCAGAGTCCACAGGCGTCAACCCCAACAAAGAGAAATTCTCTGCCGTGTCTGACTCGCTACACACATATGGGTCCTATTTGACGCAGTGCCTGCCCAAGTTTGTCCAGCAATATAGCGTGCTCAAGGACGAGCTCACGCTCTACGTCGCGCCGTCCGGCGTCGTCCCCGTTATCACCTTCCTCCGAGACCATACGCAATGCCAGTTTAAAGCTGTAATGGATATCACCGCCGTAGATTTCCCAACGAAGAGGGAGCGGTTCGAAGTGGTGTACAATCTGCTCAGCGTGAAGCTCAACGGGAGAATTAGGGTCAAGACCTATACCGACGAAGTCAAGCCCGTCCCCAGCATTACAGGCTTGTTCAGAGGCGCAGATTGGTACGTGGAGCCTCTATGTAGCTACGTTTCGCGGTTGCTGACAGGGTGTGAAGGTATGAGCGGGAGGTCTGGGACCTTTTTGGCGTATTTTTCAAGGATCACCCGGATTTGTGCGTAGCACTGTCTTCCCCATATCAACATGACGTTTTGCTGACGTCCAAACAGGCGACGAATTCTGACAGACTATGGTTGGCGCCATTCGCCGTAGTTAAACTCACGGAGACTCAAATTTTTGCTCATCTTATAGGTTTCGAGGGCCATCCTTTGCGAAAGGACTTCCCGCTGACAGTAAGGCTCTTCTCGCTTTTTATTGCTCCGCGCTCAAACGCTGTTCATAGGGCTATACCGAAGTGCGCTATGACGAGGAAAAGAAGCGCGTGGTATATGAACCCCTGCAGCTTACGCAAGCATTCAGGTAGGTTTTGTGTTTCCTGAAACCCGACAAGTGCTTGGTACGACCGATCGGCTTGCTCAGGAACTACGAGTCTTCGTCGCCATGGGAGATGGTTGGCCGTGGTACCGACGCCAAGCCCGAGTCGTTCAAGATACAGCCACCTCCCAAGGGTGATGCGAAGGAGGGCGAGCAGAAAAAATAGAGCTTGTGATGTTACATGCCTTTCTTGTCGTCGTCATAAACGAGGATCCCATCCCATACATATCTCTTACACAAAGACCGCCTTTGTCGCGTGAGCCTTGTTTCAGACTTAAGAACACTGAAAGCGGAGTGGGATGAAACTCCGCCTGAAACTGCGGCACAGGACGAGTTGTGCCTCGCTCGCCCAGATTTGTGGCCGTGGAACTTGTCCGCGAGGTCCTTGCATATTCCCCATTAGCACGCATCTCTGCGGAATCGGCGTCGGCAATCGTCCGTGCACTCAGGCGAGGTAGGACCGCACCCCCACCACGACGCGCAGGACGCGGCACTTACAGGCGTGGTTACCTCGTAGAATCCAAAAAAACGCATCGGCCACCGCACCCAACACACACACCACTCTCCAACGACCATCGCTGACGTCTGATATCCCTGCCCGATGACCAATGCGCAAAGCCCAGTAGAAATCCCGCAGGTACCATTGACCGAAACGACGAGCGCGCAGGACCAGCCGGGGACAGACACTAATTTATCAGCGTTGGAGGTAAACGGAGTGGCAAGGACCAAAGACGAACCGCGAGACTCGGCAACACAAATTCCTAGCCCTTGCCCAGATAATCTGAAGAGCTTAGGCGACACACTCGAAAGTACACCTGACAAGGATGGGGCTGCCGACGCACAGGATAAGTCGCCGCATATCGACACTGTGCCGCTCGCCGCTGGCGCTTCTGAGTCGACAGCGCCACCATCCAATGCCCCAGCGCCCGCCGCAGCAGGTTCAGCAGGACCCCTCCCGGCGCACTCAGGCTCTACCACAAAACGATTCAAGCCTGTGAATGTGAAGCAACAATTCCTGGCAATGGCGGCACCTTCGTCGTCGACCGGGGCAAGTTCGGGGCAGAGCGGGAAGAATAGTCCTGGGACCACCGCAGGTACGTCTCAAAATCTATATGCATTCATCGCGCACGCAAAACTGGCTCTAATTCATGCGTTAATCAGCTCGACCAGCTGCTCCTGCTCCAGCATCTATCTCCCGTCTCGTCACTGCCAAATTGACCACCACTTCCCAACCCTCGCAGTCGGCAGGGTGGCTTCGGCCCAACATCCCTACGCCCTCGTCAGCCTCATCGTCACCCATTCTTGGTCATGCGCAGCCCCAAATACGGCCCCAGAACGCCACGTCCACGTCCGGGACTGCGCCTCCAACATCTACATCTGCTGGACAACCAGGCGCGTTGGCTAGTTCAAGGCCACCTGGAAGAGGTGGCTTAACTGGGCCTGGGTCCGCCACACAGGAGCGGCAGCCGCGCGATGCCAGTCCGGGAAATCCTTGGGGTCGTGTAGAAGCACGTCCTTCAACACTCAAACCGCTGGTTCAGAGTGATTTCCCTACAGCTGCCGAAGCCGCGACAGGTGCGTATAGACTATCTGCTCGGGCGAGTTCCGGGCTGATTTTCGATGCTACGAATGTATCTTAGGAAAGAAATCCAAGGATGTATCACCGGCTCCTGAAGATGCTCCTGCAAGGAAAGACAACCAGAGTGAACAAGCCGATGCATTTCGAGGTGTCCATTTGGATCCCAAGGCACACCACTGGGATGAGGTCTGTAATTTTATTTTGAATAGCCTATCTCTATGCGTACACGCCTTCTCTCTTACTAATGCACATTCCCCTTTTTCTCGAACCTGAGAATAGATGGAGGATGAGGATCATGATTTTCTCGCCGATATGATTGAATTTGGGGATGGCACACAGTACACTGTCCAGACGACCGACTCGGCAGGCAATGCCGAAACGGCGGGGTCCGATAAACCTGGCTCCGGTGCCGGTCCTTCGTCTGGTGTGCCAAATGATCGACCTATAGGCGAGGATCGCCTTGGTAATGACTTCGATCGCAGCTGGCCAAGATCGGGACCCTCCTCTCACAGACCGACACCTCTTGACTTGCCTCCGCCGTCTCGCCAGGACCGCTCAACGCCAAGCAGCGCTGTCTCTCCTGCTGAGTCCACCCACACCCGCCCTCCTTCCCTCTTCAATGAGCGGTCAAACCGATTAGAGCCACTTGCGTCAAAGCCTCATGGGATTAATGGGGGTGTTGGGCCGGGCGGTCCTAGCGCCGGAGGGCCCTCATTATCACGCTGGGGCAGGGGGCGGTCCGAGATGGGCGACGACAGGAATGCCTTGCATCACCAGCAGTTTCGAGAGCCATCTCACCATACGCAGCCGCCGAGTAGAGGTCCTCCTGGCAGGATCGGGTCGGGCAGCTCAGTCAATTCGCATTTTGGTGGGGAGGCAGTCGATCGAGAATGGTCGCGCGGGAGGCGGGATATGCCACCACCCGGCCCCGGTAGCGGCTTTGGACATTCTTCTCACTCATTTGCTGGCGATCGGCCAAGGGGCCAGGAGTTTGGGAGGAACAATTCATATGGGTCTAGTACGAACCGCGATCGGTCGCGAGACTCGGCCTTTGATGCTGAACGAGGCTCGACTAGGCCTTTTGGGTCATCGTATTCAAACGACCGACCAAGGGATGGTGGGAGACAACTACCGCCGCATTTGTCCGACGGACCGTTCCACGCCGCACCCCCGCTCGTTCGCTCGCCTCGAGAAGCGCACCACCAACCCCTGCGACCAGGACTCCTTACTGCATCGCCGCAGTCCTCTGCTTCAACCTCTCTTCCGGCCACGAATGCATTTCCTCCATTACTCAATGAATCCCGCCAGGATTCAGACAATTCGCTGGCGCCCAAATCACCTGGCGCGCCTCTGTCGCCGCAAATCGACCTGCAAGAGCTCCACAGGCTTGAGATGCATTCAGCTGCTGAAAGGGCAAGAAAGCGGAGGCAAGAGGAAGAAGAGCAGAGGGAGAAGGAAAAAGAGCGTGCTCGACTTAAGGCGAAGGAGATTGAGGAAAGGTTGAAGGCTGCAGAAGTGGAGAAGGAAAAGGAGCGGGAGGCGGCGCGTCAAAAAGAGCGCGAGATTGAGCAGCAGAAAGAGCTGGAGCGTGAACGCGAGCGCCAAGCGGAACAGGAGCAGAAGCGGCTTGCCGCGGAACGAGAGCGGGAGCGGGAACGGGAACGAGAGCGAGAAAGGGAGGCCAGCCGCCAGAAAGATCCGGGAGATGATAAATCCCAATCTCATTTGAATCGCTCGCGGGTAGATCCTGGGTCTGCGAAACCAGGTTTTCCACGCCAGGGATCCTCCTTCCGACCCCCTGTACCCCCGTCCGCTCCGCTGCCGCCATCTGTCCAGGCCGAGTCTTGGCGACGGAGCCAGCCCCTTCCCCCACGGCAGCCCTCTCCACCTCCGGCCAGACCAACTTTACCACCCACAAGGAGCCTCGAGGACGAGTTTTCTATTGCTGCGGGAGAATTCCTTGAAGAAATTGATTTCTCGGAGCTGGGAAAGCTTGTGGGCGAAGACGTCGAGCCATCGATCCCCAAGGACTCAAAGCCGGAAGTGTGGCAGCCTCGACGGTCTCGGCCCGTTGCAGGCGATTTTTTCGATGTCGACGAGACACCTGTCGGCCACTCCCCAGAATCTCTCAAATCGGATTTCGTTCGCAGCGCTGCACCTTCGCCCTCCCCCGTTCCGACGAGAAATGACGCAGACGCCTGGAGACGCCCCAGCCACTCGGCCACTCCTGTGGATGCTACCCAGGACACCGACACCGCACACCATCCTTCAGCCGAAACATTAGCTGATGTGCGCTCTGATCACAAAGAGTCAGTTCGCCAGGACGCTACTCATGCCTCAGAGCACCCCTCGGCGACCAAACGGCCGCAATTTGCGGGCGATCAGAGCCGGAGCTCCAATGGGTACCCACCATTCTCTCAGAAACACCCATACCGAGAGGTTCCTTTATCCGCGCTGGATGATACTATGTCTCGGATCAAAGGCGTCCTTGACAACATGCAGTCACATGATTCCGTGTCGCCCTCAGAGACGCAGAATAAGCCGGTCGAAACGGTCTCGTTTGAGGTTGAACCAACTCGCCCGAGGACCAATGGCACAGCATCGTGGCGGCCGACCTTCCTCCAGCGACCAGGGCGATTAGCACAGCGGGCCCGGGAACCGTCTGAGACTTGCCCTCCCCGACCAGGGTCGCCCCCTCCCGCATGGGGAGCGTTTGTTGTTCGCATACCCAAACGGCAAGAGAAGAAGCAGGGGTTGAAATGGAAGCCGCCACGCACGTCTTTCCGTCACCCACATGCTCCCGCTGCGGTGCCGCTCACTGAAATAGTGTCCAGCGTCTCGCTTTCTCCTGATGAAGTGTATCCCTTTGAACGAGGAGCATTGCCAAGAGTGAGCTTGCCGACCAAGAAATACGCTCATCCCGCACACCGTCAACGGACACCTCAGGGGTTTTCAGGACGTATCCAGTCGAGAACATCGATACCCGCACCACGCGTGCATCTACCTTCGTACGCTAAGTCCCAAGAGTCAGCGTCCGCCGGAAAATCGCGACCAAATCAGACATATGATCCCGCCTCAGATGACAGAGTGTGGCGAAAACCACAGCCAAATCCTGTTATCTCGGTGGATGTTATGTCTAAGCAAGAGCTAAGCCCTGTTTCTTCTGTACACGAGCTGAGTTCGATAAGCGAATCGACCCCTGACCCGCCCAAAAACTCGACTACAAAAGCGAATGATCTAACTGGCCAGGTTGAAGGGGTGTCGGCTACTTCCACATCATCTTCAGCGACTCTCCATCGATCGAAGACGCAGTCAAAACTACCTGTTGGTGCGGATGTGGCGTTCTATCGCTCAGACGGCTTGGAGGTGGTCCCAGATACCGCATCCGTTCGTTTCATGGTTACAAGCGAATTGGAGAGTACAGGGTCCAAAGAGAACGCTAAAGAAGCCCCTTCGTCAACGAATGGCGACGAAGTGAGTAAGCAAGAGCAAGAGAAGAAAACTGTAAGTGTCCACATCTTGAGTCCAACGAATGCGAGTCGATTTTCTCATTTTTTTCTTCTCGTTCTTAGCCTCCTTTGCCTCCCGCTTCCACTCGTGTCACCCCTCCACCCACCCCACGCACAAAAACTTCAACTACTTGGGCACAATCACCGCTCGGGTATCCTGTGATCGACTCTGCTTCGCACTCTGCGCCGGATCCTGAACACTTGAAGAGTGTTTGGTCATCAGGGAAGGATGCCACGACCACAGAGAACTCGCTGGAAGGAATAGCAGACGAATTCCCAACCAGCATCCCGCATTCTGTCCAGGATATGAAATCCGAGGATGGGGACGGCGGTAAAAGGGAGGTGCAGCCTTCACCACCTGTTGCCACGCCTACTCTCACCGTGGCCGCCAGTCCACGAATACCGTCACGGATGTCTGTCCGCGACGCGCATCGGGCTTTCCAGCAGGTGCCACCGACGCCTTCTACACCACGGGTAGCGCCATATGCCTCCCCACTGCCGTCTCACGCGCCGCATCCGAGGCCCAATCCGCACCCGCCAGCCCCAAATCAGAATCCTGGGCTTCGCGCCTTCGCGCCTTACCCGCCCAACATCCCAAATCATAACCACGGCAGCCCGGGGATAGTCTATGCCCAACCATATCAGCCTCTTCAGAGTCCGGCTATGACCCATCGACTACCTGCCCCTGGTACTCCTCAGCCTGCCTCCCAGCCGCATTGGATGCCTCTGTCTCCAGCGCAGCAACCTGCAACGTACATGCGCGGTCATCCACCACCATCTCCCTATCCTGCTCAGCTCATGCCTTATCCCGGCGCCGCTGGTATCCCACCAGGGTATCCCGTTATGCAAATGCATGGCCATCAGCCAATGGCAAAGCCGGCGAATGGCGGACCAATTCCGGTCCCCATTGGCCGAGGGCGTGGTATTCCAAATTCGCACCTCATCAGTCCAGTCATGGGGCACGCGGGTGTGGGTGCTCATACGGGGATGTACGGCAACGGAAACAGCCTGGATCAGAGCTTTCAAGGTCGAGCGCCCGGGCAGCTTATGAACCCACCGCACATGGGCTATCCACCACACGGCCCCGTCGGTGCATATCCGGTCCAGGTTGGTGCGGGACGCGGCGTGATGCGCAGCGGCTATGAGAGTATGCCCCAGCAGCCAAATGGAAACTTGTACACACAACCATCGTATCAACAACGGCCGTGGTAGATTTCTGCTTTCTTTTCCCTTTTTTCCCTTATGTTTTCCTTGCTCTTTTTCCTCTTACTTATACTCTGCTCTCTGGTCCTCCATATTTGTTGGCATACTGTTCCTGCTTTCACAAAAAAACGCACGTTACATCTGTCCGTCGGATGCAAGATTACGTAAGGTATCCCTATAAATAGGATGAAGTTTGTCTTCTCGAAAACTTGACCAGGTCGACGACGACGGAGAGAAGAATTTCTCGTTTCGATCATGTCTCTCAGCACAACTTCTACGGTTTGTTTTGTAGACCTGGCAGACTGACACTTTTCAACTCGCCTTGAGTTCGGGCACTTTATCATTGTTCATTGAGTGTTCGAAATTAGGCTGAGATACATCTTACAATCATTTTCGTGTAATGCTCCCAAGCTCATCTGTAATCTACTCGCGCGCATTCCAAAAATCCTTTCCTTATCACAATCAAAGCTGCGTCGCTATTGCCTTTGATTCGATGATACCAGCAGTAAAGCTCCTCAGCTTGTCAATGTTTGACGGACTTTAGAAGCCGCCGCCCCGCGTCATAAGATTTGTCTGCAATTGCTCCACGTACGACAAACCACCATCTACCAACGTATTACCAGGACCAACACGCATAATGACCCGAAAACCCATGTCGCACCCCGCGCTGCCACTCCCCAAGGGAAAGAATCAGGCAGCGGAGCTCGTGGACGTTGCTTTGAAGACACTGGGTCAAGCGCAAGATCTTGTAGCTCGTACTCTCACGTCCGACTCTCAACTTACTTTCCAGTCCGAGCTGATCCCATCATCTACAATTGGTGGGTAGATTCTTACAATGCAGCGTGTGGAGTGTCCATTTACGCACAGTATACTGACTGAAGTGGCTGAACTTTGTATAAATAGGAAAGCACCTTCGCCATGCTCGAGAACATTACAAGCTTCTCATGGACGTCAGTCTTGCGTGGATTTATTTAGCCCGTGTCTTTCTCCTGGACTGAATTATATCCCCGCTTTTCTGCAGTGTGTCTCAATGTCGCCACGTCCCAAACACCTAGAACTGTGCTACGACAAGCGTAGTCGCGACGTACCAATGGAGACATCATTGGAAGCTGCAAGGCACGCGTTCGAGGAGACCAAGAAGTGGCTGGAGCACGATGCTTTGCGGGTTGATTTGGAGGAACCTATCACGCTGAATGCCGTCACGCCGTACCCGCAGGTGTTGCAGACTACGTATGGACGAGAGGTACGTGTAATCTATTCCCACTCTGTTGGTAGGCGCAATGCTCATTTCGGTTTTTATGTTGTTCCTTCTTAGCTTTGGTTCGTTTCTCTCCATGCTATTCACCACTGGTCAATGGTCCGTGTCATTGCCGCTGAAATGGTGAGATCTTCACGACCTTGTGCTCCCCGTCCATTACTGACAGTCGAACATCTATGATTTCGATAGGGCCTAGAAGTTGAGGAGACTTTTGGAGTGGCTCCCTCAACAATGGCCTACCGAGAACTCGGGACTTCCAGCGCACAGATGATGGCGAAGCTTTGATTTAAACCAAGGGATTAATCGACGCATGGCGCGCTATCTTGATTTCGATATATAATCTAGACACTTGTACATAATTATATTGTCTGTCAGGACAATATCACCGTTCTTGATCTTTAACATCGATTGAAACAAGAGAGTGTATGATCGCAGTGTTATACGGCAGAACAAGTATCTCATTCCATCGACAATTCCCTCAACCTTAGCTGCTCTACTTGTCCTTCGAGGAAGATATTCGCCAGCTCGATCTGCAGCACAGTTGATATCAATTCTGTCCACCGCGTCTCCATTGCGGTCAGCTGTTTTCCGACGTGTGTCTGGTGGGGGTGTCAGACAAGAAATGATACAGCATTAAGACACTCAAAACACACCTGGAAGTTTTTGCGATCTCGGTTAACAGTGGTGACCTGCTCTTTTAGCTCCTCGAGCGCCTTGTCCAACCTGGTTGCTTCTGATTCCAAGAGATAGTTGTGTATTTTCCACGCGTTGGCACCATAGGTCTGTAATAGAGATAGATTTGTTTCACTAGGTGATGGACGGGGATTAGGCAGGAGATGGAGACATTGCAATTGGGGGTGCGCACCGTGATTGTTGATGTTGGAGCTGTGCCTTGGCGTTTTGTACGGCGGCTTTCCAGTCAGCCTCTGTGGGCCCCTCGCCTAATGGGCCCGGAAGTTGGTAGCGTGACGAGTCGAGAGCGCTTAACGGTTGGTTGGATTGTACTCGAACAAGCTCGGCGGCAAGAAGGGGATTATTCTAGCGAGTAGAGATGTTATTGAATAACTGTAAATATTGCTCGAGAGTCACCCACTTACTGCAAACAACTCGACATCTGGTGGGATACGAGGGTCGTCTAAGCTTGGTGGGGGTAGGCGCTTGAGCTCACGCGCAATCTCGGCGTCGACCAGAGCGCGAAGGGACGGATGAAGTTCAAGATCCCGGTCGTAGTACGGCAAAGAATCGTGGAGAACTGCTGACTCTTCCGAGCTCATGTTTGGACCGTGGCGGATTGGAAATGACTGGGGTAGAGGTTGGGGTTGAACGTTGAACGCTGAGTAGCGAATGATGTTGAGTCGTTGGGGACGATAGCTTCAGTCTATCGCGTCACTCTTGACTCACCGTCAGCCCCAATTAAGGGGAAGGCACCCATCTGTATAACTACCTCGGTCCCACTTGGTTGGTATGTATGCGCCTTTCTAGAGATATGATTAGTCTCCTTACTGGTAACCATCAGGACTTTGGGGTACGCATGTTGCGTTAGGGTTATTGGCTTACTGGAAACAATTCGACGTCTGGCGGGACGAGCCTCCGACGTTTGAGCTTGTGGGCGCTTGAGCTCGCGCTCGAAGTGACGGATGAGGGTTGCAAAGGACTGCCTCATTTTATAAGCTTCTTTTTCTAAATAAAGGTTCAGGGAGTTGGTTGTAATTGGCTGGAAGTTGAATATTAGATGCTGAGTACGTCGAGTCATTGAGGGCGATGTGTAGTCACTATGAAATGACTCCATATTGCTCGAGTCAGCTCCCAGCCGCCTTAATATTGTACATCTTGGCGGTTAACCTCGCAGACGTCCCTCAAGCTCAAGCTTTATGCAGGTCGTAACTCAGCCCACTGACGAAAGTAGGGGGGATGGTTTGGCCCACGAAGCAGCATACGCCGCCGCTGCTTCGAGCGGGTCTACGCCGCTGGCTTCGCCACAGCAGGAGGTGTCAAAAAGCACACCGGTTCTCCCTGTAGAATTGCTCGAAGAGGTCACCATTGCCCGTTTTCTCCCCTAACTCCTTGGTCTGAACTACTTCTGTTTCTAGAGTACGTGCCGCTCACCTCGTACAATCAACGCTGCGTTTCCTTAACATCTACGCCATAGTATTCTTAATCGCTGCACTCGGCCGCCGTGTCGCGCATGCTCTTACGCTCACCTGCAAGCATGTCAATGCCATGATAACACCACAGCTTTATCGCGTCGTAATCCTCCTCGATAGCAGTGCACTCTCCGCTTTCTCGTCGGCACTGGAGCTTCGCCCTGCAAACGCTTTAAACATCCAGCATCTTTGGGTTGGCACACGAGTCCTAGAGTTCCGTACGTTCATACCCTCGGAGAGCAACCAAGGTAGCTGACCCACCTCGCAAAGGCATCAATATCAGCTTTATCCAGGATATAGCCCGAATTCGGGTCATCCTCCAGGCTTCCCCCAATCTTCTTAGCCTCGCTCTTTCCCGGAAATTTTTCAACTCCGTGATGATGGGCTCCGAGCATAAATTTAAATTTAGGCTAATCGAGTGCATCGTGTATGCTTCCCCCAGGCGCGCGAGGCTGTCTGATTTCTCTTCCACAAGGACCGTGAGTCGAGTATATCTCATCGCCAACGAGCAAATGGATGCCGGGACGGGTCGAGGAATTTGGGAGCTTCCTCACATTGCGCACGTGGGATTGCACCACATGCGGTTATCATTAACCCCGGGTCACCTCCCTCCACTTAACGACCTATTGCATTTTATCCTCGGCCACGATTCACGCATTCAAACATTAACGGTCGCGGCTTCCGAGTCGGCACTTGAAGTGATACGCTGGGTAGTGCCCGCTGGCGACCATCGCGTCGTACTGCAGGATACTGCGACCTTGACGGGGGGCGGCGATGGGCTTGTGATGAGGGAATGGGAAGCTCGCGTAGCCTGCCCCGACCACCGGTTATGGAAGAGGAACTCACCTGTATAACGGCCTATAGTCCCACTTGTTTGGTGCGCGTGCACCTCTCTAGAATTGCGGTCTGCTTCAGTTCCCAATCCCATTAACTTCTGAACGTTGCGCTTTCATCACCATGTGCGCACCTCATGAAATACCAATGGACGTCAAACTGAACACATATCTGTGCAGAAAATTCCTGTAGGAGGTCATGTACAACCAAAGGATAAAATGGATGAGCTGGAACACACCACGCGTTGTACGGTAGTCCTCGGCAGTCAATATCTATAGCCTAGGCTGGTGCCACAAAGCCATTCGCTTTACTCCTTTTTACCGACTTAGGGGAGATAAAAAAACAAAACAAAAAAATGTCGGCCAGTATATACCACCATAGACACGTCGTAGGGGCGAGGGTAGGCGGAGCAGGAGCAAGAGAGGAATAGCCTCGGGGTCTATCATCTGCTATCGAGAGAGGTGTTGGCGAGCATGTCACACCTCCAGGACAAATACATCATCTTTGGCTGCCCTTTCGCTTGTGCCCAGTCTTCAACGTCCTTGATATTGAGGTATGACTTCCTATCACAAGGAGATTGGGGTATATCTAGAGCGTTCTGAGACGTGCATACGTATCAAACTCAAGAATGGCTTTATCCTGCAAGACAGACGGGTTTCCATAATTTGCAGTCGGGAGGACCCGCGGCCCGATCCATTGGTGCTGCACGTGCAGTGCGTAAGCGGGCTTGAGGCTTACGACCCGGAAAAACAGACGCAGAGCCACGCGATCAGGCGAAACTACGATGCGGTAGAACTGGAGAGAGCGTGCTACCCTACGATCCATTGCCGCAAGGGTGCATACTTGAAATGAGTAAGTTTTCGAGCGTGAACGAGTTATGGAGGCTCTGAAAATTTTCCCCGAAGTCCGGATAATTGGGATGCTAGAAGAAAAATTGAGTATATACTCTATGTTGAGAGGCTCCATGTAAACGCTGCCGCCGATAGAGGGTGGAGGAGCAAGTGAGACTTACTTCTTCTATAGGGAGCCTAGAGAGCCCCGACGAGGTAGAACACGCCTTTAATGGCTCAAAATACTCAGAGTTTGGTTGGTAAGGCTGTACTTATTAGCACCACCAATTCCCTATGAAGGCGCGGATGACGGTTGGACCGAAGCCCTTGCCGCGTCGACAGGGTGCAGGCCGTGTGAAGACCTTACGCAGTCACGCATCCTCCACCTCTTGCTCCATAGATGAAAAAACGGGACTGTGAATACTTTTGCCTTTGCCTTGAGATTCGCGGTTGGAATGGCCATTAATCTTGATGCGTTGAATACGTCTGGAGCTCGCTGTTGGAGGTGGTATCGGCGCTTAATCCCCGTACACACGGACATACGCGGTTCGCTAAAAGCGGAGGCTGTGCAAGATAATACAGTTTGCACGGACCAATTGGTGTATTGAGCGTCTAATTTGCGCCACCAACGCCGACCAGGACAAAAGTACAGAGTCACGTACGAGCATGTTTTTATTAATGGCCATAAGAGTGTAATACATACGCATAAATGCTCAAAACCTTGCAAAATTCCTTGTCTCCAGGTGTAGATGTTGAGTACAAGTGGCCATGGTCCGTGCGTGCGGGTTATATTATCTGGCACAGCCTCCGCTTTTTGCTAACTGCATATGTCCGTATGTCCGCGTCAAGTCGTCAACAAGTACCCCAGCAGCCAGCTCCAGGCGTGTCCAACGCATCAAAATCGATGGCCACTCCAAAGGTGGGGGGAAAGGCAAAGGCAGAGGCGTTCGCAGCTCCGTTCGTTCGTTTATGGAGCAAGGCGCGGAGCGTGCGTACCCGCACAAGGTCTCAGACACACGGCTCTCACTCCGTCGACGATGGGGCTTTGAGCCAATCTACACCATCATCCACGTTTCCAGAGGTAAGGTGGTGCTCACTCAACTCCATCGACCGTAGTTTGAGTACTTCGACGTCATTCAAGGCGCCCCCTAGCGCGGTGCGGCTCCCTGTGGAGTTGATAGAAGAAGTACGTCGCACCCGCTCCTCTGTTCCCTGTTGGCGGTGATGCTTACATGGGGCTTATCGCTATAGAGTACGAACTCAACTGTCCCTCGGCTTTGTTCATCCGATCGCTGACATCCTTGGAACTTTGTTTCTCGCAAGTATGCACGCTCGCGACGGTGGATCGCAGGGTGGCCCACTCTCTCCAACTCACGTGCAAACACCTGAAAGCCTTGACCACCCCCCAGCTATACCGCGTCGTCGTGCTGCTCAACTGCAAGATTCTCCGGTCATTCTTCCAAGCTATCTGCCTTAACCCTGCACTTGCGCTGCATGTACAGCACCTATGGATCGGGCCCCGGGATCTCGAGCACGGGCCCTTTTTCTTCCCAGAGGACCGGAACGGCACGCTTTGTCTGAATCCCGGCACCTTCGAGCTGACCGTCACACAGGCTCGCTCGGTCCTCAGCGTCACCCATAACTTGCTCAGCCTGGCCCTCCCCGCGCGTTTCTTTAGCGATGTGATGCACCGAACGTCCTACAAGTTCCGTCTGGTCGAATTTGTCTCGTCCGGCGCCCACAGCTGCGGCAACGCGCGGGACTTCGAGTCCCTGCGACACATCCGACGAATGTACGTCTTATCCGGCAGTGGTATGGAGAGGGGGGTGGGAAATGCGATATGCGGGCTGCCGCACATCGAGGTGCTGGAGCTATGCTGGTCGCGCCCCCCGATTCCGCTGCGGTCGATCCAGGGTATGATCTTTTACTTCCTGGCCCCGACCTCGCCCATAAAGCGGTTGACGTTTGTCGCCTGCGGAGCTTTCGTGGACGAGATGCGCGACATGCTGCCGTGCGATGATTCCCGGGTCTCGTCGCGCAACGCTGCTCCGTCTTTCAAGCAGGGAGACGGCGGGTTTGTCATGGCCGAATGGAAGGCCCGTGCCACTGGTCATTCCCAGGGTGACTTCTGGAAACCCGCCTGTCTTGCACCAGAAAGCTGCCCTTGAGTTTGATAGGTATGCATGTCTCAGCGGGCTCCGGACATGTCCTGACTTCCTCATAGCAGAAAGTTATGCTACTTTGCCGTATCTCATTATCGAGGACGTATCTATAGTGGTATATACTGGCTGGTTTTCAGCGCCTTGACCGGTAATAGGGGTTAGTTAGACTGAGGCCTGAATCTCCAATGTACGCCCTATCGATGCACAGAAGGCGGTCAACACTTCGCAGATGGCAATGTGTACTTCGAAGACTTCAAGGAGGTTTCTTGCAGAAGTGTACTTTGAGGGTTGTTCGGCCTCCGCTATCGCGACGCAAAGGCAAGACGCAAGGAGCCAGACGTCATCTGTTCATAGACTCATAAAATGTCGTAATCTGTGGTATTAGGTATGACGAAAGTGTCCTGTACACCCAGGGATCTATATGTATTTCAATTTTGTCGCCTTGAAGGCCGCACAGCGAATTTGAGCGCCACGCTTTGAAAGAATCGTGGAGCTGCATCTACGCCGGCGCATGTCAACCCCGTGGGTATACGGTTGCAGAGAAAATGGACGCAGGGCCCGACTATTCATGGGCGCCGCGTGGATTCTGGGGAGCCGTACAGAGGAAAGGCGGTTTACGCTTTCAGACATAGTTGAAGTGGACCGGGGAGCTGTGTCGGACTTTAGATCATTGTGGGAGCGAATGAAAAAAGTGACCGCGATCCCAGAGAGGAATACCGAAGCTGCTGGTGGCAAAAGCCCTGGCCACGCCACCCCGAAGTCCTTTGAGGATAAATTTGACGGAGATATGAGGAACTGACCAGCGCCACGCTTGGAAATTGGTTCGTAGTACGGGTGACATGCCAATTTGCGGATTGCTTGGCACCTGCTTGGTTTTTGTCTGCGTCGATAGCCAAGCTTCAAGCTGACCAACGGCGGGCCCCCTCGCTTCCGCTCAGCAGAAGTAAGTAGAGCAAAGGTCTAGTTGGAGGACGAGCAGGAGGCGGCGGAGCACAACCGAAGCGGAGGTAGCTTAGTTGGGAGAAGCTCCGCAAAATAAAAGCAGCGGCGCCGTTTCTCCACCGCTCCTTGGAAAGACAATTAAGTCAAAAACCCCGGCCTCGTCATTCCGGAGAGGAGCTTGGAGCGTCAAAGACATCTGACTCAACACGCAATCTTGAATGCTGGAGAGTCACGATCAGGCTACACCGCTGTTGTTACATAGCCAAAGCACTGGTACTCAGTGCTCAGCAATTCGCAGTAACAGCACCGGCGAAGCTGATGCAAAAGTTCAGACTGAGATGGTCAACCGTGACTTGGCTGCCGCATAGATTCCAAGCTTCGATGTTGTGCCCGAGGTGTGTTTAACTTTGAGCTTGAGTTTGTGTGGAGCGCCGTCAGCCGCCGAGCGGTGATAAGAATGGGCACCGATACCCCCACCATCGACCGTCGATCCTGAGCCAAGGCCGCTGCAAATCGAGGGGTTGGTGACTCAGCGCTCCTCACTGAGGGGCCTCACGTGCACTTTGTCGCCTGAGATACGCTCGTCCAGGGAGGATTTTCGTCGCAACTATAGCTCGAAGCAAAAGCAAGCGTTGGCGCAGACTCACCATATGTGTCCGTGGTGTACATGTTTTGCTTTGAAGGCAAAGACTGTTACATTGGCACGTGACTGCACAGCCACACTTAATGTGACCCCAAATTTAAGCGGCGGGATGCCGCGGAGCCGGGATGACATCACCTGGCCTCAGGTCACCGCCGAAGGCAAGGTCGGGGACAGGGCGCAGCGTGTGCAATATTGTGCCGCGCGCGATCAGATCGCCAGATCCTCGCGCGCACCCCGTTTCGGCTGCGAGCCTTTGGTCCTTCGTTTTCCCTGCCACTGCCAGGCTGCCCCGATCGGGATCAGCCTGTTGGGTGCTATTATTTGAGCTATGTGCCAGCCAGTATATAAGGCCTCTGTTTCTTCTCATCTCTCTCATCCAGCTCGAATACTGACAACCACCACTTCGCCTTTTCTCTCGTACTACCTCCCATATCATCGCCATGGCCGTCTCCCACCACCAATCCTCTGACTCTCAGTCTTCCGTCCCCTCATCCTACCGCTCAGAGTACAACGCCCGTTCGGCGAGGGAGCGCTACGCACAAGCACTCGCTGCGCACACGTTCCAGCAGTGGAAGTCCGCGCGTACGGACGCGGAGCGGCGCGCACAGAACCAACAGTCCATGCAAAGGGCCCATGACTCGAGTAGACATGGGAATGGTGCGTTCAACCACATCCCCTCGCACAAGGCGCGCGCCATGGCCTAGATTGAGGCGGTACGAATGTCGGCTTCGCCGCTCGACTCGCATGTAAGATACTCTTCTCCTCATCCAAGCCCCTCCAACCACCCGACTAAGATATCGCCATCGCTCCCACAGCCCAACCCCCAACCCCCCCCTCCCACTTCACTCTTCCATACCCATTGGGCTTCGCGGTCTTCATTTGGTATCTTCCGGGCTTTCAGGACAGAATTTTTACGCTTTACTTCATTGAACCTACGCATTTCATTTTCGTCTTCGCACATCTCCATCTCCCTTTCCCTTTCCCTGCCGTTACGGAGCAGAGCTTCTTCTCTTTGTTCACTTTCTCCTTCATCTCATCTTAGTTGGGCCTCTTCCTCAGCTTTCATGTTCACTGCCCCACCCCCCTCACGTCATCCCCTTACATTAGACCCCACTTTTCGCTCTTCCGGCATACCCCGCCGGTTTGCTCCACACCATTTCTTCCCCCCCATTTTTTGCTTTAGTCTCCTTCTGGTGTTTACTTTTCTCCAGTGTCTAAAATGGGGCTCAATGTATATCCATTGTATCGTTCAAAAAAAACCACCCTTGTTTGCTACAAATCCGCACCCCCTATCTGACATGTGAAACGTGCCGCCCGATGATGCTCCACAAATTCAGGCATCTAAAATCTACCCCGGCATTGCATAGAACGTGGGGCCGCCGCCCACTCGGGTCGGCGCCCCGTACACACTTCATCGAACCCCTGCCCTTCTTTCGACGTTTCCGGCACCTCCGCCGCCAGTCGCGCCGCCGGTAGCAGTAGCAGTACTCCCCCAGAGCCCAAGTCCTCCCACCACCTCAGATACCGCCCCTGACATACCTCGCGCGACCCGGGCGGGCGAATGGCGCACCCCGAACAGACGCACCGCCGTCGAGTTCCATATCCCGAGGGGCGCCGTCCCGCGCACGTAGAGCTCGCCCCACAGCAGAGACGTGAGCCACACGATAGATGCATCCGACCACTGCAAAAGCGTATATTTCACGTAAGCGACATTATGGGAGAGACGGGCGGAACGCCAACGCACGAGGAATTTCCGGGGGTTGAGGGGAGGTGTGGGCGGCAGGACGTGCTGCAGCGTGACAGAGCGCAGAAAGTCGAGGATGGCAGGTGTCGTCGTCGGCCGGTTCAGAGACGCCTGCAGAGAGTGCACTTTGGGTAGAAGCTCGGCAATCGTCAGAAGCACGGGGTCGAGTGGCAGTCTAGGGGGTAGTAAAAAGCACACGACGGAGTCAGAGCTCCGCGGCATGAGATCTGACAGAGAGGGCCCAAAGAGACTAACCCCTGTTGCCACGATGATACCTGGAATGGGTAGTGAGATGGCGAGGTGGTAGCAAAAAATAGAATAGCAGCATCAGCCAAACAACTTTGCTAACCCGGAGAGAAAAAGGAGCAAGTGAGAAAATAAGGTGGGCCCCAAAACTTACCCACTCCTGAGTTGGCACGAACCCATTCCGACCAACGGCCACGCCGGCAGCGGCAAGTCTCTCCAACGACGCTGTCGTGTCGACAGATTCGGACGACCGTGCCCTCATCTTCCCTCGTGCCTTCTCCGAGATCTTCCTCGGCGTGCCGGTGGTGCCGCCGTGGTCAGGTTCGACCCCCTCTCCCGACACGGACGCTGCCCTCGAATCGGACGGCGTGCCGCCCCCCGCGGCGTGGTCCTCCGATTCCGAGTTTCGCACGCTGTCGATCCGTTCTTCACTCTCACTCTCGCGCTCGCGCTCGCGGTCCAATAGCACTGCCTTTTCATCTCGTCGCTCACCCTGAGGGTCAGGGCTTTTGACGTCTCGTTGTTGCTGTTGCTGCTTCTTCTGCTGCTCTTCCTTCGCCTGCTGGATCCGCTGGATTTCCTTCAGGCCCCTGGCGAGCGTGAACGTCCCAAGGTCCTCGAACGTCTTGTGAGAGCGCAGAATCGCGTAGACCACGTTTGGGTTCTCCGCCAACTGGTGGTATAAAATCCCATTGAGCGTCTCGAGTCTGCCAAATATATCAGCATGACGCAAAAGTCAGACCCTGTTGTCACGAGCAGAGTGATGAGAATGAAAACATCCGTACATAAAGAAGACCAGGCGTGGGTTGCCCTCGTCGGCCAGCAGGAACGCCGGAGTCGAAAACGAGGTGAAGAGCTGGACCAGCCGCGCTGATGCCTGCACCCCGAGGTTTTTCAGATACGGGGCCACGTTGGCGAGCGCGATGATGAGTGCTGGGTAGAGGAAATTGAGGGCCCCTGCGGTGGTAGCCACCATTGCGTAAATAGACTTTGAAAAAGCGTCAGTGCCAATGCGGTTGCACTCGTGGCAAATGATTTGGACGTACTGTAACCATAAAGTCACCCGCGGTACCGGAAGTAGCCCACTTGGCTGGAATGGCCATTCGCGAGGGGATAGGCTGGGATAGCTTGCTCCCGAAAGCTCGCTCCGCAGACAGAGATTGGATCATATACGACACCTGACGGCAGAGGCCATGATGTTCTGCGCATCCTCAGGTTAGTAATGTTCGGACACTTGATGAGATACATGGAACGCACGAGGCTTGTCCTTCAACTCTAGACAAAAGCATAACATATACGCTAGCACCTCTAGAAGTTTGTCAGAGTCCAGCAAATATGCCCGGAATTTCTGTAGCAATTGTGTGATGAGATGCCCGAAATTACGAGTGGCGATAACATACCTTGTTTAGTTCAATCATCTTCCAGAACAGTACGTCTAATTAATTATGCATCAGCCTCTGCTGCCGGTGATTATCGAAGTAGACTTACATGCTTCTAAGACATATGGAACAGCTTTCCTGGAACCAGGAAGCAGGTTATTTTGGGCGGCGAGGTGCTGTTCGAAGATGGATAATATGCCATTTAATATAAATTCAAGATCTGCAGGTCGATGCTATTCAATAAAATATTGCAAAGTGAGCTTCTTCGAAAATATGAATATGGAGTGGCTAACTACTCACCAATTTGGCGAGGAAATAACGAAAGGCATTGGACTGGGGTGTCGGTGCCACAGCGACGTCTGCGCCGCTAAGGTTCGCGTCGCCCACTGCAACGTCTCGTGCGCTTCCTCCTTGATAATCAAGCAGAGCGCAAAGCGCGCCCAAGCATCCGCCCACTAGCCCGGACCGACCCTCTTCCCCCTTCCGTGCTAAAATTAGATGGTTATACGGCACTTTGTCGACGACGCCCCCAAGGCCCCACCCGTCGTCCCTAGCATTCATAGAGGTATTTAGTAAGGAGCAGAGGATGGATAGCACCAGTCTTCGCTGGGTAGAGCGGGCAAAGTAGTCGGCGTAAGGGTTTGATTGGGTTAGCAGGGTCGACGGCGAGATATAGATTGTTTTGGAGAGGAGAATCAAGAGGAATCGAAGGACTTCTGTCTTGTTGTTGTCAAGCATTGTCGAAGATCCAATATCGACAGTCGAGCCCACGCCTCTCTCCCTGAGCGAGGAGATATATCAGTGAGGATCAATCAAACTCTTTGAAAAAGAGCTTACCAGATGATGTGGTTGATTTTGTGGTGTCCTTCTTGGACCTTGGTTGGAAGAGTGAAGCCACAGCAAAACAAGAGGTCGATGACACAGCCAAAGAGCCTTTCCGCGAGGCAAGGTAGCAACTCTACCTCGGGAGCCGCTTCAGGTGCTGGTGCAGAGGCCGTAGGCTTATCTTCGTCGTCGTCCTCATCTTCCTCCTCAATAACAAACTGGGGCTCATCTGATGTTACAGACATCGGCGTCTTTAGCTTGACCGGCTCTCGTTTCCACAGCACATCCATCTCTAGCCCTGCCTCCGCTTCGCCCTCGAAGAGTACAGGAAGAACTCGCCCAAGGACGCGAAGGCAGTTCAGAACCTCTTTAGTAGTATCTCGCTCCGAGGATCCCCATGCAGTAGTCAGGGTAGACATCGTAGATTGCGCAGGAGACGGAAATGTGTGATCGGAGACAAGATTGAAGAGCCTCCTCGAAAGAGCTCGAACAAGCGTGGCAACATTTTCGGGTGCTGCTGTTAGCGCGCGACGAACTATGGCGATACTCTGTTAACTGTAAGTAGCGCTGATCTCCACCTGGGAATTGCATACCATCCTGTGGCGTAATGAGAGAGAACACATCTGAAGCGCTATCAAATATCGTGGCATACTGGATGATGCGTAAGAACAGTACGCTCGATGAGCGCGACCAAGTGGGCACTTGACTTATGTGAGCTTACTTGGGACCAATATTCGTCTGATTCCGGTATATTCCTCGTATCTGAGAGCCTAGCAATACCCGTCGGCTTCGTCCTGAACGCAAGCTTCGCGTCGTCCCCGAGCAGTCCGAATGGCGATGAAAGCTTCCTTGGTAGAGCAAACATGTTGTGGATAGAACCTGGCTATGATTCGACGCGTTCTTGCCGGGATGGTGGTGAATACGACCGAGCGCTAAGCGACACGTACGGGGACACGGAAGCAACCATATCGAAATCTCGGGCTAGGGTTGGCTCCGACTCCCGACCGGTACGGAAGTCCGAGGCCGACGTCATCATCGACAGGGTCCGTCTCTTTTGAGATATAGTAGCGTTGATCAGAGCAACAGTTTCCAGAGCACCTGAGGTTTCCAATAATCAAGTGTGGCATGCATAAGGTGGTATTCTACATAAAAGGTGCGTGTACTGATACGGATTATCGCAATTTATCGTCCAGACTCTACCAGGTAACGAGGCTCTACTAATAAGTATGGTACAATGCTCCTGCTCCCCAGCTGACAACGAACGAACGAGGGGGAAATAGCGACGGATTGAATAGTGATGATTATAGGCGTGTATGAGCACTGTGGGCGCATAATTAATCAATGCTTGGTGGAACGAACGGCGGAGGCATAGGAAATGAGAGGCGGCGAGACGTCGCGCGAAGTCGGAAGATTGACGGTGGTAGTAAGAGGCTCGATGCATTCCCAGTCATCGGATGAACTGGCATCATCTTCGTCCTCGTACTCCTCGTCGAAGGTCAGGACGTGGGGAAGGTGTGGAATGAACTCGTAGTCACGGGCCGCACCTGTTACGAACAAAGACCGAGTGAGTAAAAGTTAAAGGTAAAGTGTATAAGCTACAGTCCCCACCTTGGCGCTTCCTGGCTGGCTTGACGAGGTCAAGGAGGCTAACCTCCCTCGCGGCGCGACCCTCTTGACCAGCGGACCAGTGGTCATGGTCCATGGAGTGCTCCTTGGCAAGGTCGACCTTCCAGTCGTCGAGGGTGGACGTGTCCCAGCTCTTGGGCAGTTTGGGCGCGGCGTCGGACCTGCCAGTATTGCCGTTCCACTTCCATGGCTTGCAGTACTTGCATGCGACGCAGCGCTTCGCCTTGCGGAGGTCAGAAGGCTTCTTCGCGTGCTGGCGACCGTGCTCGAACGCGCGCTGGGACTTGACGTCGAGCTGGGATGTGAAGGACGCGCTCTCGACGGGTGAGCGGCAAGTGTCGCACTGACGGGCGACGTTGATTAGGGTAGGTTGAGTAGAGGAGACCATTGGTCCAGGGGGGTATGTGAGTGGTGGGAGGCAGCTATCGCGAGGGTGTTGGTCTTTATAAATAAAAGGAGGGGGTAGGGGCCAAGGCTATGGTCACTGCCAGCGCAAAGGAGTGACCGGGTCCCCTATTGGATGGGGCCCTTATCTCTCTTCAATTGGTTACCGCGCCGCCGGAGATAACATGGCCTTGGTCCGTGTTCGTCTCTGGCCAGTGAGCGTCATTCGATCACGCATCACGAGCGACGAGCGGCAGTCCCACATGAGCACAATGGTGTACATCAAAGTACATAACACAATCCTTGGCCACCCGATCCACGCCGAATATTTGTCGGAACAACATTCAGCGATTTACCGAACAAAAAGGGTGTTCTGTACCGCCTGCGGTCATGAACTGGGCAGGGATTGGCGACCGCAGTGACGACGGCGGCGGCCGATAATATATGATGTACATACTACAGCATAACGTCAACGCAGACTCCACTCAGCATGAAAATAATCACGAGTGCAACCACCAAACTCGATATCGCACGTGTGTCCATCACGAGCTCAAGTACGACGTCGTCATCATCTACCCTCTTTCGCTCGTCTCTTTCCCGATGCTACACCCGCGTATGTCGGCCTAGTCGGACCTCCGCGCCAAATTCGGGAATCAATCCGTTCCCACTCTTCATCCGAGCTCTCTTCATCGTCAAGAGCGATAACGCGGCGGTTCGGCCGTGGTACCATTTCGAATGAGTCTAATACGCCACTCAGTTTATAGCCTCGACAATTTCGGTGAACGGAAATTTCATACCTCGCTGCTTCTTTCCGGTCGGGCGAATCAAATCCATCAAGCTGACCTCTCGCTGATCACGGCGAAACACCGTGGCATCCATTGCGGAATGCACAACGCTGGCAGTGTCATGCGAATCGACGTCGACGTCGCCGAGGGGAGCATACTTCCGGACAAAGCGACCGCCCTTGTGCCGAGGTTTCGCCTTCGATTTCCGTCTATCGGAAGGCTTGAACGCGCGCTGGCGGGCGTGTTCGTACTCGAGTTGGGCTTTCGCGTCGAGATAATCGGTCATGATATTGAGTGTGACGGGGGAGGAGGGGGCGGTGTGATGTTCCAAGAGAAATTGGCAGCCAGATAGTCTTTATATAGACCTTTTGGCGTGATTCGAGACATTAGGAGACGGCCCCGTTGTGGCGGCAGCGTCAATATGGACTGACTCATACTGTGACTCAGATGGTCGAGACCTGTCAGCACTTAAGTACCGCCATCGCAAGTACTGCCACCCCGCTGGGGACGGATGAAAAGCGGTTTATATGACTGATATCTTTCGTGAAGACGAGTCACGACCCTGCTCCCGAAGCCCAAGGTAGTAATCGGCCGCATCAGTAAGTCCAGCTACTGTGGTCCCGGCAGCGGTGCTTCATGGCGGTCAGAGTCGGCAATATGAGCTATGAGTTACGCGGGGCCGGAATAGCGTACTACATGAGATTCGCTTTGGGGTAATTTTGTATAGAAACCCCTGCGAGCTCGTTTCTTTCGGTGCGGTGATGGATTCTGGATGTACCGCGTCAGGGTTCTAAGACTAGGATAGTCGCAAGTCTACAGCGGTATGCATCTAGACTAGCGACGATTCTTCATGGCAAGGGGCGTCGCTCTGTCGTCAGCTTGCAAGCTTTGGCTGTGAAGCGAAGACCTGGAATATCGTGGTTAAAGATGTGTATGATATGCACGTGTTGGGGCGAATTGCATCCGCTGGCGCTGACGCTCGCCAGGAAAACTGGACGCGTCTCGTCACTTCAACACCAACCGTTGCAAGCAGGCTTTAGCCGCGCGTCACTTCACGCTCTCGGTGGCTCCAGAATAATTTCCGGCCATCGCTCTTATATCTCGAACGAACAATAATACGCGCTGCAATGGCTGTACAAGCTCTCGACTCGCAATTCACTTTGCTGGAGAAGGTCAACAAAGTTGTCCAAAGCCAGTTTGCCCAAGATGTGGCACGCGTGCCGGAAATGTGGGACACTTTGAACAGTGGTCGGTTCTGCATTGTGCTGCGTGCGATTGAGCTGTTCTCATGCAAGGAACCTCTGCATCCAATATAGCGTCCTCTTCCAAGTACACAATCCCTCCCAATGAGGCATGGGTCCCATTTCACAAACGGAAGACTGTTCCTATACCTGAGGGGTTGTTCCTTCAATACGAACGTGCGCGCTACTCTGATTAACTCTTGACGCGTCTTACTGATGCCGCTATTACGCGACAGCCACTACTTCCAAGTCTGCAATGGGTCTTCTTCTAGAAATCGACCGCGCTTGGATCACCATTAACCACAAGCTCTTCCTGTGGGACTATGTTGACGGAACCCATTGTGATCGATATGAAGAACAGCCAAATTTCATTTCGTTCGTCGGTCTCGTCAAGCCAAAGCCAGGTGCGTATTTATACATGTGGGTGCAAGCAAATATCTGAATCAGCCAAATGCGTCCAGGTGTTTTTGTCGACTCGATTCAGTACCTGCTGATATTGTGCACGCCGGTTTCTGTCTCCCTGATTGGTCTCGGGACCACAACCATACCTGCCACGAATAAAGCTCCTCCCCGGAAAGAGCTCAACATGTTTGCAACCGATATCTCCCTCCCTACCGATAATATCCAAATGACATCGGTAGTCGGAACATCGTCTGGGAGGATATTTATGTGTGGGTCCCAGGACGGGAACCTTTACGAGTTGAACTATCAAGCGAAGGAGGGTTGGTTTAGTCGCAGGTGCAGCTTGATAAATCATTCGGCTGGCGGAATGGGAAGCTTTTTACCCTCTATACTCGCCGCGAAGTCGACAGGTATGTCATTAAATTTGAAGTATTCTCTAGTCTCGTTTTTAACACATGCCATATACTTTCCTACCGAAAGATCGAATCAAGTCTGTCGTCCTCGACGATGCACGGTGTTGCTTATATGCGCTCACTGAGCACAGCGCGATCCATCTTTATTACCTTGGGCGAGACGGTTCAGCAGCCACACCGGCTCGCATTGCCGTTGCTTCTAATTTGGCCGCCCATGCTCAACAGCTCTGCCCTGGCTCTGCCTCCCTCAACTCGCCGTTTGAAATATCTGCTGTCCACGTCATTCCTGTCTCCGATTCCAAAGGTGTCCACCTCGTCGCCATTACCACAACTGGTGCAAGGTTGTACTTTTCGCACTACAAGAGAACCTACGGCAGCTACCGTCCGACCGGGGGACCAAACTTCCCGCCGAGTGTGCTCGAACTCATTCATGTTCGCACTCCACCGACAAGTTTGGCGGATCCTGATCAGCCCTTCCAACGCTCGGCATCAAGCAGTGTTTTCCAACCGACCACAAAGCCATGGGCTGTGAAGAACATCCATAGCTCTGCCTATGACTCGGGCCTATTTTTTATGGCGCAAACTCCTGATGGTGTCAAGGGGGACATCCTCCTTGGCTTGGCTCCAGATTTGTCAAAGATAGCAAACTATACGGCCGACCCATCTATGGCCGTCTCTACTTCTGCTATGGCCACTTCACAAGCCATGGGCGCCGGCTTTGGTGGCAACAAAACCACCTTGACAGAGTTCGCGCAGCTCACGTCAGTGACTGGCAATATCTGGGCCATTTCTTCCGTTTCGACCTCGCCCTTGTCAGAACCTCTTGGGTGGAATGAATTGACCACGCAGTTTAGTACTCCGACTAAACAATTCTTGGTCCTCACGAATGATGGGCTCACCATCTATGCGAAGCGGCGAGCGGTGGACTGTTTGCGGGATCTGATTGAGGCTGCTCGTAGAGGGCACGAAGGCGACGTAATCTCCCCCTTCTTTGAGAGGTGAGCAATATATTGCTTTTTTGAGCGCTTTCTGAGTACTCAATCCTTCTCCTAGATATGGCCGTGATCAATCATGCACAATGTGTCTTGCAATTGCCTGTTCGAATTCGTTTATCTCAACATTTGGTCGCTCAAATTCCGCCGCGCTCGCACGGTCATACGGCCATCGGATCCTGCAAAATGGGACAAACTTTGACGATAGCCTGAGCTTACAGGCCGTAGACGAGCCGGTTGCTGCAGCTGCCAAGAGCATTTTCTATGAGCTTGGAGGGAAGCCCCTTCTAATGGAAGGTTTTGGTGGGGTTTTCGGTCATCTCATCATTACCCCCAAATTCATTCTCTCCTATTTAGCCAACGAGAACAAGATCTTGCATAGCGGTCGTTATGAGGCCTTGGCTATCTACTTCTCTCGCCTCGTGCGGCCAATTTGGAGGGCCAATATCACGACGGGGTGAGTAAATTTTCCCCCTTTTTTACTTTTTGGTGCATCGATTAACACGATCCTTGGCGACCGGGTTGCGCTCAGTCCTCTTGCAAATCAAGTCACAAACGTCCCTGATCATCTTCTCGTCTCCGTGCAAAAGGACCTCACGTCTTTGAAATATTTCTTGGAGAGGTGGGCCGGCCTCCTTTTTGCAAGGCCGCATTGCTTATCATCCCCTTCCTCCCCTTGCCTAGGAACCCGCAGCTGTTCCATTCTCCTAGCGACTACAGCCACTCCCGAAGTAGTGCCGATCAAGAGGCATGGAAGGTACGGTGACTGGCGTCTCACTTTCCTCGTCACAGTAATCTTACGCTCCGAATAGACAGAGCAGGATTCAATTGTTCAGCTGCAGACATTACTGACACAAACGATCGAAGCCATTTCGTTTATCCTTCTGTTGATCGACTACAAGCTTCCCGAGACTGTGGCGCTGTTCGTCCTCCTGTTTTTATCCCTTTCTTTCATCTCTGAATCGCTTAATCGGGCAGGTGCGACCCTCAAGTTCAACAGGCACTTTTAGGTCTCACTTATGAAGGCCTTCTGACAACCAAGTTGGGGAGAGATGTCGCCAGGAATCTAGTGAATTCGGTTATAAATCAGCAAATTGGTCAACATATCAGCGTTGGTTTTTCCGTCCGTCATCCTTTCTCATGGCCGATTGCCGACATCGTTCTCCCTTGTACAGGTCGATACTATCAGCGAGATCCTCCAACAACGATGTGGATCATTCTGCAGCTCTGACGATGTTATGCTCTATAAGGTAATCTATTCGAGTTCGTTCTATTGAGCCAGCAGCCGACAGGTCTTTGCTAGGCTATCGAAAACATCCAACGTGCCAAGGAGACTCGAGATATGGGTGAACGTGCCAAATGTCTCCGGGAATCACTAAGGTGAGTTTGAATGTGTGTACCGCCCCTGGCCCCTTGTCTCAGCGATTGGTTGGCAGGCTGTTTGGCAAAAGCACGAAGCACCTTCCTCTTGATAACCTCAAGGAGATCTGCTCAGACTATCGCGAACTCAAGTACCCTAATGGTTAGCTTTTACCAAATTTTATGCGTATGTCATCTCTGACATTTGATCCAGGCGCGGTGGAGCTTCCGCTAAAATGTGCGCAGGACTGGGATTTAGAGGACCGGGGCCATGCTTTCTGGGCTGCTGGCTTGCCCTTTGACAGAGGTGATGCGCGCGAGTCCGCATATCGCCTGAAAACAACGTGCTACGACTGTGTGCTTGAAACTCTTGATGCCTTCGATACGCTATTGAATCAGTGCACGGATGAAACAATCTGTAGGTCTTGCTTACCCCTCTTTAAGCCCCGTAAGCTCATAAGCTATTTACGTTGTAAAGTTAGAGAGCTGGAAAGTCTCCAGGAAAATGCGTATAGGCTCGCTCTTGACTCGGATGATCCCGTGTTCCATTCCTACCTATACGACTGGTTCATCAAGAGGGGCCGAACGGATCAACTCTTGGAGGTATGTCTATCCGGTGCATCACTACTGCGGAAAAATAGCTAACTCCGACGACGTTCAGATCCGCTCGAACTTTATTGAAAGCCATCTCTCGCATCCTCCAAGGACACGAGAAAAGATCGAGCTCCTGTGGCAGTTATACGTACGGAATGGACAAAATCTTCGGGCGGCTCAGACACTGGCGCATCTTGCCGAGTCTCGAGAGTATGTCTCTCCTGCCGTAATCGCTATTCTTTGCATCTGACCTATTCTCCGAAACCAATAGGTTTGCCTTGACTCTCGAGAAACGTATCGAATTTTTGTCACTTGCCGTCAGCAATGCCAAGTCGCACCCAGGCACGGATTTCGGGCAGCAGGAAGCTGCTGTGGAGTTTCTCACTGATATTGAAGAAAAACTTGAGGTTGCGAATATGCAGCTAGAAGTGTATCGTGCGATGCAGTCAGCTCACGTCGACCACGACTACGACCAAAAGATGGAGGCTCTGCGTACGACGCTTATGGACGTCACCCAGGTGAGCTCTGCTTAATGTGTCACCGCCTTTGACGTTTACTCACGTCCTCGCGAAGTTGTATCAAGAGTTTGCGGATCCGTATGAACTATACGATATGAAGCTATACATCCTCAAGGTATCCGAACATCGGGATCCGATTCTAACCGCGAGCACATGGAGAGCGCTTATTGCAAGGAGTGCGTCGTCTGGCCCTGCCCATGTAAATTATGCAGCTCACCTCCTTCACTCCTTTTTTCAGCTGCGCACGAAGCGCCTGGCAGCAAAGAGCTGTATGTGGCGGAGGTCGTCCGCAAGCTTGGGCGCAAGCTATACCCATCCGATAACGCCTTCCCTGTCGGTAAGCGGAATTGACGCATAGCTTCTGCTCGAGAATCAGGCTAAAGCTTGTTCGAAGATAATGTTTGCGATATGCTACTTCAATTTGCATCGGCGAACAAAGACGAGGTTCCGCGTGGCTGGGTTGCCCGGACGCTGGTAGATGCCAGCGTGCCTCCTGATGCGGTATTTGAGCAGCTTCACTACGTCAGAGATTTGGGCGTAAGTCTGCGGTGTCTTTTCAAAACAACCCCCAAAAATGATGATAATCTTTATTGTCCTATATAGGTCCCGCCGTTCCACGAGGAGAGCATGAAGACGTTCGTTCTTGCTGAGATATCGTGTCTGCTTTCTGACTGGGTGAACGAGGCAATACGGCCGGGCTCGAGAATCCCGCGCGGTGCGTTCCCTGCGAATATGTTGGATGAGATCATCTCGGGATATCTCGGTGATCGACAGGCCGTTCAAGATGAGGATACGAGGGACATGCTCCAGGATGTGCAGGCCAAGATTCGGTCGAGGTTCTAGTGTCAATTTGGACTCCGATGCCCGGTTGGTGTGTGCTATGTCCGTATTAGTTTCGAGAGTATGAATACAAATACATTCGTCGCAAATAGCAGACGGGGGATAAGTATGATGAAAGAGTGGGGGTGATGGGGTTTAATAAACGAGAGTGGGGCGGTCTAAACACCCACTCAACTACCGCAAATTAGTTATAGGCGGAGTGAGGTGAAGCCGTACACCAATACAACGTACGGGGGAGTTCGGCGGATATAGACACAATTAAAGCACCTCATCCTCGTCAATTAATACAGGAGAAGGTGGAACTTCGACGAATCGGTCGACGTGGGGTTTCACGGAACTCCGAAATGGACTGTCGCAAGGCTGTCGCGCAAAGTGGGGTGCGTTTCGTGGAGATAGGTGGAGCTTGCCCGCCTGGATGCGTTTAACCTGTTCCGTCAGGTGGGATGCCTCGTGAACGTTGTAGCACTGTTGGGGAATTGGGGTTGGCTCGTGCGATAAAAGGGGGAGGGCAGGGGTACGTGCCTTTAGGGCATAACGTACTGCGGCCCGGCCAAATTCAGCGTCGGTGAAGGTAACGACGTCCTCGAGGAGCGTGCACTGGGTACTGACAAGGGAGGAGAAAAAAGTGATGTTTTTGCGACTGCCATGAGCGTATATGGCTATGAGTGGGCGGCAAATAAGATTAGGGGGTGAAGATATGGATATGGGTCTATGTACCTGCCCATGAGCTGAGTCTGTCACACTGGAGGTAAAACGTCGCGGGACCAAGATCTACCCAGTGGCGCTGACCCTCGAGTATCCGCTTCACATATATGTCGTACTCTTCGATAAGATCGGGGTTTTCTTCTGAAAAGACATTGACTTCAGTTGGGTGATCTGCCAGATGCTGGCGAGAGGTAAGACGCGCCTTTGAGCTTAGTGGGATATTCCGAACTCGTTCGCATTGGAAGGGAGACGGCTTGGTGGCGGTCGTCAAAGTTGGGACGGTCCATGTCCACGTCAAAGTCGAAAATGGCGGCGGACATGGTAGGGGACCTTCTCATTGGTGACATTGAATGCATCCTGTCGTCTATCTCCATGGTATCTTCGAAAGATTTGAACGACGGCGGAGGTGGCGCATCGCATAGTATGTCTGCGTCACAACCAAATGAGGTATCCTGTAGTTGTATCGAGTTAGTAAAGCAATTTGTGCCTTTCGCATGCAACATACGAATACTTGCAAATATTTGAGAAGCAGAGGACATTAGGACATCATCCTCGTTTGGGCAAATCTTCATAAAGCTTATTGTGGCGATAGACTGTATGGGTTGACGACGAGAGCTACGAGGTTAGGGCGGGCATATGGCTGCAAAAAGACGGGCACAAACGAGACGGGGGGAGCCGGAGCACATATCTGTGTCTTCGTTCATTGCAGCAGCAAACTAGTAACGGTCGCAGTGAGGGCAGAGGGTGATTGTATGGATCTCGTCGTTGAGCTGGTGGGTGTGCGATTCTTTGAGAGCGTGGCTTTCGCTGTTATACAGAGAGGCAGCTTTGAGCTCAAGGCCTTGCGTGCTGTGGCTCCATTGGCACAGAACAAAGCACCAGTGGGTCTTACTCCCAGGCCCAAGTCAACAAGTCTGTCCCCCGGGTCGAAGACTTATTTTCTAATATGATACCCCAGAGGTCCCAGCTTCGCATCTTTTCCGAGTACACTAAGCTCTCCGCAAGATCGCCATCGTTCGTGAATCGCATCGGACGGTGCGAGATCGGAAAGATGGCGGTGGAGGGAGGAACAAGCACAGAATGACAAACAACGCGTGACACAATGAACTTGGATGCTGGCGGCGTGACAAGTGACGACGCTTCACTCTGCCAACGATGGTGGCCTCGAAAGGCTTTGCGCTCAACCCTTCGTGGGCCCACTACCTCGCCTCGGGGACAATCGCAGCCACTTTTGCTCTCGGGGTGCTTAGGTTCCTTTTAATCGGTGTGTCCGAGCCATTCGTACGCGACTTCATCAGCTCATTTCGTATTGGACGCAGACTGGTCGGACAGCTTGAGCTGCAATGCATTACTCACGGATGGACAATGGCTTGACCAGGGGTTCGGCAATTGGCAACCACAAGGTGAGCTCATTCCATCTGAGGAGCTCTGGCTATAACTACTGAGATACATTACCCAGGATGTATGATGCAGACCTACAAGGCCGGCGATGCGGCGTCGTGCTTGGCAGCTCGTCGCGTTCTCTTCATTGGCGACTCTGTTATGCGCCAGCTCTATTTCGCCACTTCTCACATGTCAGATCCCTCCCTCCCCGCTCGTCCACCTAGCGACAACGAAAAACACGCAAACCACACTTATACCACCAAGAGCGGGGCGGAATTCCAGTTTATATGGGATCCGTTCTTGAATACGAGCTACACGCAAACCGTCCTCTCTCACACCTCGACAAGTCCATCCCAAAAACCTACATTGCTCGTGCTAGGCTCCGGACTGTGGTACCTTCGATACGCCGAGTCTGGAGGCATCTCTGCTTGGGAAACTATGATCGACACTACTTTCGAGGCTATTTCCAATGGCATGCCTGGGATAGCTGAGCAAGTCATGTTTCTTCCTGTTGAGCAGGTGGTTCCCTCCAAGCTATCTCCTGAGCGGGCACGCTCCATTCGATTGAGCGATGTGGAAGCCATGAATTCCGATCTCTATCATCGTATTATGCCACCATACTCATCTTTCTTTTCTGCGACCCCATTCTTGGATCCGTACATGCCATCTGAGCCATCTGTTCCCATCTCTCTTCCCTTGGCCTTTAACCAAATGCTGTCCCCATCGGAAACTGAGGATGGCATCCATTTCTCGGAGAAGATCTTGAAAACGCAGGCGAATATCCTGCTTAACTTCCAGTGCAACGACCTCCTCCCGAAAAAGTTTCCATTTGACAAAACATGCTGCAATAGCTACCCGACACCGTCTATCTTGCAGACCTCTGTCATTTTATTGATTGTTACATGGGGTCCAATCGCCATCCTCGGTCGTTCATTCCTGGGTAAATTTTTTTTAATACCATCCTCATACTGTGCAGTCCTGAAATCTACTCAAGCCAACAGGCCCCGCATTGCTGCATTCTTCCCTGGCGAAGACTACGCACCCTCGGTGTCCATATTTGGATTGGCTGTCGGATTGACTTTTTTCGCCGACCGCACTGGACTCTGGCTCAAGGAGCAAAAGCAGTATGACCCGTGGTCATTTGGTATTCTTTCGTTGCTGGCCCTGCTGGCAGGCCTTGCGACCATGAAGAAGGCAGACAAAGACCTGGGTTTCTTGAATCGAGAGCAAACGGATGAATGGAAAGGATGGATGCAGAGTGAGCGCCGCTCATTCGGCAGAGTACGCTCTAACGCTGATGACAAGTTTTGATATAGTTGCCATCCTGATCTACCATTATCTTCGAGCGTCCCAGATATCGGGAATCTATAATCCTATCCGAGTCCTTGTTGCCGCATATCTTTTTATGACCGGATACGGGCACACGACGTTTTACCTTAAGAAGGCCGACTTTGGATTCCTCCGTATCGCCCAGGTGATGGTTCGACTCAACCTCTTGACAATCGCGCTGGCATACGTGATGGACACGGATTACCTGTCGTACTACTTCTCACCGCTCGTCTCGCAGTGGTTCATCATCATCTACGCCACCATGTACGCCGGCTCGCGGTTTAACGATCGAACCGCCTTTGTTATCCTCAAGATCCTAGCGTCTATGGCCATCGTCACCTGGCTGTTCTCCGAGCCGTGGATACTGCAGGGCCTATTCGACATATTGGCCCGATTCTTCAATATACATTGGTCCGCGAAAGAATGGACATTCCGAGTGACGCTCGATCTGTGGATCGTCTACGCGGGGATGCTCACCGCGATCGCATATATCAAGATTCGTGAACTGCGGTTGACGGACCATCCGCGCTGGCCGCTCGCCCAGCGAGCGTCTATCATCCTCTCCGCCGCTGCCATGCTCTGGTTCTTCTTCTTCGAGCTTATGCAGCCCTCCAAATTTACCTACAACGCCTACCACCCATACATATCCATCATCCCCGTCCTCGCCTTTGTCGTCCTTCGCAACGCCAATCCCATCTTGCGCTCCGCCTCCTCGCGTCTGTTTTGTTTCATCGGGACGTGCTCCCTCGAAACCTTTATCCTGCAATTCCACATCTGGCTGGCGGGTGACTCCAAGGGGTTGCTACTGGTTATCCCGGGCACGAGATGGCGCCCAGTCAATGTAGTGATCACCACGGTGATTTTTGTTTATTTGAGCCATCGGGTCGCGGAGGCGACGGGGACGATGACGACGTGGGTGTGTGGGGTGCAGAAGAAATCACTTCCCACCGCCAATCCTGCCCCTCCTTCCTCCTCGTCCTCTGCCCCTCAGCCGTCCGCATCGAGCCACGGCGGGTCTCGCGTAGGCGGTGGGAATAGGGAGGAAGAGGTTCCGTTGACCTTGCTCGTAGACGGCCAGCCGAGCAAAGAGGGTAGTCATCTGACTGCGGACCACCAGCGAGAGCCTGACACGCCCATCCGACCGCACGGACGGTGGCTCGATCGGCTTTCTCAAACGCCCAACCCGCCGAGCGCCAGTAACCGCCTCTTTTCGAATCCGCTAGGCTGGATGTCGGATAGCGGGGGAAAACAGGGTATCCCGCTGGGACTGAAGACGGCTGTGGTGTTCGGGGTGTTGTGGGGGTTGAATATGGCTTGGCCTTCGCCGTCGTAAACCTTTACTTGAGGTAGCTGTATACATGTATATTCCCTCGGTGGCGGTCGATCGTGGCTCTTGTTAGCGCACATAAAACGCAACAGTCGCGCGCCTCTTATAATAATACCTCTTCGTGTTGGATTACCGTACACATAAGCTGCTGCAGCCTCGAGAGTGTGTTGGGATGCGATTATTGAGCGATGATCATGGTGGATGCTAGATGGGTATAGATAAATAATGTACATAGTGATCTAAATCCTTCATGATGTGGGCTCCGACATCTCTATCTCTCGCAACCTGTGTTTCTTTAGCCTCTCCCTCACCCGGCTCCATAAAATCCTTTCCGCCTTCTTAGCCCGTGAGGGTAGTATCGGACCTTTGTACCAATCCCCTGTGTTCTCTTCGACCGGCGCATCGTGCTCCCAGTGTACCTTCATGAGAAACTCTGCCAAGTCGAGGTTACCCTCGCTGAGAGCCAGGCTGGCGAGAAGCCGCTCAATCTTTGGATCCTTGGCGAGGCCTTCGCCCCACTTTGCTGCAAAAAATTTGACAAGGCGGTGGCCCTGTGTGCCACGATGCTTCGTACGACGAAGGGAACCAAGTAAGAAAGTGAGCGTTTCGGTATTTGGTTTTAACGCAGGATGGAGGTTGAGAAGTGTGCGTAGGAGCCTGCGATGCTCGTAGTGGGCTCGCGTCGAAGGTGGTGGAATGGATGGGGTAGGTGTTTTTGTGGGGAATGAGGATGGGTTTTGCGTGCGAAGGTGGAGATGGATGAGACTCATGGTTTGGCTGAGCTGGGATTCTGAAGGCTCTGGTGGGAGACGCGCGATGAATAGCCGAGTAATCGAGAGGGCAGTCTCGGGTTGGGGCGGATGGAGGTTGAGGAAGTAGCGCACGAGGGACCATACGGCGGGAGCGGGAAGCTCGGCCGCCTCGGCGGGCGAGAGGGTGAGAAGGTTCGAAAGTATTCGTCTCGTGCGCTCTTTCGAAAACTCCTCCGCCTCTAATTCGATTATATCCACCTCACGGGGAACGTTGGGGAGGGAAGGAGGAGTCGGAGTAGTGGCCGGCGTCTCGGAGTCCATAGGCTGGCCTGGCTCAACAGCCGACCGAGTGGAAGGAATACCATTCGGGTCTTTGACCCGTTTTATCGTCCCGAGCAGCTCCTTCCACACATCCAACGTCGCAGAGTCCCGATACGCGGCGGAACCCTGACGGAATATCTCCTCCGCGATGGCAGTACGTCCATACTGGACGTGAAATCTCGTGATGAGCTTCCACGTTTGTTTGTTGGGCTGTATGCCCTCCTCCCGCATACGTGCCAAAAGCGCCGTAGTTGTCGCATGGGAAGAGCGCTGGAGTGAAAGCGCCAGCAAGAGGTTGTAGGAATGGATTGTATGTAAGGATGAGTAAGTGTCGTGCATTTCAAGGAATTTCGCGAGCGAAGGGGGTTTAGGTTGGTTTAGGTGGTAGACGAGATATCGAAGGAAACCATTACGGCTTTGGGGTTTGTGGTATTGCTTGGGCGCCCTTTTGGCACGCCGGCTTGCTTTCGAAACGTTATGGGTCCGCAATACACTGGCGGCCGTCGATGTAGACGGTCCAGCCAGGTAAGAAGTGTCGACAGGAGGTTCAGAAAGCACCATTTCAGCCTCCCGCCTGGCCCTATGCTCTGAAGGGGCTGTCATTAACTGCGTCGCACCGCCTGAAGTCTCCAACGGCGCGTACTTCAGAGTCGTGGGTGTCGGCAGCGCACGACTCTGAGAAGACGGCCTAATAAGACATCCCCGAGTTGGTTTTAGCTGGGATGATGTCCGACGAAGGATACTGAGCCCATGTCGGTGCATGCATGTAACAAAAGCGTCCTCCCGAGCGTGAAGATGAGGCCTTGCGGACGTGGTGGGTTTTGCACTCGGTATTGCCGGTGGAACGCGAGCAAACGCGTAGGATTTCTCGGATGCAAACCTGCAAGCTAGCTGGGCGTAAAGCTTCAATATTTGCGAAAATACTCACCGCCAGCCACAAATTCTGGTATGTCTTCACCCGTAAAACGCCAAAAGTTGGAGAAAAGAGACGAGGAGGAGGAAGATGAAGACGAAGGATCGGTTGGGTCGGACCTAGGCTCGGAGGAGAGTGGCATGGACGAAGTTTCTACCGATGGCGATGGCTCTGACGACACAGACAACGAAATTGCGCAGGCGCAACAGCCTATAAAGTCCAAAAATACGCTCAGTGCGCACTTGCCAGCCTCCTCTCTATTTGGCACGCTCTGAACTCTACTGCAGAGCGGAAACGACGGGCTGTGGGCGCCACACCCTTTGGGGCTGCGCTAAATGCGCTATTACAGACACCCGCGCCTTCTACATTGCCGCTTTCGCTGAAGCCGTCCATCTCGAGGAAGCTAAACAAAGACAAGCTAGAAGCAAAAGCGAAGAAGGTTCTCCTGGGGGAGAAAAAAGATCGGGAGGACAAAGGTCATATCACAGATGTTATTGGTGGATGGGGCGGAGAAAGCGAGCGGGCATTACGGAAAGTAGCGCAAAGAGGCGGTATGTTAATTTCGATCGTTTCATATACGTCTCCGGTCCTTTACACCAGTCCATGCACCGTTTAGTCGTCAAGCTCTTCAATGTCATCCAACAGGCCCAGTCCTCGGCTTCTGCATCGGCCACCCAGGTGCAAGCAACGAGAGGAACAGGAAAACCGACTCTTCCGGCTCCTCGAGCAGATGATTTTGGCAGCACGAAGAAGACAAAAGGAAAGGGTAGCAAATCAAAAGATAACATCATCGGTCGCGGAAAAGAAGGTGTGCCACATCGACGTTATATGATACGAGCATTGGCTTACTTGAGATCGCCGTAGTCACTCTCAACCCGGATGATTTCTTGGAAAGTATTCGCTCGGGTGGATTGGTCTCAACCTCGTAGCATGTCCGCTCCCTTATCCTACTCGCACACAGAGAACGCAGATGATAAAAACTCTACAATTATCTCTGAAATTACTGGTGTAAAGGAAGTTATCGCGTTAAGTAATACATGGTCGCTGCGAGATTGTGTGAGTATAATCGTGCACGAGTGTAAGAAGATCCGAAGAAAATGGTGAACAAGAGATTGCTTTGCAAAATATGAGCGGGCGGTGAATGAAAGACAATGTAAAAAAATAGAGATCAAGTTCATTAAACAGCTTTTACGAGTTCCGAAGGCCCTGGAAGACCCAGCCAGGCTCCAGTTGAAGGTAAGGGTGTCGTAATAACTCTGCTGCCGTCAGGCGCTCGTTTGGGTTTCTGTGAGGATCATCGATTGTGAGTGTGGTTAAAGGGGGAGAAGCAAAGAGCAGAGCTAACATTGCGAAGCATTTTTGACGGAAATCATCGGCGATTGCCGATAATTTTACATCGTCTGGGACGGGCGGTGCCAGTCGACTGTTTGCAAGCTGAAATCGGCGCGAGAATAAGCATACAGCGAATAGAACTGTCCTGCAGGTAATTGCTTACCTTCAGTAGCGCGGAATACATGGTCTCTGCGTCCCACGGACGCCGCCCAGCCCACATCTCAAGCACAACACACCCAAGACTCCAAATATCGATTTTGGCGTTGTAACCCTGCTTGTGGTTTAAGATCATCTCAGGCGCCATCCAGAAAACCGTGCCTTGCATCTGGGTGAACGACTGGTTGTTATGGATATCCTCTGTGCCAAGGAGGTTAGTGGCACGCCAACGTCCAAGTTAACATATGCGCACCAGTTCTTTTGGAAATACCAAAGTCGGAGATCTTGCACACGCCCGAATGATCGACTAGGATGTTGTCCGCTTTCAGGTCCTGTTTAGAAAGACGCTAAGCCATGGAAGGCTACAAAAGCACGATTTTGCACAACTTACGCGATGCAAGATTCCACGAGAGTGCAAATAAGCGAGGCCTTCCAGAATTTGCGACGTAAAGGATTTCACGACTTCATCCTCAAATTTACCTTGCCGGCGTAGGCAGCTGGCAATGGAACCACCAGGCACATACTCCAAGAATCTGGACGAAAGTATCAAGGTGAGTTTGTTAACATAACAGAGCGGAAAAGGAAAGCTGCGAACATGCTGCAGTAATCCGCTGACTCCTCGAAACCAAGATATTGCACGATATTCGGGTGGTCGAGGTCCTTTAGAGTGTTGTTCTCGGCTTTTAACGCGTTTACCACAGATTCTTGTCGTTGGTCGTCTTGGTCGCTAATTGTCTTTGGGATCTCGACTTGCTTGACTGCCATCACGTCACCAGTGGTGGCATTGATGGCAAGATAGACGCGACCGTAAGTTCCCTTGCCTATCAATTCGCCCCTAGCCCACTTGAATGTAGCTATAGAGCATTGTTCAATTAGTACCCATCCGAAAAGCATCCAGCGTTGAAAAAATACGCACGCTTATGTCCAGATCCCTGCGGTGAATCTGGTGCTGAGGTTGGAGCGGCGCTATAGCCAAGCATGGTGTTTACCTCCTCCAATTTGCTCCCCCACAGCCTGGTGCTTCTCCTCCGCGCCAAGGTAGCCGCTGCTGTCGTGGGAGTGTCCTCGGCCTTGGACGACGGACCCGACTTCTCCATCATCTTCCTCCGCTCAGAAGCAACAATCCTAATCGATTTCTTGTGCTTGCGAGGCGCAGCGTTTGGCGGCAGCGGTAATTCAGCTACGGGCTCAGCTGTAATCGGAGACGAACCACCCGAAGGCGTCGCGTCAATAACTGGCTTGTCGAGATCGTGATCGGGGAAGAAGTCGTCGATTCGCGCGTACACATCCTCTGCTGGCGGGCGGGGAGCCCAGGTGCGGGCAGAGTCGAAGGACTTCGGGCGGGGGTGAGACGACCCAGGCGCAAGTAGATCTTTATTGGCCCCGGACGCTTGTTGTGAGGGCTGAGGGGATTGTTTAGAATGGACAGGCGCAGCGGTGTCGATCTTCAAGGCCGGCGGACTTTGCCATAGGTCCTCACCGTCGGAGGAGGAAGAGGATCCAGAGTAATCCTCGTCCTCATACTGCTCCTCATCATCGTCCTCTTCGTCGTTGTTAGAGGCAAACTTAACAACCTTGGGAAGTATCGAGGTCGTAGGTGAGATCGGGGGTGAGCGCGGTTGAGGTACCAAGGTGGCCGGTTGCACAGTGTCCTCCCCTTCCGCACCGCCCATCCTGTTTATCATATCAATCCACCATTTGTTTTCGCTAGCCGGGATCGTAAGCTCCGTATCTTCGCTTCCGTCGCTGCTAGATTTCACAGTACTGACATCTGCGGCCGAACCCGGTGACGGCTTAGGCAAGCTATGCGGGGAAAGCGGCGAGCGCAAAGCCTCGGTAGCTCTCGATGGCAAAGTGCCATTTCGGAAGGGGAAGGAGCCGGGCGGATACGCAGAATGACCAGCGGGGTCCGATCTGCCATACGTGTCTCCGCCGTCTTCTGACAAAGCAGAGCGGGGATTCAAGGTTGGGAAATGAATGCGAGACGGCGAGGTCCCGTCCAACGGCCCACCTGGCGACATCCGGGTTCGTTGTATCACATCGGCGGCGCGATTGAATGAACCATAAGACGAATACGTACCTTGCATCGGCAGGTGGGAGGAAGTTTGGGGCCGATCATTCCTACGATGTGGACGGGTCTCCGTATCAGCTGTATTGGGCCGCCGTAGGCGGCCGGTCATCTGCTGGTCACGCGGCCGAACTGGGATATTCGTATTCGACTGCGAAGAGAATCCGGCCGGGTTCATAAAGAAATCGTTCAGCCCCGTCGGATTTCTCAAGTGTGCAGGAGACGTGTATTGCACCGTTCGTTGATTTGGCGGCAACGGTACGTTCTTGTTCGCGTCGGGTGACACTGCGTTGTACGGGGCTGATGGATTCCTCTGAGTGATCAAGGATGGGGGATCGATCGGCTGGGTAAGACTGGGTCGACTCGAGGGCGCATACACGGTATTTTGCAACCGGTGCCCGAAAGGAAGTCGGGGTGGGCCTGCAGCGCGGCTTGAAGCAGGCAAACTCAACGTCGGTGGGATAGTCCGAAGGTTGTCCATACTCCTCGCTGATCCGAGGCCTCGTGTCGGCGTGGTCGATGCCGTTGTAAGAGGCGGCCTAAGCTGTGGACCAGTTACGGGGGCATTAATTGTGGAGTTTGGAACCGGGTTGTAGCCTCCCACCACTTGGCCACGTTGCAGCTGCTGCTCAATCTGCATCATCCTTGGATCACCTGCACCAGGTGGAAGCGCGAGAGGTCCATTACGGGCCGGGGGGAAGGTCGGTGGTGTTGGAGGTGGACCTTGTGGCGGGGCAGGTAACATATCTAGTAGACGCCGTGAAGCACGTGTGACGGCTGGGCCACCCGCTGGCGCGAAGCGTGGCTGAGCGGGGGCTGCCTGAGAAGATGTTGCAACTGGGAGACGAGATGACTTTGACGGTGGCGAAAATGTAGTCGGGAATCTGGTGTGAGCGTGATCTGGGCTCCATGCCGAGTCTGAAGGTCTCCGGTGGCCCGCGGATGACATGGGTCTATCAGGCTGACGCCCCGTCGACTCCCTGTCGACAATCACCCACGAGTCCACTGAGCTATGAGTCCCGTATCCCTTGTCGACGTGGCTGTTCGACCGGTCATATTTGGCTTGCTGTCGCTGCTTATACATTTGGGATTGAGCCTTCAAGGCGTTCTCGGACGCTTCAAAAGCCTTTTCCCGCTCTTCCGCTGCAGAAGGCCTCCGTTCGTGACGCGGCGCATGAAGGGGCTGCGTCGGGAGTGGTTCATATGCATTCTGAGGTGGCGAGAATGAGGACAGCTGGGGAGTTGGAGTAATGCTACCCTGCACGCGACGAGATATGTTAAGAGGTGCCACGGCAGCGGGGTGGAGATCTGGCAACGTAGATTGACGAGAGGGAGATTTTCCATGCGATCTCTCAACAGCAGGGACTGATTGTTGCCTAGATCGGACCGAAGTCGCGTCCCATCCGCGTCCCCTAGTAACGTGCGGACTCCTCCGTACAGACGTCTCCCGGCCGTCTTCAGATACAGATCCTTCATAGCCAGCCCCATCAGCTATGTTATCGCTTGTAGAGCTAATACTTCCTTCTTTGTCTTGGTTGCCGTGGTTAGCAGAGGCGTGGTAGACCTGCGGCACCGGAGGGCTTGACGTAGGCGGCGGAAGAACAAAAGCATCAGCGCGCGCAGAAGGTAATGCTGCCGTCTGGCGCTTCAGTAGAAACTTGAGTGTCCCATGGGGATCGCCGTGCTGCGTACAGAGGATCATGATGTCATTGTCGCTGAGCGGCGGCCCCCATGGCCCAGCAGCAATCTCTGTGCGGTAGATAGCAAAGGATGACTGATCTTCGTCTGATATTTGGAGCTACGTGGAACACAATGAGCACTGTAAAAGCAATGACCAGATGAAGAGGTGAGTAGAGATACCTTTTGAAACATGCACTCCTTGATAAATAAAGCACTCGGTGCACGAGTGATATCCACCACAGAGAAGGTATCACCATCGCGAGTAACAGTGATGAATACCTTGTCTGATCCTGTCCTGTCTTGCCCGACGAATGGCGAAGTAGGGGAATTCCGTGCTCCTGCAGGGGACTCGAAGGAGTGTCAGGGACTGGAAGCAACAGCGCGATAAACAAATGCGCAAGCTGAAGGTGTTAATGAGAAACGTGACCAAGTTTGGCGAAGACGAGGGAGGAAGGGTCGGGGCAACCAGAAACTCGCTTACTGGGATAGATTGTTGACTCAAGGTGTCAGAGGGAAAGCGCTGGTGATGGTGTAAGCCGAGGCTCGATCGCGCGAGAGTCGCATTGTCGAACTGGAAAACGCGACTATCCTCCCGAGGCTTGAGACCAAACTCCCCCGCCTCACCTGCCGCGATGTTGATTGGGGGTGCACCGTGGCTGGGGGTGACGGGAGGGGGTGTGGTGTCGAGAGCTGGAGATGAGCGCGAGCTTGACCCAGATGTCGATGTCACGTATGGCGTATGCCGCGGGGAAGATGAATGGTTGGTCTGCAGTGGGTGGGGAGAATGATCGCGTGGAGAATGGAGATGCTGATTCTGGGGGAGCGACAAAGGCGGTGGGGGAGGCGGGTACAGAGGAGACTGGGTCATTGCCGACGGGGGTAGATACGGTGGAGGGACAGCGCCAGCGTCTTCTGGGTCGGGGTTGGAGACGAACATGCCCAGCTTTCGTACAGGCTTGCGAGTCTTGATATTGGAGGGGCCGGCATCGTGGTGGTCCTCGGCCAAGTAGGGGCCCATTGTGCTCATGGCGAAAAAGTGGTCGCAGGTCGAGCGTGGCGGTGGGGAGGCGATGCGAGAAAGGGAGCGGCGCGAGTGAAGGGGGAGTCGCGCGCGATGGGGCGTGGCGGTGGCGGGGCGGGGGTGGCCAGCGGCACCGGGGGCGATGTGGACGGTGGACGGGTCACGGGCGTGAGCGCAGGCCAACGTCAACGTCGTTGCCGTCTTACTCTTCTGGAGCGGAGCACAGACCCTGAGCCGCGCTCTCAAAAGCAGCCGCACCCGCGCAGAAAAACAGCTGCACGTCGGTTTTCGCGCACGCAACCCGCGCGATCGCACATGCAATAATATTTTCTGCCTGCCTGGACGCTAGCCCGAGGGACCCGTCGTTAGCCTCCCGTGCGTTCACAGGGTGTGTGGGGTGCCCGTAACAGGCAATCTCGCTCCAAAACGCCGGATTTTTGCCAAAATCGCACTCGGCTATAGGTCCCATTTCACCCGGAAACTCGGTGGCCACACGACTTGGCCCGAGTGAAACTCAACATCGACAGGGGCTCCAGCGCCGAGCGCGGTCAGGCTTCGCCTGCCAGGTATTTTTCACATATGGGCGCTACGTGCGGCCATGGGTGCCCATCACCACGGCTATCGTTGGCGAAGTGTGCATCTGAACACTCGCTCCGCAATTTGCAAGGATTCATGCCCACCCCACCCCCGCGCACATATGCCTCCAACTGCAAGGCTTGGTTATTCAAGAGCACCTCTGGGGCGAGCTAGCCCCGGAGAATAATCACCGCACTAACTCAAAGACAGGTCAAGAATCCGCCCGGCATGACGACCCTCCGTGGTGAAATGCCTGGATAGGGTTGTACCAAGGTGAGACGAGATATCCTAGCGGTGTCTCCATGCCGGTGGTAATCTGGAGATTCCAATCTCATTTCCATATATATTTAGAGTTATCTAGCTGCCAAGATGAAAACATCACTTTCTACTGCTGGAAAAGGAACCGCGTATTACTATCACGGGGAAAGCTCGAAAGAGTGACCCTTTTATGCCCTCCTTCCCAATGCAGGGTGGTCTTGGGAAATGGCCCGCCGTATGTTCCAAGTACTCAACTCCCTGGGCAGAGGTTCTGCATGGAACACCAAATGCTGGAAAGTCCCGGCGGCTACATATTATCACAATGGACGTGGGTAAGATCCAGGCTCGGCCGCAGCAAAAGAATGTGGTCGTGGCTTGTCGATCGTACGCCACGACGTGCTGCCATTCGCTGCATGCCCAAAAAATCGGCTTGGGATAATTATATCGCTGAAAGCACGCGTTTAAATTTGGGATGCAGAAGCAAGTAAGGCAAAAAATAATAATGAAGGTACGCACCGTTTTTTCAGCTACCGGAGAGGGCGCATTTTTACATCGCAACCTTTCTCATTTCCCAAGGCACACGCATTAATCTGCGGATTTCGTGATTATTATGAATTATCGAGAAGTTACACAACTTCTTACAGGAGCATCGAGGTACACTTAGCTTCAGAAGACGCGTTGATAACGAGTGCCGAATCCGCCGAACCCGCCGAGCCTTCCCCCAGAGTATATATATATGCCTTCAGGCTTCAGGGGTCGGGGGTATCAATTCTTCCACCCTTACAAGTTACGAGGATATTTGATAATTTTGCCCGAGGTGCGCCGACGCGAGGGCTGCGGGGAGAGAGGGGCGTGGAGAGATTAATGCCACCGTGCACGGCGGAACCGGCGACATGGAAAGTTGTCCCCCGTCACGGCGTCACTTGGCACCAGGCGGAGTGGGCGCTTTCTCTTTGTACACCTTCCGTGAGCGCTCCGAGAGGCTCAAGAGCCAGCCTTTCTTCATTCGCACAGTCGCGCGGTGCGTGCAGTCCAGTAACTGAGGTCAGAGGTTGCGCCAAGTCAGTGTCATTTAGCACAGGAGGGCAAAGGGCCGTGATCTCCGCCGAGTCGTGCCACCACACCCAACAGCCTGGTAGTCATACCACCAGGAAAGAGCAACGCAAGCTCAAGATATCAATCCTCTGGTGGCAATCACATCTCGATTCTCATAAGCTATTTATGTACCCCCGCCGTGACCTGAGAGTGTGCCCGCAATACTGAGGCCTGAAGCTTGCGGCGCACAGCAGCGAAACCAGTGATACAACGTACAATCGCCCCCTGTCCGACTCAAGAAATTTGATCCCCAAGCTTGGTTTGCGTTTCAGGTGGATACGGGGGTGCATAGCATGAATTCAAGCTCGGCGCGGCAAAAGTCGAAACGTTGATAGATGGCAGTATACAGATGGGATTACAAGGCAGGTCACGAGTATGGGTACATCGGCACACATGTTAACAAGGATAAAACTCACACAAGAAAACGAAATCACTTTCTACCAAAATCCGCCATCCCCGCCTCGAAATCAACTTTGGGGAAATCGACGTGCTCTTCCAACATCGATTCGGCCCAGCAAAGAAGCTTCATCAAACCCAGCAGCTTGACTTCCTTTCCCTGACTTAGGCTGTCCAGGATCGCTGCGTTCAGCTCACTAGCAGTCCTCATCCTCTGCCCAGGATGTAAAAGCTCCGCGACAGCCGCAGGTGGGTTGGGCGTCGATTCAAAAGCAAGTAAGGCCATGGTACGCTCGAGCTCGGAGAGAAATTCGGGGTTCTCTTCGCTACGAGGCGCAAGCTCGGACTGGGCGAAGAGGAGGGCCTCGTCGATACGACCGTGTCGGATATGTTCGATGAGCTTCTGCTGTTGAAGGTGAAAGTACAACGATGGATTGGTTTCAAGGATCTGGAGATAACCGGTAAGCATGCGGCAGATAGCAAGACATAGTAAAATAGAAGGGGGGGATCATATTGAAGACTGAAGTTTTTGGTTTACGAGTATCATCACCGACCGTAGTCTGAGAGTGGTGCATGAAACGGTATAATCCTTTCCCCCCTTGGATGGTAGAAAGAAAGCGTACTAAAAATACGAACCTCGGGATTCATATCATTGACTTTCTCGATAGCTTCTTCGACCTCGCCACGATGGACGGCATCGCGGATGTTCATACGCTTCTCGATGCTGTCGAGATCAACAGGTGTGGAAAGGCTTGCTTCCTTGCTGAATTCTTCAGCCGCCGACTTGTACCCTTCAATGACTAAATAGTCCATCACCAGGCGATTAAGATCCCTAAAGCAAAGAGTCGACATGTCAGTTAGCACGGGAGACGATGCAAAGATACGAATACATGAATTGGTGGCATCAGGATAGTATAAAACTTTCAATTTCATCCTCATCGTAATCAGAGAGATTCCCATTGATGTATATCGTCTTTTGCGAATCGAGAAAAAAGCAGGGCAAACTCACTCTTTGGACACTTTTACATCCTGCAGCCGCTGCTCCCATTCCGCTTCCGATATGGCGCTCTTTGCTGGCTGTGGTTGCGGCTACGACAATATCGTGTCGACGATAAGCGGTGGAGATCCGAGATATCACGCGCAAGGTGAGAACTGACCATGGGAGGGAAAAAACGTTCGCGGTAGAGATTGAGGGTTTATAAAGCCCAAGGGCCGGGTGCAAATATTGTTTTAAGCTTCGAGTCACGTGACATTGCGCTCATGGTCCGAGCGCTTCAGCCAACCTTTGCGTGGCCTCAACGCCGTCGTTTGTGACTACTCAAGGGACGTTATATGTGCCTCAAAGGAACAGCTTATAGGCTCGCGATTCACTTAATCAACGATTGTGGCATCTATTGATCAGTTTGCTGCGTCTACTCTCCATTACTTGCAATTCCAGGCGCCACTGACTAAGCTGGTAGACTAAACCAGGCGGGGAATATAATCCATATCATCCGACTGTCCCAGTTCATCTCGAAAGACAGTACAGCGTCGGTATCCAACTCTTGAAGCTTGACTGTTGCATTGACTCTTGAAGCGATACGATGTCCAACACAAACGGAAACCCACAGCCTATAACGCCAGAAAATCCGCCTACACCCTGTGCTGAAGAGTCCCCAGATCTGACCGCCGCCGCAGCTGCGCAGTACGTCGATCGCTCGCAAGCACTACCTGCGGGGCCTCCTGTCACCATCGCCATAATCGGGGCAGGTCAACGAGGAAAAGTATGCCACTAGGTTCAACAGCGAACTTGGTTTAGGTTTTGATGATGGCCCCCCTTCCCCTAGGTGTACGCCGAGTTTGCTTTGGCGAATCCCCATCTGTGTAAAGTTGTCGCGGTTGCAGAGCCACGCAAGCGGACGCGCGAGCTGATGGTCGAGGCGCACCTGGTCCCCGAAGCCCAAGTCTTCAAATCATGGGAAGATCTCCTGGCCGCCTCTTCCGCGTGTCTCGCACAGACAGGCAAACGCATCGCGGATGCCGTGGTGGTCGCCGTGCAGGATAATCTGCACGCGGCCATTGTTACTGCGTTCGCCGAGCAACAATACCACATCCTCTGCGAAAAGCCGCTGGCCACTACCCCAGAGGAATGTATTAGGATTCATGATGCAGTCAAAAAATCTGACAAGGTCTTTGGTATCGGGCATGGTTTGTGCTTCACTCGGTACCTCCTATTTAATTACGAGTTTTACTTATCCAACTTCTCGTTTGTTGCTAGTCCTTCGATACTCACCGTATAACAGGGCTATCGCTGATATCATCCGATCGGGTGAGCTCGGCAAGCCCATCAACATCGTACACATCGAACCGGTAGGACACTACCACTTCGCGCACAGTTATGTCCGAGGTGACTGGGCTAGGGAAAAGGACAGCTCCTTCTCACTGATGACCAAAAGCTGCCAGTACGCTACCCGCCCCGCTCTTATCTCTCTCAAGTTCACGGTGCTAACATACCCCTGTCAACAAGTGACATTGATATCCTTGGGTTTTATCTCTCGCCATCTACACCGGTCCGCGTATCCTCATTCGGCTCTCTGACGCATTTCCGAAAATCCGAGAAGCCCGTCGCCGCTGGACCTGCTACGAGATGTATGGAGTGTCCTATTCGAGATTCGTGCCCTTATAGTGCGAAGCGCAGTAAGGAGCTCACGTCCCTCGGCCACTTCAAGTACTCATCTTTCCTTTTTCAAGTCTACCTTGACCCTGTGACCATCGGTGAACGCGGATGGCCGGCTTCCACCCTCACTGATGGCCCTCCGGACATTGAAAGCGTTACCGAAGTGCTCCAGACGGGGCCATACGGCAAGTGCGTCTATGAGAGTGACAACGACGTTGTCGATCACCAGGTGAATGATAACGGATCACCTACACGCAGCCGAGCGCCGCTCACCTCTCTGTTTGTCACTAGGTAGTCAATCTGGAGTACTCTACGGGTGCCACATGCAGCTTTACGATGGTGGCCTTCACGGAACAGATCTGCAATCGCTCCACTCGTATCCATTTCACACATGGCGAGCTCATTGGAGATATGAAGACGTTTACGACCACAAACTTCACTACTCTCGAAACGAAGCAGCACGCTCCTTTGCAAGAAGGCGGTGGCCATGGAGGCGGCGATCTTGGCCTGATGAGGGCTTTCGTACACGCGGTGCGAGAGGGTAGGCAAGACGTTTTGGGCGTTACTGTTGATGAAGTGCTTCGCAGCCACATGACTGTCTTTGCAGCCGAGAAGAGTAGGAAGGAAGGCAAGGTCATTTCGTGCCAGGGATATGAGGAAGAGATAAGACGGGGAATGGAAGCTGTTTGATCCACATCCTCTTTGTTGTAACCTCACTGTGAGATGTAACTAGCCCCTGTACCACGTATTGTACTTCTGTATAAGGCACCTCCATTCAAGCCTCCATCGAGCGCTTGGTCGCTCGAACTTCGCGGCTAGGATCGATTCGATCCTTTCGCCCATGTTATCGAATTTTTCAAAAAGCGACGCGTCTGATGGGGCGTGAAGCCGGTCCGGAGTACTAGTGGCCGGAATGATCGGGACCAGATGTCAAGAAGTCCAACGGTCGCGTGTGGGTCGCGTCAGGCACGTACTGAATATGTAAAAATGCAACAACAGGCACGTCGCAGCGCTTCCCCAGACCCCAGACCCACCGCGCGCAAGCTCAAGCTCAAGGTTCCATGGCCGACATCGACGACCGCAAGCTTGACGTCGCCTCGCCTTCTGGAAGCGCCGGAGATGTTGCCATAGTGCACGTCGGGGACAGCAGCAACACCCATGTCGCCTCTGTCGACGCTGATGGACCCGTGGTCACTCGGAGAGAGCTTTGGAGCTACTATCGTGAGTGATCGTTTGCAACTCAAAGCGATGTGGAGATAAAAGCTGAGACGCTATCAGTCTATTACAACGGTGACAATGTGAGCGGCATCCAGATCATCTTAATTCAACGCACTAAGTACTCACGGATACACGTGTTGTAAAGGGCGTGGGTCCTCTAAACTACAGCGCAACCATCTTCCAGGCGCTCGCAACAGCAGCGAGTTCGTCATCTCCAATGGTGTTCGAGCTAAATGCCCTCTCTGATGCCTGTGATCATAGGCTATGACTCCACGACGGGTCCTGGAACGCCTTGTGGTACCAACTCGGGAACTTGTGTTCTTCCTTGGGCTGGTGGTGTAAAATCTGTCAGCGCCATCGTCCTCCTGGCCAACGGTCTCAGCTTTTTGGTGAGCTCGGTCTAAGCTAAAAATCCTGGTAATCGCGACTCATCAGCTCGTATTTAGGTTATGACCCTTATTTTTACAACCATTGGTTCTGCCGCCGATTACGGCAACTTTGGACGATGGCTTTTACTCGTGCTAACTGTTATCTGCTGGGCCGCTCAATTTGCTAGCGTAGCCCTCGTTGGTATGTAACGCCTCTCATCTGCAAGATCGATCTGGCTGAAATATATTAAAAGGCGCCAGCACCTGGAAGTTGGCCATGGGACTCTACATGGTCTCGTTTATCTCCTGTAAGTACTCAGCCAACTGCTTCAGCTTGGATACGTCATTCAAGCGTATTGGTTATGTAGACGGCGCAACGCTTGTATTCTATGCTGCCTTGTTCCCCCGCCTGGCTCGCAACACCGCCCATGCACGCTCATTGCGGTATCAGTACGAAAACGGCGAGATCAGCGCTGCAGAATACGAAAAGGAGGAAAGCATGGAAAAGAATCGCATCAGCAACATCAGCACGGTCAGAACTCTTTGCTTTTATCACACATCTATCGGTGCCACTTACAAAATGTTGGTGTCCACCGCACATAGATGCACAGCAACGTTGGCTATCTTTTCACGCTGTGTCTCAACCTTTCTTTGCTGCTTCCGCTGGCAGCCAATCCTCGAGTCAATAACTATGTCATAGTATTGTGAGCTTCATTTTCCCCAGGTTTGATACCTTGAGACTAACACGATCGACTTTCAGAACCAACGCGTATTGGGTCGTTACGGGCATCTGGTGGTGTAAGTTCTGTTCCTGTCAGCTCAGATGAGAACAATGGGCATAATGGTGCCCCAGTTATTTTCCAGGAGCCTCGTCCAGGCCCCCCTCTACCAAAGGGCGAAAACTACATTGTAGTTGGATGGAAGCAGGCGCGTTATCAATATCTTGAATCATTTATCATTTCTTCGTTTTCTGATGGGTTGCAGCTTAGATTTGGGAGGCATTGAAGCAGTGGAAGAGTCTCCCGTATACCTTTGTATACCTGTTCGCCTACTTCCTACTCGCCGACGTACGTGCAATCTGCGCCGCTGTGCCTTTATTCTCAGACTTGATATCAACACGTCTATTAGGGATTGAATACTACCGGAACGCTCATCGGAATTGTTCAGAACGACAAGTTTCAATTTTCTTTCTTGAAGAACACCTACCTAGGGATTGCACAGGCCGGTACCTCTATCGCTAGGTACAGTAATACCGTTTAATATCTGAGAGCTTTGCTTACCACGGGGAATTGCATTAGCACGCTCGGGTTCTGGTACATCCAGCGGTACTGGAGGATAAAGACAAAGAAGATGGTGGGCCCTCGTCGAAATTATCTCCGGTGATTGCAAATTTGACTGACACAGTATCCAATTTAGTTTGTTGTCACCAACGTAGTTACTGTCCTCATCCCGTTGTGGGGAATGATCGGAATCTGGACGACCAAAGTCGGGTTCCACAACGAATGGGAGTTCTGGTGGGTGCTTTGTTCCCAGCTTCGAGCTCCCCTAGGCCCCCCTGTTCACCATTTGACACCGTGTTTTCAGGGCCTACAATGTAGTGTTTGGATTATTCCAGGCTCCCTATTACGCCTTCTCGCAAACAGTCATGGCCGAGCTTGCCCCTCCTGGCTACGACAACATGGTGCGTGGAGGACTACAACTTCCGATATTAGCCTGTCATTGATCGACATTTACGCTGGCAGTTCTTCGGTCTTTTTGGACTGTCCAATCGAGCATCAAGCATGATCGGCCCCAATGTTGTCCAAGCTATTATCAGCAGGCGTGGCAATAATTGGGACGGGTTTGCATTCTTGTTTGCGCTTTGTCTCGCCGCTGGCTTGACTATTTGGCTCTTCGTTGACGTGGACAAGGGTCGGAAAGACGGTATGTGTAGCACCTCCGCGCCCTCAGAGTTGCACAATCGATTAAGGGCTGATTTCATTTTTGTATTAGCTGTGGCCTGGGCTGAGGCGCGCCGCGCATCAGAGCGAGCTACCGTCGTCCGAAATTCTGAAGTTTTGTCGGAAGTCAACAATTATCAGCCCGACAAGAAGTTGTAATGGTTTTCGTGATTACCGCGCCCCATTTGCGCACACCCTTGGATATTTTCTCTCGCCTTTAGGGTCGATGATACTGTCTATGTTAGTTACGGACTCGCGTATTAGTGCCATGCATACGTATATTGTTTTTTTGTCGTCGAAACGAATAAAATCCATATTCGAGCTGTGAACTTGCGATGGTGCCATATGGTTACCCGGCAATCACGAAGGAGAGCTTCTTGATAAATAACGCGGTTGAGAATCATCGAGATGAAAGACTCTTGCAGCTCTTCTCCTCGACCTCGATCAACGCATACAACCTAACGAGAAATGATTGGACTTGACTCTCCTCAGCCAACGTACACAGCTCCTGCTGTCGATAGTGTCCCTGATACGGAGGCCGATCGTCCAGTAGAAGGAAAACCTTTGGCGAGCGCACGATTCTCTGGTTTAAGAAGCCCCCATACAGCCATCTTACTTCGCAATCTCTCGCGCTACCTAGACTTCTGAGCATTGCGAATACTTTTCTCCGCTGGTTTTCGGAGCTGCCGCGCTGTCCCGTACGTGCTCCCCCTCTCAATCCGTGATCGCAATGCATAGAGTCGACTCAACCTTGGAGCCTCGCGATACTTTCGATCGTGAAAGATCATTACAATCCTGCGGGATGGCTAGATACCGACGGGCCTCTCAGGACTGTACGCCTTGCACTTCGGTGAGTACTACGCTATGCGGTCTCTGGTGATTTATGAGCTTCATCGCCAAATGGATGTTTCTGTTAGCTATGGGATTACCGCGTTTGATACCTCGCCGTGGTACGGCGCTTCGGAGATCGTCTTGGGATCCGTGTTGCAATCCCTGTCCTCCGAGTTCCCAAGGTCTTCGTACAAACTTGTGAGCAGTCCAAGTATTGGGTCAGAATATGGCAGTTTGAGTCAAATGGCTCATATGTTTATTAATGTCCCATGCACGTCCAGATAACAAAGTGTGGTAGGTACGGGCCCGAAGTGAAGGACTTTGACTATTCCCCAGGAGCGATCCGCCGTAGCGTCGCGCGGAGCTTGGAGAGGCTGAAAACGGATTACCTTGACGTACTTTTCCTCCACGATGTCGAGTTTGTGGCAACGCGCGTTACCCCCAACTCGGCGGCGGGCGATGGGTCCTTAGCTCTGGCCGGAGACGGGGAGAGAGCTTGGGGCTTTGTGCCAGGGGAAGAGGCCCGTGTATGGGGAGAGGGTGATCAGAAAATATTGATTGCCCTGGCGGAAATTCGAAAGATGAAGGAGGAGGGCATAGTCAAAGCGATTGGCATCACCGGTATAGCAAACTATGCTACACTGACCGAGTTAGTATGCTGATGATCATCGGGTATAGGTCTCCCTTTGCCCACTTTGCTCCGACTCTCCCTGCTCGCCCTCCACACACCCCCGTACGAGCCCCTCGATTGCATCCTGTCCTACGCCCAGTTCCACCTGCAGAACTCGACCTTTGCCAGCTTTCTTCCTCACTTCATCTCTCGAGCGAAGATTCCTCATATTCTTTGCGCTTCCCCACTGGCCATGGGCCTCCTCACATCAAGCCCGCCTTCATGGCACCCAGCTCCCCCTGCATTGCACGAGGTCGCGCGTGAGACGATTGCTTTGGCTCAGGACTGGCCCGGTGGACTTCCCAATCTGGCACTTGGGTTTGGGATGCGCAGACAAGGTCCAGTGATGGGCAACCAAGGAAGGAGCGTGCCTACCGTCGTTGGGTTCTCGAATTTGGACGAAGTCCATGAAGCGTTGAAGGTTTGGAGGGAAGTAAGCGAGGATGATAAGGCGACGTCAAGGGCGCGGTTGGATATGGAAGCGGCAGTACAACAGCGGTTCATCGAGCGTGGGTGGAAAAACTGGTCTTGGGCCCAACCGGCAGAAAAGCAAGACAAGTAATATATCATCAGGCGTATCGTACAGATTACACGCATGTACATGGAAAACTTGCTCGACTGGGTAGGTCGTGTTAGGGGAAGTTAAGCATTAGTCGATACGGGGATGGGCTCTCACAGCAATACCCTCGAAATTACCTCCTCTTCATATCGTTACACTTTTTGATCTGGCGCTCAATCTCCGCCGATATGCTATTTGTCTTATCATATTTCTTGGCCTTGTGTAAAGGGTAAGTAATATATACGAATATGGATATCTAGTTTGCTCACCATCTCAGCCATCTCTCGTGCTTTGTCATAGGTCCCCATCGAAAATAGGACATGGGACTTTCGCATATACCCCTTGACTGAAAATCAACCCAAATCTTAGCCCCTAAGATCACTGGACAATTAAGAGGTGCTCACTATATTTGGGGTCGATGCGAAGGGCCTCCTCAACGTCTTTTAGCGCACGTTTATTATCGTCCATTCTGTGGTACGCAGCAGAACGATTATTGTACCCCTTTGCATCAGTGGGGTCACGTCTGATAGCTTCGGTGTAGTGTTCAATGGCGGCTGCCCAATCAGCGCTCTAATGAAGACGATGGAATGTAAGGTTAGTAAATAGGGGCAGTCAACTAAGAGGACTGTACACGGAATGCCGTATTGCCCTCTTCTCGCGCCTTTAAGACATAAATTGGGATTAAGTATTTGTCAGGGTCGCATTCAGAGTGAGGGAACGCTTACAAGTTCAGAGCAAATGGCTCGGTGCTTGGATATCCACATGCTCCCCTGGCAATCACGGTCGCAATAACATACGGTCTTGCACCATCCTGGACCGCCAAGTCAACGCCTGCGCACCCTAAAGTTAAACTATAAAAGAAAAGAGGAGTTCGCTGACCACATTTCATCATCTCAGTCCTTGTTTTCGCTGTTAAGCACGCCTCGCAGACGACGAGCTCGTCGGGAGCCTGGCCGCCGCCCGGTCCGCCCTTCTGGTCAAAGTGTTTTGCAGCTTGAGCTTTGATGGTCGTCGTTCGCTCGGACTTAGCCGTCACTCCGACATTGCATCGATCAGGGCTGACTTTGGACATGTGGAAAACGCGGCTGATCTCTTGGGCGAGCGTGACGTCGTTGCATTTCAGCGTGTATGGCGCATTTCGGAGAGAAGATCGGGAGAAATGGCCGACGATGCCGTGGACGATGAGTTTTGCGAGTGCGCCGGGGGTGCTCATCTCGAGACGCTCGAGACGCTCGGAGAAGACGCCCTGGACGGGGACGCAGTAGAGGAAAAGGGCGTAGGACGGGGGCGTCGTGCGGGGGAGGTAGCGGACATCGCAGTGCCAGTCGTTGCTCGTGGACGGGCGCGCGAGATTGTTGTAGATGACTACCTCCTTCGTGGCTTTCGCCGGCGGCGGCGCGGTGGGGGCCATGATATCGTGGTCTGGACGCGAACGCTGATGGCGGCTATTGCCTTTCAACCGCCTGCGCGTCAACGTGTGCAAACAACGCGTCCATTAGAACCCCATCGTAAAATTCTAGTCCAGTGCGCCCATAGCGAATCGTCTACATCGTACAATAAAATACAGCGACGGCTAGTATACCACAGGTAGGCCTATATAGCGATATCGAATGGCCCTAATTATGAAAGTCCGTATATCCGTTCCAGCTGCTGCTGGCCTGTCCGCGCCTATGTATGTCATCGGGGACGCGGATGATGTGAGAAAGCTCGTCCGGATCGATCAGATCTTGTCCCTTCGTCCCATCCTCCTCAAACTCGGCCTGCAGCATTGCCTCCAGGTCCTCCTCGCCATCGGTTCCGGAGTCCATGTCATCGTCTTCATCTTCTTCATCGTCGGAGCCTTTGTAGCTCCTTGAATTCGGCAGAAAAGGGTTTCATTAGAACAGCAGGTAGAAGAATGGTAGAAGAATGGCGTACATGAAAGCCAGAATACGCTGGTTCCGTTCTTGAGGTGTGAGCTCCCTCAAGCTCACCGAACGGCTCTCTGCTCGGTGCAGCAGTTCCTCGCGTCGGGCCTGCTCGGCTTCTGCCTTCTGCCGCCGAGCAAGTTGACGCCTCGCTTCGCTTTCCTCGAGCCTAATCGCTTCTTGGTGATCGAATACGAGAACTTGCGGAGAGTGTTTAGAGTTGGTGGGATGAAACTAATGGAACGAGCGAATACGGGGTCGTGGGGTGAGGCGGCGTGCTATCGCGCGGAGATGGCATGGATAAGGAGACGCACGCGGGGTGTGGACTGTGCGAGGATCTTCCGCTTGGTCGCGACGGTGGGTCCGAGCTCCAGGGGTTCTTCCGAGCGATCGTCGTCCGGAGTAACCACATTCATACTGTTTATCTGCTGGGCAAGTTCGTCCTGCTCTCGCTTTGCATGAGCCTCTACGTCAACATGCGTGCGATCGAGACGCTTTCCAATAGATCCCATCGCTGCCAAGTAATTTATACGCTCTTCAAGCTCCGTTTTTCGTGCCTCGAGCGTGGGACGCAATGAAGCCGAACGACTGCATCGGCGTGTGAGCCAGCGTATGGGATACGTGAGAGATTCCGCCACTTACGATGCTATGAGCTTTGTGGTAGTCTCGAGCATTTCCTGCAGCTCGGGAATAGAATCGTAATCCTGGACGGATTTGGTATTCCGACGCGAAGGCATGAATCCGGGTGGCGGTCGAGACTTTGTGGGTGTTCTGGTGGCCATCTTGATCTCGGCGGTGGCGAATTATCTTGGATTTGCGAGTAGGCGGTGATGTTTGCAGCGACGTCGCAGGATGGCAAGTACATGGCGAGAGTTGCATCGACGGAGGCTATTGATATAGCCTTGGCTCTCTTTGTGTCTGTGAGTGTCACCCCTCAAATCGGTTTAGTACTTTTAGTACTGGGCCCTTTGGAGTAATTTTACACCACTGCAGCTCGTTCGACTCTGCAAAAATAAACGCTCAGAGAAAAAGGTAATAATACTTCTGCGGGGCGCGCACGACGACTGCCGCGCACTCGTGCGCACTAACAGCAACGGAGGGTTCAATTATAATATAAGTACCGCCAATGCACCGTCAACTACAATAAGCGTAAATAAACCACGCAGATGACGCAGATCTACTCCTCCAGCTTCCAACTTCGTTAACGCTAACGCTAGCTGAATCTGAAGATGACAGACTTGCTCGACCCCTCCGCACTGTTGTCGACGCTGCCGAGCCTCCTGCCCAGCGCATCGCCGACACTTTCCTCTCCCCAAGATGCCCTCGCTGCCCTCTTGCATACGATAATGACGGCCCTCTCCTTCCGACTCGATCCTCCGACTGAGGGAAACGTCCTGCCCGATAGTTGGAACAAGGACGCGCCGGAATCCTACTCTCTGAAATACAGGCACGAACAAAGTAGCTTGACGTTCCTGGTAAAAGTGGTCAAGTTGGCTAGCAAGACAATCGTTCATGGGATAGCCGAAGAGGTAAGGTGGCGATACTTGTTATCCGCAATCTGCATGATAGGCTTGACATGGTCCTGCACCACCGAAGACGGATAAAACAACGACTCTTGATATTGTTACGGCTGACTACTTCTCCGCATCGGTCTTCCCCTACACGGCGGCCTCAAGCTCGACTCCGCTTGTGCATGGATTTATCTCGTCTGCGCGGGTAAATGACCTTGTTTCGCTATACAAGATCAACATCTTGCAAAAGGTTATCCCGAATCTCAGGAAAGAAGGCTACGAGGAGAGGTAAATTCTTTCAGCGTCCGAACCATCGAGATGGGAATTAATCCGCCTTGGCAGCACCGGCGAGACAGCTACTGCGCCAGCAGGGGAGGGCCGTCCGCGCCCACAGCAGCCCCACAACCCCCGTAACTCACCTCCCCCTGTTCCTCACCAGCCTTTCAACCTCCCTCCCCTCTCGGGCGGTAACAATCCGCTTTCCATAGGCCGCCGTGACCTCGATCCGCTGCCCCGTAACCCCTTCCAGCCTCCACCGCTCTTCGGAGGCGACGATGACGACGGGATGCTCGTCGGCCCGTCACACCCCCTCTTCAGGGAACGATTTGGGCCTAGTGGGGGTGGGGGACTTGGCGGGATGGCGGGTCGAGGTGGGAGGTGGGGAGGAGATGGATGGCTGCCCCCGATGGGGGCTCCTCCTGGTGCCAGATTCGACCCTGTCGGCCCGGGACCAATGGGCGGATTTGGGGGACTTGGGAGAGGGAGAGGCCAAGGCGGAAGAGGCCCACCCCCAGGTCCAGATAACGATGAGTTTATGCCACCTGGTTATGTGCGTGCCAGCCTGTTTCGCTACATGCTATTTTGCTCACCCCCGATTGCTTTTTTCCCCAGAGCGACATGTTTAGCTAGGTACTTTCCCGACCGCTGTTCGACCGCCGACTGTCATGACAAGTCAATGAAAACCTATTCGAGTGTACTATTAGTTTCTTTCCCGTCTTGTCGAATTTCTTCATTCATTGCACGTGCAACCCAATGTATCCGAGGCGTACAGTGAAAAGGCAATTGAACCCACGTGCGGAAAATCACTCAAGACGGCCAGAAGAGAAAGCTGAACGATATCTTGGTAACTTGCCACGACCTTCGCGTACATGTGGTTTTGGACTGCGGTAGTCTCAACTCCGTATCGCGGATACCCGAAGAAGCTCTCGCCCCCGCGTTGACCCCGCTGGCGTTGAATGTTGTGGGCTTGGGCTGTTGGCGGCTGTCGGACTCGCGTGCGCGGCGCGCGTCTCCATTGTCGTGAAAACTTGCGCTTTCCGCAACAGGGAACAAAAACGTTGACACATCTTGATTGTGTCGTTGGACGAGCTGCCTTGCGGCCTCTTGCTGCTGCTGACGTTAATTACGAGTGCGTCGCACCTCGGAACGTTCTCAAGGCCTTCGAAGCCGCATCCCCAGCTCCGAAACAGTGGGATATTCCGCCTTCGCAAGTTTTAATATTTCTGTGCACTAGCTCGACAAGCTGAGTTCGAGGCTCGATGTGTCGATGTGTCGATGTCGAATGACGCGTATAATTATACCAGTTATAGTTCTTGTGTGAGCGCGGGTCGCACTCGCGTAGCGAGCATGGGCGCTCTACATCCTGAAATCTGGGATCTGCGCGCTCGACGGTCGGCGCGAGCTCAAGTGAACTTGGTGGTTTGGATGGGGGCTTTGCCACCACAGGCGCACACAAGGCCAAAGGCAAACAAGCGAGCCGTCGCCTTCGCCGTCGCTGCGCGCTCTCCACCACCACGTCGACTGCCACCACCACGTTCCCGCCAAAGACGCTGAATCTTGTTTTTGTTGCAGCAGGACAGATCCAGGACGCGAGCTCGCACGAATCTCTGCTACCATGGCCCGGCACACCCGCTCACCCTCCCCGGACCATAACTCTATAAAGAGACGTAAGCAATCCCACCACCCCTCTAGAGACTCCCCTTCGCCCACACGGCGCCATCACAGGGAGAGGTACGACAGCTACGATTCGAGAGATAGAGATAGGGATAGAGACAGAGACAGGGAGAGAGACCGAGACCAGAGAGAAAGAGACCGAGACCGAGATAGAGGTGGGAGGGACAGATATGACGATCGGGACCGTAGGGATTATGGGCGCTCGCGGAGGCGTTCAAGGTCCCGTTCGCGCTCGAGAGAGCGCCAGTCAGCCCGTGATAAGGATACACCTACTCGTGCTCCACCTGCTGCCTCTACGACAACCCCAACTCCGACTTCGGCCGCGTCTCCAGAAAAACCACCGGTCGAGGATGAGAAGATGAAAGCAAAGCGTGAGCGCCTTGAGGCATGGAAAAAGGAGCAAGAAGCGAAAAAGGCGCTAAACGCGGCCAAGGCGAAAGCCATTGCTCTCGCCGCATCCAAGGCTGGCTCGGCTGCCAATGGCGGTGAGTTTTTTTCCTTATAATTTTTGTCCACTTCCGTCATATCATACCGCTTGGTCCTCTCTCGCAGCCGCTCCGTCCAAAGTCGCTACTCCGCCCGCCAGCGCTGCTCTTCCTGCCAAGCCCACCGTTCACCTTAACCGCGCCGCCCTCAGTGGTCTTGGCCTTAAAGGTCTTCCTCTGAAACCCGAAGCCCTCAAAGCATCGTCTAAAGCAGCATCCTCGCTGGGCGACGATGATACGAATTCTGCACGGAAGCTCGTCAAGCTCGAAAATCTGCCACCCGTCGATCTTGCCGTCATGGACGGCACGAGCGTTGGCGAAAACCTCGAGGTGGATGACGACGACGATAACGAAATCGACACCGAAGGCGACGTAAAGATGGCCGATGGGGCAGAGGAAGAGGAGGACGAGGTTGACCCCCTGGACGCATTCATGTCCGGTGTGAAGGAAGAAGTGAAAAAAGTGAATGCGGAGGATAGGAAAAAGATGAAGGATGGAGCGTCTCAAATGCAGGTGGACGGTGCAGGCGAGGGCGAAGGCGACGATGAAGATGATGAGCGAGCACCGGACGACGAGATTGATACTGCGAATCTCAGGCCTGAGGACATTCTTGCGTGCGTGTTGATCTCTCTGGCTCTCTCGATACATATATGCTTACCAATTCCATCTGGACTTTAGCCTCGCAGCGAAGAAGGTGAAGAAAAAGGAGTTTGCAGCCGTGGACCACTCGAGGATCAAGTACGAGCCATTCAGGCGTGAGTTTTACCACCCGCCGCCTGAGATCGAGGCTATGACTACTGAAGAGGTGGACCTCCTCCGCCTTGCGCTCGATGGGATCAAGATCAGAGGTGTGGACTGTCCCAAGCCTGTTACAAAGTGGAGTCACTGTGGCTTGCCAGCCAGCAGGTGCGTTTTCGTAGCATAACCAGCCGCATACAGTCAAGTCTAATCGCTATGTCACCACAGCATTGAAGTGATTAAACGCCTAAATTACTCCGCTCCGACATCTATCCAGTCACAAGCTATCCCTGCCATCATGTCGGGGCGGGATGTTATTGGTGTCGCCAAGACAGGTTCAGGCAAGACCATTGCATTCCTCCTCCCGTTATTCCGACACATCAAGGATCAGCGCCCGCTTGAGCCCATGGAAGGGCCTCTTGCTATTGTTATGACTCCCACGCGCGAGCTCGCAGTGCAGATCCATCGCGAATGTAAACCCTTTTTGAAAGCATTGAACTTGCGTGTAAGTTTGGCTGCATATACCAGTATAGGACAGAGCTGATGACAATCTCGCCTCCTTAGGCGGTGTGCGCTTATGGCGGCTCTCCGATCAAGGATCAGATCGCAGAGGTGAAGAAGGGCGCAGAGATAATTGTTTGCACGCCTGGACGGATGATAGACTTGCTTGCAGCCAACTCCGGAAGAGTTACGAACCTTAAACGAGTAACATACCTCGTGCTGGATGAGGCTGACCGAATGTTCGACATGGGCTTCGAACCTCAGGTTAGTGTGTATTGCTTTCTTTCGTGGCTGTCGTTTTTCTTACGGATTTGGTTTCGTAGGTTATGAAAATTATCAACAATATTCGGCCCGACCGTCAGACTGTGCTGTTTTCTGCTACCTTCCCCAAGCAGATGGACTCGCTCGCTCGCAAGATCCTCACTAAGCCCCTCGAAATCACCGTCGGTGGACGCAGCGTCGTTGCTGCTGAGATCGAGCAGATCGTGGAAGTTCGCGCGGAGGACACCAAGTTCAATCGATTGCTCGAGGTCCTTGGGACGACTTACAACGACGACAAGGACGCGCGCACGCTCATCTTCGTCGACCGCCAAGAAGCAGCCGACAACCTCCTCCACGAACTCATACGCAGGGGTTATTTGGTCATGTCGCTTCACGGTGGGAAAGACCAAGTAGATCGCGACGCGACCATTGCCGACTTCAAAGCCGGTGTCGTGCCCATTGTCACGGCCACCAGCGTCGCCGCTCGTGGCCTCGACGTAAAACAGTTGAAGCTTGTCATCAACTACGACGCGCCGAACCACATGGAGGACTACGTCCACCGAGCAGGACGCACTGGTCGAGCAGGCAACAAAGGCACATGTATCACCTTCATCACGCCCGACCAGGAGCGCTACTCTGTAGACATTTTCCGTGCATTGAAGGCGAGCAATGCCCCTGTTCCTGAAGAATTGGAAGCAATGGCAAATGGTAAGAGTCTCACCTCGCTTGGTCGCGCGCCTCGATCGCCTAACGTTACGTTATTTCTCTAGCCTTCCTCGAGAAAGTCAAGGCAGGCAAGGCACACACTTACGCGGGCTCCGGCTTCGGTGGCAAGGGGCTCGACAGACTCGACAAAGAACGCGACGCAAAGGAGAAGGCGCAACGATCCGCGTACGGGGAGTCCACCGAGGAGAAGCCTGCTGCGACAACGGAAGAAGACGACGTGAAACCTGTTACGCAGGACGATATGACATTCGGCGACTTCAAGGTTGAGATTAAACGCGGGCCCGCGCCCGACTCCGCCAAGAGCGCGGGTACGTCGGTGTCCGCTGCAGTAGCAGCCGCCCGTCTCGCGAAAGCCAGGGAGGACGAGAAGCAGGCCGCATCCACGTTACGAGCGGCGGAAGAAGCCGCGGTTAAGGCCGGCAAAGATACGGCAGCATTCCGCCAAGCCCAGAGCGTGGTGGCTAAACTCAACGCCCAAGTCCTCGCGGCAAAAATGCGTATTCAGAGCCAAGCCCAATTGGACGAAGTGGCTGGAAGGAAGCCCAAAGACCCGGACGCCACCGACTTCCATGCTATCGTACCGATTAATGACTACCCTCAGAAGGCGAGGTGGCGAGTTACGAACAAGGAAACTATGACACAGGTGAGTGCGCTAGAAGTCGATCTCTACACCTGCTGACCAATATCCGTATATTCTAGCTCATCGATATGACGGGCGCGTCCGTAACTAACAAAGGTATTTCTTTCGATCCTCGTCTAGGCAACTGAGATCTGACTATAACTGCGACAATTCTCCAGGCATCTATTACGATTCCGGAAAGGAGCCACCACCCGAAGGCCCGCCGAAACTTCACCTGCTCATCGAGTCAAATGACGAGTTTAGGGTTCGTCCACAGCACTCGATCCTCTGCGAATTTCTTGCTGACTGTCGTGGTTTGCTTGCCAGGTGGAACAAGCCGTGCGCGAGATTAAGCGGCTTCTCATCGAAGCGTCGACCGCGGCACTGCAAGCAGAGAGCCGTAATCCAACTGCGACCGCGGGTCGATACAGCGTGCTCTAAGTGTGAATATCTTACCCGCATTTTCTTCTGTCATATCTCCATACGTCATGCAACGTGTACCTCGATCGATCATACTAACGGGACTCTATTTGCCCGCACGCAATACATACATAGTACGAGTTTTCCCCACACGTGTCCTGTGTGAGAAGATATGGACGCAGAGTTTAGTCGGAATTTCTGCGGACCGGAGAGGCGGATTGCGAGCTCTTTGCTTCCGCCCTTTACACCACCACAGCAGATCTCGCGCGTGAATTTGAGACATCGGACATCCCCATCCTTTTGCTGGACAACGCGCGGGACATACGGGGTCTGAAGGCCCCCAAAGAGGACGGAATTTGTCTCGCGCAGTCTGCGGGCTGCAGCCCGGGACTAATGTCTCCCCTGCAAGCCAAGCACTGCGAACAGAGGCGGACGGGAAAGAGGTTCGCAAGGAAAATCCGCCCGGGCAGGAGCCCGCTACGGCAGTATGCAGCGCTGCACTCGACTCGATTGGCCGACTCAGCTGGCTAAGCCTCCTGAGAATCTCACTAGGCTGACAGCAGCACTTGTGTAACTGACTCTGGGACAAGCTAATGTTTGTCCGCTGACTCCGCTCGCGTGGACTCTGCTCAGCAGGTCGATGATCGGTGCTTCTCTAGACAACGCTAACGTTAATCCCAGATTTGTTCACGAACAGGAACCTACAGGAACAAAGGACGTGTCTGGAAAGCTTCTCAAGGGGGACTTCTCGCCCAGGACAGCGGGCTGCTCAACCTAAGTTAAAGTCCTCCGAGTCGACGCCACGGACTCCGGAGACACTCGCGGATATCTCACGATAGGGCTTAATTGCTGGAATATGGTGCCCGATGGGCCCATTCTGCTTACTTATACCAACTAATTGGCTTACCCCGAGGATTGTCTGTGCCGCTCGCAGCGGAGTAGAGGCTGCCGAGAGAGCGCCCAATAAACATTCTACTAATTTATAGCGCCCATATACGAAGGAAACCTGCCGTACGCCCGCGTGGGCTCACCCATTTCTTTCGCCCGTTGTCGAAGTTTTGGAAACTCCCGTCCATGTGCGCGGAACCTCTCAAACTCCCCCGCTCGGGGCGCGCCTACTGCCCCATACCTCGAGGCGATCTTTTGCGGTAACTTGGCCTGGGCATGACTTGGCTCCCCGAGTTTATTCTTGTTCCGTGAACGGCTACTCCGCACAATACCCACCATCTTCACGCGCGCTGAGGACAACAATACGACAGTGGCACGCTTGCACCGGTTTCGTCTCCCTTCACCAATGACAATATTAGTATTCACATCATCAGCGAGGCCATCAGCGAGGCAGGTTATAAGTAGGATCCCACGTGGAAGTGGACGTCGGGGACACTTACTGGGGCATGCATCGCCAATTGAGGTGATGTCGAGCGATTTTCTGGCACCTGCAGCGCAATGCGTAGTAGGATCGATCTCCAAGAGCCTGGGCATGCACTCCCACCCCGGCGATTTCCCCGTGCGTGCATAAATGAACCCCACCATACTTAGATGAATTGAACCAAGGGCAGATTTACTTCTCAGCCGGGGTAAGCATCGAGCAAGCATCGAACAAAGAGGGGGAGCAAAGAGACAAAGAGAGAAATGGGGTCGCTGCGCGCAAGGCACTCACTTGGGACTGTCAGCACCAACGATCCATTGAGCAAAAGGTAAGTTTCTCGGGGTTCAGCGCAGGTTCAATGCAGGCTTTAAGGCTCCTCAGGAGCTCGCTTCGGCGGTTTGCGAGGTACTCGGGAGGCCACTCCAGGAATGAAGGCACGAAGGTTCTCCACATGCAGCGATGATCACATGTGCGCAGGCGACCAAAAGTATGCTCTATGTATGAGGACGCGTCCCTCCCCGCCGTCCGGCCAAGCGGACGAGCTGCGCCAAATGCCGCCGGAAGGCGGGCGGAGCACGACTGCGATTCAATGTCATTATTCAGAGGCCCCGGACGTTACCGTGCGTATGACCGCGGAATTCGGCTCGGCAACCTATTGAAGTAGATCTACTGTGCTCTTGCAGTTGCTCTTCTGGACCGTCAGCTGTCGGACGCTGAACGCAAAGTTGCAACAATTAATCGCAGGGGCCTACGCGAACGAGTCTACGTAGCAGGCGAGCCCCTAAGTGCCAGTTCAGCGCTCAGCGAAGAGGAGTAGACGCGACGGTTTTGGTGCGAGTCAAGACTCCAGCACCTTTCGAGGACTTCGATACGGGCAACACCAAAACTAATCCCCAACACGCGGGAACAAAACGAAGCGTACGTCTCCCGCAGGAGAAACGGATGTTCCTAAAGGTACCTAGTCAAAGTTTACATGCTATACGCGTCAGCTGCGTCACGAATGAGCTTCTTTTTCGATCATCGAGTCGGAGTACTTGCAACGCGGTGTTATACTAAAACCCGACCTACCATTCCCAAAACGGTCGACTACGGATTTGCGCTTTCAAGAGCATGCCTGTGCACAAATTAAAGAAACGACAGAGGCCGCAAAACAAGGGAGGGCAAAGGAGAGTCATTCAATATTCAGGTCGCCAGGCTCTTTCAGGTTAGGGGGCGTCCTCGAATGCCACAAGCTTACTTGCCAACCGTAGCACCACTCTTTCGTTCATTCACCACGCCAAAAACACAGCAAGCCGAAATCGGCGAATTTGAGCATGCACAGCAAAAGCCAAGGTAGGCAGGACAAAATGGGCCGCGGCAGGAGCTGCAGCTGCTAGGCCCCGTTGGAGCGGGCAGTGCGAGCCTAAATGGCACACCAAGCCCCTCTCCCTCGTCCTTCTTCACCAGCTACGAGGGCCAGAGTCAATCTCACTGACATACTTCCATATAATTATGCCCCAAACCTACGTCCCCGAACCAGAATCGACAACGTCGGACTCGGAGTAGAGCGTCTATATCAATGCCCGTTATAGAGGGCTTCAACTCCGGTGTGGCACTCCCAAAGCGCTCCGACATCGGCACCGGTAATTGGCTTTTCTGCCCAGCCTCAACCCCTCGGGCCTGCGGGGGACTCAGCCATGGGACTACTCGGAAGGGGGGAGGAGCACAACGTGCGCTTGTGCGTCGCGCTCTATTGCGCGTCCCGACAAGGCAAGCTGCCCGCGTGTGTCCGATTTCGACTTCCGAGTCCCATGGCTGAGTCATTAGTCATAGATAGTAATATCGCTTTGGCACTGTGTACGTGTGCTCAAAGGGCTCAGCGAGTGGTTAGGTAATGCGTATTAGGTAAGTAATGGTACCGCAAGGGTATACCGAGAGCTCGGGGGTATCGTGCGCGCATTCCTGAGCCTTCGCTGCGAGCGCCTATGCTACTCCATTGATCTTTCCCGAGGCGCTGCTGTATTATATGCGAGGCGTACATATTGAATGTTTCGACGCGCTGAAACAGATCATCAAGTAGTGCCGAGGAGCGTCACATCATTGAAAGGCTATTCTGCCGGCACCATCATCTCCGCCCGTAGAAATATTAATGGGATCGCAGCTGGAGGACGCGCCCTCCGATCATCATTACCAATCATCGGCCAACGACCAGCGATTCAACACCACGCATACGGGCGGTCATGCGTGCCCAGCGGGCACTCCCGCCCTTTGAGCCTGGAATCTGGAAAGCTTACGCTCAAACGTTCGGCAGGAGACATGCATATGCGCCCCACGTGCGTGTAAAACGCATAGGCGTACGTGCGAAAGCGCGCGAGCTCGGGGTGCTCCTTTCCAGCGCGGAGTCCGGCCATCCCCCGCTATCCCTTTTATCCCACCGCGGTAGCGTAGGCTATAATAGGCCCTAGACTAGTGTGCGTCGCGAGGGTTGTGGGGATTACGCCGGAACACGCGTCACGGGGTCGGATGAGTTGTCGGTCGCTATATAGTATATTCGGGGCACTATCGCCATTTCAGTCATGAGGGTCATGAGTAAAGTGCTGTCACTACAAATGTCAAGCCTCGCGTAAAAAGGGTAGGCGGCTGGGCGCGGCCCGCCGTAGATTATGACGCGATAAACTCCGATGGCGTGGTAGACAGTATAATTAAGCAAGGGCTACATACACTTCTATAGTACTAACGTATCCGTAGAACACCGCGCGTGAGGGCCGGCCGACCGGCGGAGAAATGGACTAGCAGTGGAATTGCGTGTAATTTTGGGATCCACGACTAAGAAGCAAAAAAAAAGTAGGCAGGCTGGGCAAGAAATCATAACGGAGCAAAGAGGAAGAAAGGAAGGAATAGAATAGAATAAAGTGGCAGGGCAAATGCGCGGTGCAACAGATACAGAGGGGAGGGTTACAGAGGGGGGTGAGGTAAAGGGGACACTGGTCTCGTCAACAAGCGGTATAATGTCACAGAGTTTTGGTGAAGGGGAATGTCAGTGAAAAAACAAACTCTGAATAAATGCTAGTGTCATGACGAATGAAGAAGAGGGTGTCAAAGAAGGAAAGAGGAGAAAGTGGGGATACGTTTTATGTCAAACGAAAGTCAAAGGCGAATAAAAAAAAATAGAGCCCGTGGGGAATGCATTGGAAGACGGCATGGAGATCCGAGGGAGACATCGGGAATCGAGGAAGCGGGATTAATGCATATGCATAGGTGTACAGAAAATCTATACGGCGAGTTTGCGGGACGCTTTCCGTGCTCTGGCGGGCGAAGAAGCGCCGAGCTCGGACAGCGGGACGGTGTGCCACCCAGTGACTTCGGGCATGCCAGTCGCGACGCTGTGGCGTCTCGCGAAGTACTCTAACGACGACGAAGTGGTGTCGAATACCGATGAAGAGAGCGGCGCCGTGACCGATTTTCTCACTGGTGTCTTCATAAAAGGGGACTCGGGGATACGGATCGTGTTCGACGGAGAGGAGGTGGCGGGAAATTTGAAGTCCAGACTCGATGGGGAGTTGAAGGCCGATGTCGGGGCGGAGAATGTGGAGAGCACTATTGAATAGTGGACGGGATTAGTCACGATCATGCGGGCGGACTGGTGGCGGCGGCGGCAGGGTACTAACCGGAACCGACATTGGAGCCATCTTCCCAGTCACTGTGACTGGTGCTCGAGGAATTGGAGGCGATGGATGACCGTCGCGAGTGCAGGCTCTCGTGCAATTTGCGCTCCTTCTTGATGAGCCGCGTCTTGAATTTCGGACTCGGGGAAGAGAGCAGCAATTTGGACACGGGCTTCTTGACCTTGCTCGTCGCCCGCAGCTCGTCAAAGCGGTGGGGTCGCGGCCGAAGGTGTGTGCGCTCGTAAAGGCCGCATTTATTGCATACCTGGGGGGATAATGAGGATATATGCGTAAAAATAAGACTGCATGGGTGCGTACAATTTTGCCTGGGTTGAGCGTCGACCTCCTCCAGCTGGGTGGCTCAGTGGTCTGGCAGTTGAAGCACTTTCTTCGGAGGAACTGGGTCTCCTTCGAAGAGGCGTCGTCGGTATGAGTGACCGTGGCCGCATTCATGTTTGGCGCGTTCATGTGGGCAGGAGCAGAGGATGTGGACGAGGAGGACGAGGGCCGACAATACGGCGCCTGAGAGGGAACAATCAAGGGCGAAGAGTATTCGCTCTTGACGGGGTCCATCTCAAACGGATCGGGGGCCGAGTCGGACTGGCTCGCGTCGTCAAAGTGGTCCTCAAAGCGTGGCGCCGACTCGAGGGAGGAGGGGTCGGCGGCCAGAGGGAGGGGCTCATCGTAGACGCGGGAGGAGAAGCTGGAGAGGGGGAGATCGGAGACGAGGAAGTTGGGGCCGGTGGGGAGGTAGTCGGCCTGCTCGAGGCTGGAGTAGGGGAAGGAGGCGCGGCGATAGAAGGGCTGGTCGGCGAACTGCGCGTGGGCGTGGGCGGGGGCGGCGTGGGCGAGGGAGGCCCAGGAGGAGGAGAGGGAGTCGGGGGCGAACGCGTCGAGGGGCTCGTCGAGCTTGAGGCGGGAGTCGTAGAGGTCGGAGAGGAAGCTGGCGGAGCTGCGGGGGAGCTGGTGCGCGGCGTGGAGGGGGAGGGCGGGCCAGGCGGAGTGGGCCTCGTCGGGGAGGGCGGGGGAGCCGAAGTGGTAGTCGTGGGGGTAGTACGGCTGGTCGAAGTCGGCGAAGGGCGCGCGCATGTCGTCGGACGGGCGGGGGGACGGCGACTGGGCGTGGGGCTGGGGCTGGGACGGCGAGTGCGAGTGCGAGTGCGGGTGCGCGAAATAGGAGGCCATTAATATGCGACGGCGAGGGGATTGCCTGTGCGATCTGAAGCCTAGGGCCGAGTGCCGGGGTCTTATGTATCCCTGCCCGGCAGAGCTGTGTCGCGCCGGACCCTGCGCACACACGCGCACACACACAGGGCTTGGTCCACATGAGTCCCTGCACCCTGGGCCGCGAGGCGCAGTGCTAACACGGCGCCCACACGTCCAAACAGATCATGGCAAGATGTCATCGCAAACAGCGAGCGACAGAAAGGCAAGAACGGCGGATCGTGTGGAAATTTGATTCCCAGCGGCTGTGCCCACCCATGCGGGTCCCCTTGGCTGCGTTCCAGTCTCCATATGAAAAACCCAATCCCGACGGCGCGGCCCACCCCAACTTTATTTGCGCTAGCCGCTTCCAGAACTGTTTGCATCGAGTGCGTGCAGATCCCATTTGCCTTTTTTCCTCCGATATATCCGCTCCTTTGTCCGCTTCTCCACACCTCCCCCAGTCACGCAGAGTCACGCCCACCCCTCCAGCGCTCACGCTCGCCACTCGCGTCCACGGCATTACCGCTGTAGATTGGCCCGACGGGCATGGGTGCAAGCGCTGGGTAGTACGGCCCGCGTATGCCTCCTATCCCCTTTCGAGAAGCGACCTTGCCTCACATCCACACCCCCGCGCGCTGGTTTACCCTCGCTTCGCTTCCCCGACCAGGCCTGACAAACGCACATTCATAATATCCCCACACAATCCTCTAACCTACACACGCGAAATTGCCTTTCTTTTTTCTTTACCCTCTCTCGTGCACGAAACAAGACACCCCTTCCCAGAAGCGTCCAGACCCGTTCATTAATCATACGAGTATCTGCCTTTTACCTTCTCCTGCCTTTCCGCGACTTCTCTCCGCCCCCGCTCGTATTCTCCTGGCTTGTTAATCCGAGCTTGCGAGAGCATTCCGAGCAATACCACGTGGCGGGCAAGGGTGGCTTCAACCCCACGCACGATAAATGGAACTGCAGGCATGAATAAAAGCATATTGAGCGTCTCAAATTCGCTGTCCCCGGCTCGGTAGATATCATTACCCACCCATTCGTATGGACACTGGTCGTTGTCGCAGGCGATCATCTACACAGAAGCGAGCGCTCGTCTCATTAGCGCTGAAAAAAGCGAAACAGGTTCGAGAAAAGTGGACCCACTTCCCCGTAGGACATCTTGCGACAGAAGCAATACAGTTGCTGGTCTTCCTGGTCCCCTCCGTCATCGCCCCCGTCATCTACATCGTCTTCGCCCTCGGCATCCTCGTCCGGCCCAGCGGACACCGCTGCCCTGCGTACTGCCGGCGACGACCCACGATGCTGATGTCGCGAGCGAGCCGCGGGCACATGCGAGAGCGTCACGGGCGCATTGCTCATGCCGGAAGCCGCCGCGTTCAGTCGACGTTCTATCAACGACCAAGATCCGTCATCCGTCTGGAATCGGAGTGCGATACACGGGCATCGAATCGAGGTGGCGTGCTTACTTTTCATGGAGCTCCCCGAAGTGGGAGTAGCAGACCCAGAGCCACCTGCTCCAGGGCCGGGTTCCGCAGCCGCCGCCACTGCTCCTCGCAGGCCGTCGACCATTCTGTCCATCGGCGCTCGTCCACCGCTCGTTACCCCGAGCAAAAGCGGCGTCGGCTCGGGTACCACGCCCGGGTCCCCCGACGCCACCCGAATTCGGTCCAGCTCGTAGTCTAGCCGCCCACACGCCTTGTTCAAAATCTCCACCAGCCGCTCTGCCAGCGCCGTCTTCTCCTCCGCCAGCTTATCCAGCTTGTCGAGATCGGCCGTCACTTTCTGCGTCAGCGCGTGGTCTTTGTTGCTCCCAGCACCGCTCCCAATGCGGTGTCGCATAGCAGTGGTTGACCGTGCTTGGAGTTTCGTCTGGATCTCTGTGTCAAGTTATAAAAATAGGGGATAGCCCATTTTGAGGATGAGAAGGGTGCACCCCATGCAGCGGGGCTCGTGAAGCATGTACCATTCGCAGCAGTATCTTTGATTTTGATCTCCTCCAACAAAAACTGCACCTCATGGGGCAGATTGTCAATGCCTGGGCAATAAATAGCAATCGTGAAACGAGCCAGTTTTGGGGTGCCACAGCAACGGAGGATGGGCAGACTAACTGTACACGTATTCAGAAGCGATGTGTGCTACTTCTTCCACGGAGCTCATGGTCGTAGATCGGTGCGCGGTCGGATGCCTGGAGCCTGAGTGCGGTGAAGGTCGCGGTAGTGCGTAACCGTCAATGACCCTCCACTTGCGGTGAATGAGCCAACCACCGGATGCAAATAAGCGACCCTTATGTAACCCTGACCGCAAGTGACCTCACACCCTCGAGGCTCGAGCTGCGAGATCGTTGCACGATCATCACTCTACTTGCCGACGTCGCGGGCTACACACTAAAACGTTTTTCTCTGCCGACCACGACGATCTTCCTGTGGCGATAATGGCATTATGTAACACCACACCGTCGGCTACTCAAATTCTGGAGGAGTTCCCGAGGAGTCCAAGGGCGGCGGGACATTTTGACTCAGGCTTTACGCACACATTTCCATCCTTGGACCAACTCGCGCCCGGTTGACCGTGGCAACTGCTCATTTATGTTGCAGAACGTGTTCGTCGCCGTAATCTTACCTCGAAATGAGTAAGGGCGAGAGGCCCAGGTGCGGTGGGCGGCCATGTGAGCAAGCTTCTTCTGAATCTCAACGCTTTGTGCGTAATGTACACGGTGAGCAACTCAGCGGGCTAAGCCCAAGCTTTTCATAGATATTTCAGGGCGTTGCGGCCGCCAAGAGTATTTATACGTGCGCTGCGCAGTCGTCGCCGATCGGCGGTATCGTCAAAGGCAGGGGCAAGAGTGCTATTCCAATCATAGTTCGACCCGTGTATGCAAATACCAAGCGTGCGCTTTTAAGTGGGTTTGTCTAAAGTTAAGTAAAGGTTTGTTGTTACCGACACCTCGGTGCGCGCCGGGCATTAACACATATTCACTGGCGAAAAAGTGTTTGAACACGGCCTCGCTGAACGGGGGGTGCGCACAAAGAGACTCTGTTGCAGCACTGTATAGACGGTACACCGGTTGAGGCTTCGCCGGGCAATCTTGTGATACACATCGAGAGCAGCGGCTGTACCATTCGTCAGCATTATTATGCCCCACACTGCGATCCTTTGTCTACGCAACTCGAAATGTGCAAGGCCGACAAAAGTACGGGGATCGCGCCTAAAGAAGCTAGCTCAGCAGCTGCGCGGACTGCAAATTTGGCCGTACTACTCCCAGTACGTACATACTTGCGATTTTGGGTTTTCTGGGCATTATCTCAGATATCAGGTGTGCGACCCCACAGGATTGCAAGGGTTTTTCCGGATCTGCATGCTGTCACCTTCGGTATCACACTGCTGTGCTGGCGGAGGCTGGCTGGTATTCACTTTTTCGCGGTGTGTTTCTCGAGTGTTTCCGTCGTTTCATCACCATCAGAGTCGCTTCAGGTTTTAGCTTCGAAGCTTCAGAGGAGGACGTCGTAGCTCTTACCGCGACTCAACGTCAGCTGCGTCCGTGAACAGCCCAGCGTTAATAACCGACGGTGTTGCACCAAATGTATTGGCGCTGCGCTTTCCCACCGCAAGCTTTACATTTGGCCCATTTCGGTATTTAGCCACGGAGTTGGACTTGTCCGCTTTCGACCCATATTTCATGAACGAGCGCTACGTCAATAGGTGCCGAGTGCGCAAACTCAAGGAGGACGAACAAGGTCATTAAACTCGTTCTTCGGTCCCCATGCCTTCCCTTGAACCTTTGCGCTTTTCTCCCACCCCTTCAAGGCTTCACCCTCGATGGACGGACCCCGTCTCTGCCAAGGCAAATCCCGTCATATGGGTTAATATTGCGCGGGATTGCAAAGACCCAGGCCGACTTGGATCGGGCTCACTTCGCATATCTCATGGGCCGTTGCCGTTGAGATCTAAATCGTGAATCGAGAGCCGTTATCAATGCTGGCATGGATTTTATCATCGCGTAGGAAGAAGTGCCGCTATCCCCGAAAGGAGCCGAACCCGCTTGAAATCGACCTCGAGCGCGTAACGGTATAGTGAGCCGAGGGGGGACGCTCGACAAGAGAATAGCGCCCGCATTGGTTCTTAATGTCAATATGATATGCACGAGGTCACTGGCTCCTTGGCGTTTGTCGCCCTACTTCTCCAGTTAAATCGTCGATCCGAAACGATCGTGTCCCTTCTACGCCCCTTGGACGCATTTCGTCACTATCCGGGGAAGCACCTTGAGGAAATCCAGGAAATATTCGCTCATTAATGTTATGGCTGTTTGCGAGCTTCGGTGGATATATACTGTGGGAAGAGACCAAAGGTATGGGGGGATGTGGGCTCCCCTAAGTTGCGCGTTAAGAAGGCCTGGAGATCGCTGCGAGACGCGTCGGCTCGGGGTCCGGGCGGCTAGGGCCTTCGGACCTCCAGCTTCAGGTGCCAGCGATAAGCCGAGGAGCACCGTCTGCTCAGCCAACTCCAGGCGCAGGGATAGAAATTGGGGTCGTCCTTGGTAGCTGACAGAGTGACTGCCAAGCAGCGGACACAAGATAGGGAGTACGGCATGGATGTCAAGTACGCACCCCTTGACTCGTCTCGTGCTCCCCGACTGAGCCATACTTGTTCCGCAGCAGGTGGTGCGTACGAGAGAGACAGGAGCAAGAAAGGCGGACCCCGTGCAGAAAGAGCAGAGATGCTGTGGCTTTGCTTCAAGAACCATAATGAATCGGTTGACAGCTGCCACTACTTAGCACTAAGTAGTACTTGTTGGTTGTACCCGGCCGGTGCTAGTGGCTGGTGACGCGTCGTATATAGGCTCGAAGTTTTTTTACTGATCGCCAGAAACGAGGCCATTCCTGCGCTTGCTGGGCTTGGGCTGGCTAGGCCGGTGTATATGCGATGAAGAGTGTGAAGGCCGCGCAGCGTGAGCTGAGGGAAGGAGGATGTATGCGCGAAAACGTGTGGGACAGGAAACACAGGGGCAAACACATCCGTCGTCGACAACACCCATCTCTGCCCGCTCCACCCGTCGCCCGCTGCGGTGGCTCCGACTAGTCCTTTCTCACTCCTTTCCCCCTCGCCGCGCCCTGCACATCGCTTCTGCTCTCTGAGCCATCCAGGCCGGGAAAAACAGCCCATGCTCGCCGTTTTTTCTGCGGCAGCCGCGCTGGCTGCCCTAGTGCCTGCTGTCCTCTCGCAGCCAGCTCCCCTTTGGTTCTCCGATTGCTCTTCCTCTTCTGGCGGCAATTCGTCTTCTTCGTTGGCGCACATCAACATCACCTCCATCTACGCCCAGCTTCAGCCCAATGCCACCAGCCCTGACGACACTGTGCTCAAAATCGTGGCATTCGGCCAGACTGGCAAGGAGATCCTCGGGCAGAACAACTCGACTGGGCGGCTCATACTCGGTGCGTACAGTGCAGCAGGTACGCGTATACTTGGTGATTGCTGAAACTCTATGCTGTAGCTACTCTCTTTACCACGACTTCCGACCTCACGTTTACGACCTATGAGCAGCCCGATCCCTTCTGTCCAAGCCTTCGACCTCCGTCACCACTTCCTGCGCCATTCAGCACCCCCGGAGAAACAGGTCCTTATTGCCCATTCCCACCCGGACAACTCGCATTCTCAGTCAATTCACCGTGGAAACACCCATACCAACTTACCACGCTCACAACTCGAGTTCGCATCGTGGATCCATCCAGCCCCCCAAACGAACTCGCGTGCATAGACGTACCCGTCACGCCCGTGAAACCACACAATTCGGGCGCGGGGGGTGGATACGGATACGCCAACGTGCTCTTCTGGGTCAGCGTGGGGCTGACCATCGGCTATTGGATTTTGAACGGATCTGCCAGACTCGCTGCTGCTTGGCATCGAGTGGAATGGGCCAATCGTGGTGGCTGGCATGGCATTCAATGGGCCGGTACCATACTCACCAGTGCGATCAGCGGGGAGCGACTTGCCACCTCTCCGGCCTTGCTGCGATTCGGTAAGCGACCCAGCCCTCCCTCGCCTATGGGCATTCCCTGACTCAGGCGATGTTCGCACCCAGTGACTCCTTGCACGCGAGACATAATATTTCATACTCAATGGTGTGCCTCCTTGGCTATGATCGCTGTCCAGTGGCCGACTTTCATCTGTGTGTATTTTTCTGCCTCGAGGCCCCTTAATTATCCGAAGCTAATGCGGACTCCTATTGCTCAGATCCCATCTTGTCCAATGCCTCCTGGGCAACTTTATTATATAGTGGGTTTCGTTCTTTTGTCGCCTCCTCAGTACTCAAATGCTAAGCGATTCGGGCAGATGTTACACTGGTGCAGGGCGCCAATGCAACCACAAAGCGCTGGGACCCCCTAACCCCACCGCCTTACATCCCACCCCAAAACTACGCGGACCAGCTGCAAGATCCCACATCGCCGCTTTTTCTGAACGCAAACACCCCGAACACATTTTTTCTCTTTCCAAACAATACACAGGATGGCATACCCTCGCTCGCTGCCGCAATTGGGCTACGGAAAGAGGATATGTTCGGGACTTGCCTTGCGCTATTTCTTATCGTCACAGGTGGCGTCGTCGCCATTAGCCTAGTTCTCTGGACCATCGATTGGCTAATTTCGTACGTGTTCGAAACATGGCTGAAGAGAGGCGATGCTGGGCGAGGGATTCGGAGCCCGACAAAGGTGGCGTTGGGGTCTGAGCTTGGATCGAAAGATTCCAGTGACAGGCACACACTGGATGACGAGGGAAGGAATATACTGCAGTCTCATGGCGTGACGCTCACGCCCCCGAGATCTGTGCGGCGGCGGCGCTGGTGGTTCTCCTATCGTCTAGGCCAAAGCGCTTTCCATGATAGTGTTCTGCAGGGAAATCTCGTCCGCCTCATCATCTTGTTCCATCTCCCTCTCACTACGCTTTCATGCTACCAGCTTTCGTTGGGCACTGCCTCCGCGAGCTTGGCTTCATTGGTCGTTGCGGGTATTGCCTTCCCCGTGCTGTGCATCCTTCTCCCAGCAATCCTCCTCTACCGTTTGTCGAGGACACCCGAGAACAAGCTATACGACGCGACACGCACACTATTGTCTCTCGGTCCTCTTTACAACGTCTATGCTCCTGGATCGCAGGTTTTTGCGATGCTTTTCTTTGCTCACAGCTTAGCAATCGGCATAACTATCGGGGCCGGCCAAGGGAGCGGTGCGGTTCAGGCTATAGTACTTTTGGTGCTCGAGGTTGTTTCGGCACTGGCCACGAGCATCTGGCTCCCATGGGGCGAGCGGGCCAACATGGGCGCCACGAGCTTCTTCTTTTGTGTCGCAAGGATCATCACAGCGGTCCTCCTCGTTGTTCTCAGTCCCCTCGTAAGTCTCAGGTGATGTTATGGGTATGATCATATACTGACGCCCCTATTCACAGGTGGATGTCGGCGATGCCGCCGCTGGGTGGATTGCTTACGCTATTCTTCTTATTCAAGGGCTTATCTATTTGGCTCATCTTATGATGTTCGCGGTTAAGAATATCGAGGCATTCGTTCGGTTAGTCTGGAACGTGCCATTCGACGGTTCGCCTCACTCGGTGGACAGCGGGCTCATTGGGGCGCTGAGTCTCGCAAGCTGTGGGCGCCGGAGGAAAAACAGGCACAAGCACCGGAGTTACTCGAGCGGCCGGGCTACTGCTGTTACTCCATCTCAGAGCATCACCTCGGCTATGAAGCTCGGTCGATTTTCTCCCAGCGTCACCACCCCTTCAACACCGACGGGCCCGCCATCTTTCTTGCGGCCTGAACAGGCCTTGGTCCCATACAAGGAAGAGGGGGATGATGAGACCGGGTATATCATGCGACCGTGGCAGCCCGCCTTCACCACGCAAACCGCTGCCTACCAGGCGGTGGAGCCGCAGACGGATGCTCCCTCCAGGGGCTTCTCCAGAATCGGAGGCGGACGAGCTCATATAGATTCTCCCTTCGCCATCTCTCACGGCGAAGAGCCGTCTTCGAGTACATCTATGATCCCCCGGCGGGCGCAGCCGCCAAGCAGCTACCTCCCGCCCGGAGCCAGCCCGCCGAACGTCCCGACGATCCACAACCGGACGAAATCTCAGTCGGCAGTCATCGAGCAGCCCGCATCGCCGTTTATTGTTGTCAGTGGGAGCGCTGATATAGGGGATTTAGGAGGAGGAAGCGCGGAGCAACAGGCTCAGCATTCGCTCCGCCCGCCACAGGTCCCCGTTGCGGATGACGATTCCACGGACGCGAGTTTGGGGGCGAAACCGCGAAAGGGGTGGTTCAATCGGGATGTATCGGGCGCGGAGGAGGAAGTGGAGATGACGCCGCAGGGTGAGTCGAAAGGCGTTTCGATATGGCCTTTCCGTCGTGGCGGGAAGAAGGGTGATGTCGAAGGTCAGACGCCGGCTTCCACTGCGCCTCCCGCTGCGCCTGCCGAGAGCGGAAAGTCGTCCTTCGTTGTGATAAGGGAACCAAAAGCACCTAGTCAAACACGTCCGTCAACTGCGCAGAATACCCCAGCTCCTCGGGGAGCAGATCCTACGACATAGGACTCAATTATTTTGTCTTTATATTCATTTCTTTATCCGTTGCCCACCGTTTTCCTGGTCGCATCCTACATTCTTTATGATTTCTAACGCTGTTGCTTTTCAATTTTTCAATCACATGGACACTTTCGTCATGTATTAATACACCGTTGGACTAAAGTACCGTATTTTGGGCACCTTTGCATACATGTGTGGCCAGTGAAAACGTTCGCAAAGCAGCCAATCCCAGGTATCCGAAGTATTACACTTGAAGAGGTTTATCGCCGCCTCTGGTTCCAATCCAAATGACTCGCCAGTCGTCTATCCCTCTCCTCACCCAGCCGTACACCCCCTCCTCTGCATCACCGCTACTCGCGGCCATGTCCAGACTATCCACCGTGTTCTGTCTAGTCAGTCTGGCAGAACCGCCTGAGGCGGGGTAATTGTACCAGTCGCCGCCGACGCACCCAAAATACGCATCACCGCCGAACTCTGACGTGGCCCACCTGGATGGCTGCTCGGAGGATGGCGCTGGCGCTTTTCCCTTGCCCTTTTTGGGCCCACCAAGGGAGGACAAGGGGATTTCCTGTGCCTCTACCCCGTTAGCCCCGAACGCGATGACTTGCAAAACGGGCGGTTCGTCAGCAACCGGGAACACGAGTCGCGGGACTAATCGTGTGGGCGGTGTCTGCCACATCAGGATGTGAAGTGGCGGCACAGCTAGAAGGGGGTTGGGCAGCGGGGAAGGCAGGATGTGCGTCTTGGATCCTTTGGTCAGGAGATATATTCGTTGGCTGGTGGTTTGGGTGGCGTTGGTGGATGCGGAGGAAGAGAGGATGATAGGGATTTGAATATCTCCGACAGGTATCCACTGCGCAGGCTTTTCTCGCCCCAGGATATCGAGAGACGAAGCTCGCCGGGAGCTCGACCCAGGGGATACAGGATCTGCGAGCCCATCGTCCCACAGCTCTACCTCGCCGACCGCCGAATCGCCCAAACGAATTAGACCAGCCTTTTTGTCAAAGGTTACGAACAGGTTGAGGTGGCTACGGCGGCTGGAGGCCCGGAACGTATCGCTACTTGAGCGAGATGCTGGATTCCAACCTTCAGCTCGCCGCTGTGAAGGAGACGTCGACATGGAAAACGCGCGAGCCACAGACTGGTCACCGTGCGTTTGGTGCACGAATGTGACAGTTCGAGCTGGGATCGGCGTGTAGTATTCCTTGAAAAGGCGTTGGGCGTTAGTAGCGGCTCCATGTCAAAAACGCATTTACACCTTACTTTGACAAAACGAAATGCCCTTTCTCCCCTCGGCGTCTCGTATAAGAGCAGACTGGATTTGGTGGCGATGACCAGCATCACCGGACCCCTCCCGCCAAAGCTCTCTGACTTGTGAATCTGAAAGAATAAGGGACTGGAGCTAGCGAGACGTGACCCCGGTTGAGCAAGAGCAACATAATCTGTTGCCCAGCGAAGAGCTGTTTCGTCAACAAGATCCCAGCTCGAACCTGTATCCGCTCGAGAGAGTGCTGGGGGTGATGGTGAGGGCGACCGCGAAGATTCCTTCCCCGGAGGTGGTGCAATGAAATCCAAGCACGGAGCGGAACGCGTAGCGTACGAATTCACCGCTGGGCCTGGATCTAATAAGAGTGCTTTGAAGCCTTTAGCCAAGCTAACCCTGTTCTTACGCTTGCTAGCCGCTACCGGCGTTGACGGAGGGAATAGGTCAAGGCAATAGGACTCCTGTATGAACCCATTTAATTTATCCCCTTTGTTATACGGTGTGCATCACCAAATCAGACAGGCGTACCTTTTGCGTAACTGACCATCTTGCCAGACTGACAATACTGGACAGGTTGTACATTCGTATGCACCGTGCATCCCTTTCGTTGGTTTCCGGAGAATCTACAAGAGCTAGGATGACCCCTCGGGGGTCGCCTTCTTCTGTTGCCCCGCTCTCTAGTATCGCTAGCTGCCAGACGCCCTCACCAGACCAGATCTGGCGTGGCCTAGCATCGTCGAGTAGGCCCGCGTTTTGGCCCAGTCTGAACCCTTGGCCGCCACCGTGAAGACTCGGGAGTACGTCCAGAACAAATAGACCCTCACGCGTGCCGATCAGAATGAGCTTGTCAGATAGTATTGGTAGAATCGTGTTGATAGGCGAGGATGAATGTGAGATGAATCTGGAACCAAACTGGTGGATCGATAGGTGGCACGGGGACATATCCTCGCCCACCGGTGTGGGCTTCGGCATGGTTGTTGCCGAGTACGAAGGAGGAAGTGCCAACCGACGATCCGGTGGCCCCGACTCAGCTGTGGGGGTGGGTGGGAAAACATTGGTTTCAATCTGCAAAATAGAAGATTAAGGAAATGAGAGTGCGGTGAGCCAGATTTAAAAAAAAACACACCGTCAAGCTGCCTTCGCGACTGCGTTGGCCGGACGGAGACTGTGGCGCATCCAGATGCCTCTCCGCGGCTCTGAAGCGTCAAGGAAGTACATAGCTCCATGTGAGCAAGGTGGTGGGAAGCGAAACTTCGGCGGTGGATCTCACCTCTTCTCGATCCATTGTCTCCACCTGCCAAACCTAAACACTCGGTCACTGGTCAGCACTGGGGACGAGGCTCCATACTAAGCGATCTGTACCTTGAATTTGGGCTCTGGCTCTCCTTCGCTTCAAGGTACTCGTAGGTGGGAAGGTCGTCGCCATCTCTCGGCGGCTGGCTGGGGGGCTTGTCGGCCTGGCTCTGACTCTGCGAGCCCATGATCGTCGATGGCGGTCTAAAGAAAGTTAATGGCAGCGAGCGTAGTCGAGAGTTGAATAGTATTCCATCGGATGCAAATCGCCGGCCCTAGGACGGAGATAGTTGTTAGCCAGGCTTACGTAAGCATTCCGTGGGTGTTTGCTGTTCGCACCGTGCTTTCCATCGTCACCGCCGTCGCTGCCGTTCCTGCACCCCCCCCTCCTCATCGCGTCAACCCCCGCGCGCGTCGGGTCGCGGTCGCCTGGCCCCCCTGCCCTCTCTTTTTTAACTTTTCGCTGCGAGCAATTATGTTTCTTATCTTTTATCTTGGGTTTTCATTCCATTTGCATTTCGCGCGGGCCCAGCCGATACAAGCATCCACCAACGTTCCCCCTCTCCAATGGATCAACCTTACTCCTTCATTCGGCGGCTCCATCCCCCCTCCTCTCAAAGACGCGAGCATTGGATACGATCCAACCCGGCCTCGGCTCCTCATCTTTGGCGGCGAGTCCGCAGCAGATATTGTTACGCAAGAAACGTATTTGCTGGACATGACAACGCTACAATGGGCCGCCCCTAATCCACCTGCTGGGCTTACATCGCGACCGCCTGCACGCAGTGCGGCTGTGGGGGGTCCTGACGTTGCTGCTAATTAGTACGCTTCGTGTTACACCTGCCAAAGGTTTTGGCAACCAGCTAACGGTCGATACCCTCAGTCGCCAGGATTATGTCATGTGGGGTGGAAAAGGAAGTACCGGGCCATTATCGGACCTTTGGGTATGCGTTTTGACTTGCCTCGATTGGTTTTGCCTCAGAACTAATATGCCTGCACTCGCTCGTTCGCAACTTTAGTCGTTCAATTTTGCCACAGAGTTTTGGAATGAGGCCACTATCTCCTCTTCACCTGTCGGCCCTAGTCCTCGATGGGGCGCTAGTGGGGGAACCGATCCGACATCGCTCCAGTCCCTTGCACTTACTACTACGTTGTACGTCACGGGAGGGACAAACGGTACAGACGGCTTCGGCTTTCAAGATGTTTGGGGCTTGGTCATCTCGGGTTACCTTGCTCAGAATATTCAAGGTGTCAATGCAACATGGCAGCAATTCTCGCCTGGTGCAACATCTGGGGCTGCTGGGAATCCCAAACTCGGCCAAGCTGGTACCATAATGTACAAATCCCGCATCGTGACCTATGGAGGCTGCAATTTCGCTGCTGGACAGACCGGCAACGCCTCCTGTGCAACGCAAGACTCTCATTTCCTTTCGACCAACCCCGATTTCACCCCATCGTCATGGACAAGTGAATCCGCATGCCCGGCTGCACGGTTTGGTGCGGCTTTGGCACCAAATCTAAATGCGGTCTCCAGCTCGTTCGGCTCGCAGGTATTTCTAATTTTGGGCTCTATGGATGCCTCAGAATGGTCCGATCAGGGCGGCTTACAGCATGGTGAAGTCGCAGTGCTCGACACAAATGGTGGAACGTGGGCGAGAGTCCTCCCGTCCGGCGACCCTTCGTCAAACCCTCCTTATCCGTCGCCGCGGGAAGGTGCCGCTGTTCTGTCTCTTCCACACGCTGTCAGCGGCGTTGCAGCGACGGATACTCTCGTATTTGGTGGCAAGGAAACCAGTACTGGTAAATACTTGAATGAGCTGTGGCTCCTTCGGGCTTACAACGGCACCATAAGTTCAACCAATCAGACAAGTTGGGGCGGGTATGGCAATGGAGTGCTCGGTAGTGGTGTATCAGCCTCGGGCTCAGGCGTGACTGTCCAGTTCTTGACACAGTGTGCCACGCCGCTTACTCCACAAGCCGGTGGAGGAGGAGGAGGAGGAGGAGGAGGAGGATCATCGGGTCCCTCACCACCACCACAATCGCCAGCGTCACAAGCTGCTCAATCTTCTACTGTCTCCCGCTTGCACAAAATACTGTCCCCTGTATCCATCGCACTGCTTTTGCCTGCTGTCCTCGTTTCCCGATACTCGATTCACTCACTCGGGGTCCAAACGTCTCCCACTGGCAGCGGTGCCTCATCATTACTCCTTGTTTCTTACGTCCTCGCTGCTGCCGCATACGGTGTCGGCGTTGCCGGCTTTGCAATCTCCCTTACAACCACCCGCGCGTCCGTATCGTCCGCCATCGCAAAGCGATCCGCCGTAGACCATGGCATACTTTTCAAGACACTCCACGGGAAAGTTGGCCTTGCCCTTTTCGCAGGGCTGTACGCCATCATTCCGATCTATTTGATCGCTTGTTGGCGCGCGAGCCGGCGGAGCCCTAAAGCCGCTGCGTCACCTGCATCAGACACAGTTGTTATGAGGGAGAGGGGCGAAAGTAGCGATATCGCCGGTCCCCTCCCAGACAGGGCCCCGATGCGGGCAAGCCAAGAGGGTTTCTTTGGGATGGCGCGACGGAAGGAAATGGGTAAATCGACGTTTTCCGCGGAGAGCGAGGGCGTGCAGGCATCGACCCCTGATCACCAGCGACGACCGCCATCAGGCTCTTCGCTTAGCGATTTCTTTCGCGGAAGTTGGGGGCGTAGCCGAAGATCATGTGACGGCAGGATTGAAAAACCTGCAGAGGAGAGCCAAGGTTTCGAGGTCGTCAACCGCCCGAAGAAGAGAGCGGCTGGCTCGTCGCCCTACGATACATACACGCGACGGTCGATGTTCGAGTTTCAAACTGCACTCAGCGACGTGAGCTGGATGGAGCGACGAAGGGACTTGCACACCATGTCCGAAATCGATTACGCACTGTCACATATGACACCTACGCCTGGTTTCACGGACACGGGCTCCCCCATGCCTCTCATTCCGCCTGGTACCGATCTCGCGTCTACATCCACGGTATCATCTCCCGCACCTACATCCCCTGACACACTGCAGGGCATAGCCAACCTCGTAACTCACGCATTCATAATATTTGCGTGTGTCTTCTGCCTTATCACCCTATTTGCCAGCGGGCCACTGGTGGCCTTCATCATCTTTTTGATATGGACCGTTGCTTTTTATTTCTCTTTGGTCTTAATGGCCTGGTTCCACATACCAGGCGTGTCATATTTGTCCCTTTTCATCGCTCGCCTGCGGGGTGAGACCCACGTGCCCATGCCAACGGAACCCGCCGATCTTCATGCGACCTCCAGCTCCGTCCCGACACCGCTCACCCAATCCTACTTCAGCCCATACATACATCAGCCTCCCTATCGCCGAGTGGACGGGATGAGCCGAGACGATAGCGAGCGTGCATCGCGATTATCTCGAAATCCGCGGAGCACTGTGGTGAGCGACGATGACGAGGACGATGATGACCGGCAGCGGGAGATGGAGATAGAAATGGCGCGGCGAGACGTGTCGGTTATCACTGTCCCCAAGCGACGGCTCGTTATTGCAAATGAATAACATTTCCAGTCTTATTCTTTCCTTTCCTCTCGTCTCCCGGATATCATACATCCTTATACAATCGATGTCCCTAGTTTACATTCATACTGAACGTTTTTTTCTCTGGACAATCCCACCCATCATCTCCTTTCATTTCTTATACGTTGGTATTCCGCCAAGTTACCGATCAGTTCTTTTTGTTTCACTCTTTCGCGACTCTTTCCTTCGGAGCTCACGCACCCAAGCTGTATATTAATAAAAGTACTGTGGCGGGTCCGAGCGAGGGCGCCTGCTTGCGACATTATCGATTCGTATTTAAACTCGGATTAAGGAATACTTCGGGGTGATCTTCAGCTTCAGCTTTCTACGTCAAAGACTCCAAGATGTCTACTTTACACGCACGAGACTGACGATCGCACTATGAGCTCGTTTTAGGGTGCTCGGAACTTTGGGCGGCGACCAAACCGCGCATAGGAATTGTTGAGTCAGCAATACAGTATAATATTAAAACACGTGCCCTCATTAATATTTACATTTCCAAGGCGTCCGACGCGTCGACGTCCAACGTTCAACCAACATTCAAATTCAACGCCCAACGACATCAGTCGGTTGAGTATACCGCCGAAGAATTCCCACCGCTATTACTTGCTACTTACCCAGCTTTGCGATAACCTACACATGCCACTCACACATCGTGGTTATTCTGTATGGATATCCTCGAACGGCGGGGAACTGGAGCAATTCGGGACACAAATTCAAGAGGATGACCGCAGTGCAATAACGTGTTGGATTCCCTCGGTAGAGGGAGAGGTGCGTCTTTAAGCTCTCATTATCTACCGTGATATTAACTCACTGGTGCCAAACGACAATCTCCTTACCAGAAATTCCAGGTTCATTGTTCCGATGACAGAGGCAAATGGGAGACGCTATGACGCGTCTATTTTGACGGCTCACAGATGTCGGCTGCTTTTGGAGCTTTTCGCGGCAATGACCCTGGAGTCCCCAAAGTTTCATCAGGCTCTTGGATCTCCTCGAACGAAATCAAGCCCTTCTTATTTTCTAGACTCGCCCTCACAGGTGTCTAGATATTTAACGGCCCATCTGATACTCAATATCGCCACTGGTTCCGGCTCTATGTAGACGACGATTCTGTAGCCACCTCAGCCCCATCCGACCTAGGAACAATCCGCCTCTCTTTCTGGAGGGTCGTGTATAGTGACGACTTCTACAAGGGCCGTATTACCTCTGCAGATGGGACTGTGCGGCCCGAGGGTCCCGTTCATGAACGGTGCAAGAAAGCAGGCAGTCATGTCGTCATGTAAGAATTTTATCACCTTATGTGCTTTTACACGTTCGCGTACCTACACGGGTGTATAGTCTCGGAAGCGCCGAAGTGGCCGATGCCCCTCAGCCCGAAACTCGTATGAGCTATTCATGGGTTGATCCCTGTGATAAGCCTTATGGGACATTCATATTCCGTTATCGGCCCCTGGGTTTGTCCGTCTCTTGTCGTTTTCCGGTGCTCTGTTCTAATTCCGAGCAGATCTTCTCCAGGCGAAAGGATTAGCCCCACTACCTGGCCCTGGACCAGATACAAAGCACGAAATTGTCAAAGTGGAAGACACCGAAAGCGACACTGGAAGTGAGACCGAACGTGATAGTGACAGTGACAGTGGCGCAGAAGAAATCCGCGCTCTCGAGGTCGGAGACATCAGAAATTTAAATCCACTGATGATCTCTCATTAACCGTGCTTTTTACAGGAGAAATTGAGGGAGGCGAGAGCCCGTAGAGCCGGGAAGCGAAAATACCCAGGAAAAAGTGAGACGTTCAAAAAATTGAAAGTGGAACAGGCGGACCTGTCTGGATATTTTCAGCCTGGAGAGATTATCGACCTCACGTTTGATTAGCCCCTCGCACTTGGAGCTCGCTCATGGACGGGTCTCATAGCGATCAGGGGGATTATATTGGGCATCGACATGCCGTTTTCGCACAGTTTTGATTTATCATATTCCGACCGGGCCAAGTTGGCCATCGACCCCTTTATCTTAAGCTTTCGCGCACCTCTCCTTATACCCGACTATACCCATAACCCATAACCTAAACTTATGCCCAAGTTGTGCGTTTACGAAAATGCTGCAACTCCTGATGGCCACGCCTGCACAACATGCCATTCTGTTTTCTTTTGGGAAAACTCCCGGCCTAGCAGCCTTCTTCCCCCCCCCTCCCAGCAAACCACATCTTACAAATTATGTGCAAGTGCGTAAGCAAAATGGTTAAAAACGGTGACGTCGGAGAACTTACTTTAGTTCATACGTCTGTCATCCGGTACCTCATCGTCTGTTACGTCCACCTTCACATACTCCCTCAAGGTCAAGATCGTCGATTCCGCGAAAGAGCTCCTAGGATGTAAAGACAAGTGCTGGAGCTTGATAGCCGCGTCTGAGGACGGCGCATCGGGGCCCACTCGCGTCCTAGACTTGACAATCTCGATGAGTACACTATCGTCACACGAACATTGACAAATGCGTAGCCGCTCTAGCTTGGGGTATAAATTCCCCCTAGGGGTAACGATGAGATCCACCATGAAATCTTCCGGGCACGCCACGAGACAAAGATCTTTAATGTTAGGGTGACGGCGAAAGAAGTCAGCAACAACGGAGAACAAGGTCGGGTACTCCACCCCGCACCACCAGAGGACAACTTCTTCCAGGCGTGGCATCGGAAAGATATTCCCGAGGTTTGAAACCAGTCTCTTAGAGAGCAGATCATCGTTTTGGGCCGCGTAAAGACTCGCGTGCCAGGACATCTCGGCAGAGCGACCCGTCAAGCGGCACACAATGTAGTCTTCGAGCTTTATGGAGAGCTTGGTCGTAGTTGGCAGACCCGGAAGGTTGGGTTGGGTGCTCGAGTACTGCGGAAGGAGGTGGGAAAGGTCCCTGCCCGCTTCCACTTCTCCAAAAATAGACAGAGAACAGGATGACGGGAGAACCAATCTAGCGAGGATGTGACGCGGAACCCATTGCAGGGGCCCTTGTGCGACCATGTCGAGGTCCTGAAGCTGCGCCAAGCTGATGCGGGGCACAACGCTGGACTCAGGGGTAATCGGTTCAGGGAAAGAGAACTTCAAATCCCAAGAGATATACTCCAGCTGTGGGGATCGCTCGAAAACGTGAAGAAGTTGATGGATGGAGTCCGGTTCAGTGTACTCGATGAACTCCAGGTTTAAACGCGTAAGGCCGCTGAAAATCGAAGAGGTGAGTGGGATGAATATTGCGTGGAGCGTCACCGCACGAAGTCGGGGTGTAACCCCGCCGAAGAGCTGGTCGATCGTCTGTGCTTGATCGGTTGACCATATGAAGTCCGACCATCCACGCTTGAGAACTAGGGCCTCTAGCTGAGGCGCAGGAACAGAGGCGTATCTCAAAAATGACATAATCCTTCTTACCGACACCAGCTGGCGAAAGTCAAAAGCGCAAACACTCCAGCGATCAACGTGGGGCAGTACAGGACTCACGTATTCTGAGAGTCTGATATGGTGCGCACCCGCGTCTTCGTTGAATACAAGGCCTACCTTCAGAGGCGCCGCTTTGGAGCGAATGATGAAAAGGTCTGCTAGCGCCGGGGGCAACATCCTAAGATCTGCCCACAGGCTGGGACAACCCAAGGCAATATCCCTCCACAAACGACAGACACTCGAGAGGTTGAGTAAACTTCGGAAGGGCTCCCCCTCGCAGGTGATGGCGAAATAGAAGATTGTAGACATTACTTCGATCGGAAGCCGGTGGGTAGACGCAAGCTGATTTCTTTGGAATTGAAGGCGCGAAAGTTGCTCTGCCATGTGCGTAGTGGCTGCTTTGAGTGCAAGTCGGACAATCTCCATCTCTTGGTCCAATGCTGCTCTAGTCTCTTCCACCGGGGAATTTTCACTGCTCGTCACCGCGCCAAGACCAAGCTGGCGTCGGATGTCGTCGATAAGCACGGCCATAAGCTGAGATGAGATGCTCGATCGCATGTTGTTATATCTAAGAAGACTGAGCCTGTCGTTACACACTGCAGTGTGGATTCGACGCTTGGAACATGCTTACACCTCTACGGTTTTTGGTGGCGCTAATTGGATATTTTTGGCCGATCTTGAATGACATGGAAGAAGATGGAGATGTATACTCAAACCGCCGGCCGCCGCCGTACTAGTGCTTGCTGGCCAGAAAGGTAAGGCAAACGAAATGCGATAGCTTTCCAGTTGCGCCACATTCAACTCGGTGAGGACCTCGTTCTTGACTGTTGCTGCGCCTGTAACATATGAGTCTCCGAGGAGTGGTTATGGCCATCTACGGAATTGTTCACCTTTTCCCTCCTTCAAAGGTGCGCTGGCCGCAGATATTCCTGCAGATCGAGTTCTGCAAGCTGAAGGAGCTCTGGTCGTTGCGCTGTCACGGTCTTTGAGTCAAGGGACCCGTCGTCACAGGTCACGCGCTGAGTCAGCATTAATGAGGCTGCCTGACTGGGCTGAATGCCAAGTTCCAACCAGATAAACTTGTATCTTCCATTCATGTTCAGCGGGCGCCATGCCGCTGAATCACAGAGGCTATTCTGTATCCATTATTTCCGGGGGCCGAGAGCTGGAGCACTTCAAGGCGGAAATCAAGGAAGATGATCCCAGGACAATCTCGTGCTGGATTCCCTCTGCGGAAGGCCAGGTATGCACCTCATTTCTATCACGCATGAATGCCTGCTCACCAGATACCATCTCGCACCTCAGAATTTCGAGGTCAAATGCTGCCATACCAGAGATGGTTGGGAAACCATGTGGCGTCTTTATTTCGATGGCTCCATGGATAAGGCGGTCGCTTGTCATAGTTTGCGCGACACCCCCGGGGCTACGAAGACATCGTCCGGACTTTGGGTTTCACCAACTGAAATAAAACCTTACATATTCTCTAAACTTGTGACTACAGGTAAACATCACTTTCCTTTTATTTTAATATTGTTGCAAACCTGACACCACATTGATGAGGCAGAAGACGATTCTATATCTGCGTTGACGCCATCTGACCTGGGGACTATTCGCGTATCTTTTTGGAGGGTTGAATACGGCAAAACTTTAGGAGGCTTCCAAACTTTCACGCCCCCAACGAATGGACCCATCCATGAAAAGTCCAAGAAGGCCGGTAGCCATGTTGTCGCGTGAGCATACGCCTTTCGAATTTTCTACAAATTTTATTCTTATTGTAGTGTGGAAGTTCTGGGAGCGCACAGGTGGCTGCTACTCCTCAATCTGGAACCCTTCTCTCTTATGAATGGATCGATCCACGTAACAAGCCATATGGAACATTTATATTTCGCTATAGACCACTAGGTTCGTAGCATGGCTGCCACTCAGTATCTTTTTAATTCCATATGAATATAGATCTCCTCCGAGCAAATGGGATCGCCCCCTGCCCAAGCCCTCCGCCCAATGGCACTAACCCCGAAGTCGTCAAGGTAGAGGGCGACGCGAACGACAGCGACGCGGAAGAAATTCGCACCCTCGAGGTTTGACGCACTAAAACCGCACTGCATATGATCGCCTACTGACCAATTCCGTGCCATAGGAGCGGTTGAACGAAGCAAGGGCGCGCAGAGCTGGGAAGCGAAGATTAGATGGCCCAAGTGGAACGTCCAAGTCAAAGCAGAACGCAATGAACATTCTCGGCATTTCCAGCCCTGCGAAGTCATAGATCTCACATCCGATTAATTACCCAGTTAACATGTATCTTCCCCCCTCCACCACCGTGGTTACGAGGGTAATTGCTATCTATCATACAGCCCGTCTGGCTCTTAGATACTGACACCGCTCGGCGTGCCTATGCTCGATAGCAAAAACACAAATTGTAATTAAGTGAACCTAGATAAAACCAGCTAACTAATGACTTATGGCACCACATCCCTCCTCCACTTGTCCACCCTACCAAACTTATTCGCCTCTGGTATCGCAGCTATGGAATTCGGCAGCGGCGGTGGCACACCGGCAAACGGACCAGGCATGAATTGAGGACCGAACATCGGCATATGGGCCATCGGAGCACTGAATCCTGTCATTGAGTTCTGGATCTGCGCGTGCGTCTGCATAATGATCTGCTGTTGGAGTTGTTGCTGCTGCTGTTGCTGCATCATCATCATGTTGAACGGCTGCTGCTGAGGGGGCAGCTGCATGGGGTTGACGGAATACATCGACTGCCGTAGGCCGAGGGGCTTGTCGTCGTCATCCTCGTCTGCCGGCGAACCCAGCGTGGAGAACATGGAAGCCCGCGGGTGCTTCACGGCCAATGGGACTTCATCGTCGTCCTCATCCCCGCTCTTCCCACCCGCGTTCTTGCTCTCGGCTCGGAGGGAAGGGACCTCGACCTTGGCGCCTTGTGGTTTAGACTCGGGGGACTTGGGCGTGGTGGTATTGAGGCCAAAGGCCTCCGAGAGTGGTCGTCCAGAATCGAGAGACAGAGCACCCAACGGTGGCTGCGCCTTCTTCTTGCCCAGCACAGCCGACAGCGGCTGCTCGTCCTCCGAATCAGGAGCAGTTGTGCGGATGGCCGGTCTCTTGGCCTTGGCAATGATAGGCAACTGAACAGCCAGCGGAACGTCGTCATCTTCCTCGTCCTCCTGATGCTTGGGCAATATCGACCGACGAGCAGGCCCCGACGTCTTGCGTTGTGGGATGGGCCTGCGTGTCTGGGGAAGCGGGCTCTTCCGATCCTCCTCATCGGTCGACCCATCGTCATCTCCGCCAAACCACCCTCCGACGCCCAGTGTCATGACGCTCTCCCGGCGGTAGGGATCCAGGTCGCTGCCGTTGCTGTTACTGCGCGCCATAGTCTGTGGGCGGGGCCTCGGTCTCGCCGCATTCATTTCGGGCGGGGCAAGATGCGAGGGAGTCTGCAGCTCAGGCGAGACGCTCTGCGCGGGCACATTGTCATAGCTAGATTCCCTCTCCTTCCCCTTGCCTTTCTTCAGTTTCTTGCCTCCTTTCTTGTCCTCTAGCTCTCGCTCCCGCTGCTGTTGCTCCAATTGCTCCGCCTTGTCCATATCCTCCATCGCACGAAGTTTCTCCATCTCCCTATCCCAAACGGGATCTACACCGAACACAGATCGCGTGTTCAAGGTCCTGTTTCCTTCACCCGAGCCGGGGGCGTTGTTGGGGTTGAAATCCAGAAGAGGCACCGAGTCTCGTCTGTTCGAAGGGGGGCCGCCGGGGTTGCCCCGCGGATCTACGTTGAGTGTATTTGGATCGAAGTACGTGTTTCTTGAGCCTACTCCCCGCTCCATCATGGATGGTCGGGCATCGCCAGTAAACACCCTGCCGATGAAGCGATAAGGCTCAATCATCGAAATAGAGCTTCGACCTGATCACGTACCTCTGCTGCCCGCGTATCTCAGCCTTTCGCGTCTCCAGCGCATCGATGAGACTCCGCCCAAATAACTTCCCACTTGGCCGTTGCGACCTATTTTCCTGCAACACATCCGTCTCTTCCTCCGCTTCATTCTCCCACCCCATGTTAACCTTCTCCCCCTCATCATGCGCCCTCGGTACCTGTCTATCCAGATCGGAATACGAAGGATCGCGCTCCCCGCCGACCATCAGCGTGTTTCGGAACGTTAACTGAGCAAGAGACATGCTCGCGCGGGGATTGGGGGTGTATATGGACGCAGAGGCGGATGAACCAGCGACGTCCCCGCCGGTACGAGAACCAGGAGGCAAGGGCCGCCCGTCAGTCGAGAGCATAAAGCCATCCCGAATTTGTTTCTCGGATTTAATGTCCGTGCCCTGCAGAGGGCTAGGCATGACCAGTACTTTAGGCCGCAGTAGTTCCATTCTTGACAGCCGGGGCTCATCGTCGACGAATTCTTCATACCGCTCGTTTCGGCCTAGCACGGCTGATGCGGCATCGCCGCGCCCGTCCAGGAGCATCTGTGTCCCCATTGACGTATTCGACATTCTGCGTGACTGGAACGACGGTGTGCGGCCCCCCTTCCCATCCAAAAGTCTCGGCCCGAAGGAGGCATTAGATACGGTGCGACCTGATCCTGGCACGTCGAGCCTTCCCGCCGAGGAAGGCCCCAGGGATGCGCGGGAAAGTGTGCGCGAATGCCGCTGGGCTTTGGGATCAAATCTCGATGTAAATTTAGACGGCGGGAGCTTGAAAGGATTGCCCTCTTCCTCGCCAGGGCTACCCGAGGCAGGGAACGGAACAGATATGGACGGAAGGATCACAGATTTGGGACGCAACAGCGAACCCGGAGTTGGCGGTGGGAGATCAACGAAGTCGAGGGGATTTGCATAAGAATGTCTGCGCACGGTTAACGTTCGCTTGGGCGGGACAAACTCAGCTTCCTCCTCAACCAAGTGGCTGCCCAGCGCAAAATCGCTGTGACGCCGAGGCCTGGGGCGCTCCTCAGGCTTAGGCTCATCTTGCGAGGGGAACGGGACAGTGTCGTGGCCATGCTCGGAGAATGGATTAGGTAAATACGAGATCATGCTGCGAGGCGAGGTGGGACTGTGTGGATTCGGAAGTTGTGGAAAGTGTGCCGGTGCAACCTCCGATGGAGCTCGCAGCCGAGCAGGCCCAGGTCGATTTTCCACTTTCTCATCGTCCTTTCGGCCCAGGATGTCAATGCCCCATGCGGCCAAATCCATCTCCTTGGTTAGGGTGTCCGCCGTTGTCGTGTCGTCTGGCTCGGTCTGGGGAGCGCCTAAAGTATGCACGCTTTGCCGACGCTCCTCCCTCTGGCGTGCGCCTCCACTGCCCGAGCCCCCGCCAGATACGCTCTTTCCTTCGCTGGGGAGCTGGACTCCAAGGTAGTCGGTGGTGCGGCGAAGGTGGGGTGGTGCGATGTCGTTGTAGTTTTTGATTTCGTGGGGGTTAAGAGTAGTGTTACGGCGAGTAGGTGCGAAGATGGCACTCTCCTGCGCCGAGCGGAAGGGCTTGGTGGGATCATCGGGGTCATTGTCGTATTCTACCAAGCGTTAGAGTACTGTTTAGACTGCTGATTGAACTGCGCTTAGCTAGTTGAAGTCGATGCCCTTACCTAGGAGAGCAGCAGCAAGCTGTAGACGAGAGAACGAGGCCATGGTAGGATCCTATGCGAGCATGCAAAATGAAGAAAAGTGCGATGAGATGATGGTTGATATGCAAAGTGAGCTCGTGAGAGTTGGGTGAACAAAAAAAAAACAGCGAGGTTCCTCAATTGCACCTGCGCTTCCACTGAGCTGAGTGCAATCTTCAAGGCAGCAAGCCCCAAGGGCCGTTGAACTCGTTGCGCCCAAACGCGTTTATTATGTAAGCATTTATAATCCCGCGGTACCGCCGGCAGGGACTCAACAGTCCATTTTCTATCCCGCTTGAGCTCTGCTAGCTCACAGAGAGCAGACCAAAACCATTCGTTGTGCGCAGTATGAGAAGTGGGTCTTTACAGATTCGCGACTGGGCGATTTTATCAAACTTGGACTGGAAGAATCGTTCCGATGCTCCCATTTTTACCTCCGCCTCCGATGACACACCTACATCTTCGCTTTTTCCACGCCCTAAGATAGTGGCCCTTTAACATGCTTTCCCGGCGCTCAGAAACGCGGTATATTCTACTTACTTTGAACGCGGCCCTAAAACCCCTCCTCAAGTCCTCTTTGAGATCCTGTGCGAATTCACACTCCCGTTCGTACTGGCTTTGTTTCAAGTAACGGAGAAAACATACCTCGAGAGCTTCTACACCAATGCTAAGGCGAATCAACCTCGGATCGGCACCTGGGTGACTGGTACTCCGCTGTTCAATGAGCGATTCCACGCCCCCCAAGCTCGTCGCAGGCTAGAGCAGTGATAGTATCTCCACTCAGTCAGCGCCCAGATATTACAGAAAGCGAAAAACGTTACCGTAAAACACTTCACAGCGTGCGGGAGTAAATTGCCATAGTCTCGGTTCGCCATCTATCCAAGCATGAAACAATGCACAGGATTGACAATAGATTAAAAGGATAGGACTCAAAGGTTCAATCGGTATTCAAGGAGAAAGTACTCACCATGATACTAAAGCATGCCGGCCCTTTCCCATTGAACCGCGTCTTTAACAGTTCCGCTTGCTCCTTGTCTTCAGAGACGCCGGGATACCACACACGAACCACTACGCCCCCTGGTACGCCGTCCCATTCTTCTCCGATAGGGATGCGGGTAAGACGGCCGATCCATTCGGCCAGTTTAGCTGCGGTCTCGAACTGTCGTGGGATGCGAAGGTGGAAGGTCCGGAGGGAGCGGAGCAGGAGGAACGATTCGAGCGAACCCTTTGTAATTGATCACATAGTGAGTTGAATGGGAGAAGAGTAAAGGTGAGAGGCGAAGTCTAACCAAGATGTTTCCTAGGAAAGTACGGTCTGCCTGGAGCTAAAGAAAAGGACACGCCGCGTAGGTGCTGGGATCAAATATTAAATTGTATCGTGACCGACCAACCTCGTCCCATTGTTCGCGCGTCTTGACAACAAGAACACCACAGAGCAGATCAGAGTGACCTCCGAGATATTTTGTGCCACTGTGCATTACACAGTCCGCGCCCCATTGGAAAGGATCTTGCAGGGGAGGGGGAGCGAATGTGGAGTCAACTACGATTTTTGCTCCTACCGCGTGAGCCTAGGTGGGCAGCGTTAATACGGAAGTAAAGGATTCAATAGGTTTTTTTTGGCGCGTATACCTTATCTGCGTACGCCTTGGTATCCCGCAGTTCTCCGGTGGGGTTCAAGGGCGTTTCAAGCCACACAAGGTCTCCCGGCTTGTAGGCGTCATCAAGGCCAATGACTTCCTATTCATTCGACCATACCTCGATTAGCGAGCTCTTGAAGTATATCAAGGTCAAGGTGCGCACCAACGGGTCCGACGCTCCCCGGGCCTTCTGATAGGCCTTAATGGTTAAATGGAAACCATGGTAGCCGGCTGTGATAGCAATGCGCTTCGGTTTGAAGAAGACAAGAGCCTTTGGTGCAAAATTTTTATTTTTGAGTCAGGAGGTACAAGAGTGGAGGAATGAGTTGAGGACATACCGCATACCCTGCGGCAAGGCCGGACGCGTACGTAAGAGCGTATCCTTTCTGAATACGCGAAGACGAAGATGAGAACTTGTAAACAGAGTATTTTTTTTACTCACGCAAAGAGCACCGAGAACTCTTTCCACACGTGTTGAGATGGGGGAGGTGTAGCGGCTGTAAGCATGCGCTGAGGGGTTGTAAAGGTCGTAGGATGTAAGTTCAGCACCCTGAATTGAGCGGAAAGCTGGAGGAGCAAGATATCAAGGAAAGAACGCGCGGAACAACATGGGCGGGCTTCACTGGAGGAGACAGAGATGGACGGCGCAACACCGCGGTCGACGACGGTAGCGAAATCGTCGTCGGCATGTAAAAGGAGAGTCGCGATATCAAGTGAGCCGTTGTCGCCTTTGGAAGAGTTGTCCGAGGGTGCCATCTTATGATAGTTGGTGCAGGGGGGAGGGGGCAAGGACGTTGCAATTGGTATCAGTCTGTGAACGAGCTCGCCGTTTAAATATACTTACCTGGGGCACCCACTTAGCCACAATATTGCCCTTATAGGGACCGTGGTCATTTTCGTTGTGGATGGCGAGTCATTACGCCCGCCCAATCGGGATGCGCTGACCAAGCAGACTTCCGTCCTACTTCCATCGCCGCTTCATTTGAAGTCAGCATTCGGTCACAATGTGCCGAACCTCCTACCATCTATTGTCGTACTGCAGTATGCACCAGTGCGCGCATATATTTTGTTTTATCTTGCAAGTCAAGATCGTCCATTCACCAGGGAATCTTTTAAACGAAGTCAGCAGACCAGCACACGCCTCAACGTTTAATTCTGGCACTGGAGAGACCGAAGGCGACTTAAAATAAACACGGCGGCAGCCTCGAGCCTTTTCCTTCAGTACTTTGCCCTGATCGCGCTGGATATCGGTCATCTGGTGGGATTCATGATCAGACACGCGCCGGGGATCGGAAGACGCGACTTGACGCGTTAATTGCAAGAATCTGCCGATCAATTATGACGCGACGTGCTAAATGCGAAACGTTGACGCCGGAGATCGAGCGTTAATATTGGTACCAATATTGCCAGTACTGGCGCTATGACGCGACGCACGGGCCTCGCACGATGTTTACTGGAGGTTCGCCTGGTTGTTTGGCTCCCCTGCCCGTGGTTTTCGTCCTATAAAGCCCCACCGCGTCCCCCTCTCCTCCCTCACCCCGACCACCACCGTCTCCCGCTCCTACTCTCGCGCCGCTTTGATCCACTCATTCTCAGCCATGCACTCGCTTAAGCTCATCCCCCTCCTCCTTGCTGCCATCGTCCCCGCCATCGCTGCTCCGTACAACGCCACCGTCGACGCGGCCTCCTCGATCATCTTTCCTGCTCACTCCTCCTCCGATCCCAACCGCTACCGCCGTGCCCACGCGTACCCTCGCTCCTACAACTTCCACTCCGCCGACGGGTGGGCTCCTATCCCCGTCACGCGGGGCCTCGACGAGACTGTGGGCCACCGCAATCGTCAACACCATCACGGCAACGCGTCTGATCCTCAACCCTCTTCGCATCGTCACCACACTCGCCACCAAAACTCTTCCTCCCATCATCGCTATCCCTCGCATGCGAAGAACAAAGCCCACAAAAGCTCCAAGCATACCGGGGAAGATTCCGGCACCAAGAAGGCTGGCCTTCTGCACGTCCTTGACGAAGCTTGGAACACGCTCCGCGGCATCGGCCAGCCTGAAGATGTCGTCATTACCTGGTAATACCTTCCTCTCTACTGCGCATATACCCTCGCTCACTCCTTATTCGTCCCCAGGTACACCGGACAAGATCTAGAAAATCCAAGGTGCGTGTGATCAAGTTCGTGAACGATCCACTTTTTACTAACGCATAATGCGTTTTAGCTGCTGGGCCAATAACGAATGGACACCCACCGTACGAGGAGCCCTTCCGTCTCCGTTTTCAAGCGCATATATTCACTTTTTACTCGCATAGGACGAATCTTTTGCCTGTGCTCTCACTCTTCATGGTTGGACTCAGAATCGCCCCGCTTGCCTCTCTTTCATTGAGCGTGCGTCCTTAACCAAGTGCTATCTCTTTTATTTTTATTTCTTATACTCACCCCTTGTAGTCTGCAATGGTCCTGACAAGTGCATATTCGTCCGCGTCGTCGATACATGCGCCGGATGTGCCGAAGGATCCAAGCACGTCGACCTTACCAAGGAAGCTTTCAAGCAGCTTGCTCCACTCGATGAAGGAACGACCACGGTACAGATGCGCGGCGCTTCCAAACCCGATCCTACCAGCTGGTACGTTCGATAACTCATCCTTGTCGCGAGCAGCCTGTACTCACCGCATACATTTAAACCTTGATTAGGCTCGTCGACTTGTGGGGTCCTGAAGACCAATGAACGTCGGGCGTCACCTCGTCCCCTTCATGCTGCTTTATATCTCCTTCCTCTTCGCTCGTCTCATCCCTGTATCCATGATGTTAACACTTGATGTGTTTTCTACTACCTGCCGCTTACGATTGTATTTCCCTGCTACGTTTCTCTTCGTTCGATGCCGCCCGTTGCACGTTAAAGCACTCGATGCCCAATAAACAAAAGATTATTACATTCAAGCTTTGAGACTGACTCTCTTTCGCTTCTTCCCCTCTGCGATCATCTCCCGCACCTTCGCCTCGTCCAACTCTCCGCCTGTCTCAATGGCCTCACCATAAAACTCAGCCGTACGCGAAGCAACGACGCGTCTTTGAAGGAACTTCAAAGCGGCAAGGTTATAACCTATCTCATCCTTTTCGCGGCGCAGTGCCGCGCGCAGGTGAGTACGGAGCGGTATCAGCACTGTTCTCATCGTACGGTTTGATACGATTTGATGATGATGCGTCTTGAGAAGGAAGAAGAGAATCCGTGACACGAGCGGTATGTTCCAATGCTGTGGTGATGAGATGGTCATGAATGTCTACCAGCAGTATAGCAGGCGTCGTCGACTCACCCGTATTGCCCACTCGTTCAAATATCCAAGGAGCGATACCACTTTACCGAAAGGCAGCACCAAGAGGGCGTCGTACAGGGCTGCGTTGCTGACCTTTTGCACGACGTACAGCACATATTCTTCGGGGCCGAGGTCCAGTGCGGCCATGAATGCATGGCGCGGCGGGGGTAGCGGCGGGTCGGGCATCTTGAGCTTGAGCTCCTCGTATTCACGTGCGGCGGCGCGTTCTGCGTCGGCGGCGTCGAGCGCCTCCAGGATTTTCTCTCCAGCCATGAGCGTGTCAACGGTCTGCTTCGTCACCCCCGCGACTTCTGCCTCGCCCCCATTTTGCTGATCCTGTCCCTCGGCCCCCTCGACACCGCTTCCGATGCGGGCGTCTGTCTTGTTTAGCGTATCTGCGAGGCCGCTTTCGTAGAGATCTTCGAGCTCGCGTTCGCGTTCTTCGGCAAGGAAGAGCTAGGCGTGCGTGAAAGAAAACTCAGCTTGCTTTATAAAAGAGCTCGTATGAGGGGGAACGTACTGGTTCGTCGGTCTTCTCCCACACTCGGATCGATCGATCGTGCGAGCCAGTGACAACGAAACTTCCTCTGTTGCTCACTGCCAGCGCCCATATCTCACCGTGGTGCCCATCCAGTCTTTGGATCATCTCAAACTATCCCGTCTCAACTCTCAGCAACTGCCCCTCAAGTTCGTATAGATGACATCGACGCACCTTGTCGCCGTCCCAGTACTTGACCATCCTGTCTTTCCCCACAGTCCAGAAATAATGGCTGTGTTCCCCAGGATCCGACCTCTCGAATGCGACCTGCATTACGCTCTCTTCGTGCGCGAACATGCTCTTGTGGCAGTCACCGAAATCGAGGCCCCAGATCTTCACATTCTTGTCTGCGGAGCAGGTCACGATGAGTTTTGAGTCGGAGGATATGTCGAGGGAGAGGACAGGGAGCTGATTGAAATCCAAGGTTCAAAATGCATTCGTAGTGACAACATAGATTCGGCGTACTTTATGTCCGTAAAGGGATAGGAAGAATTTGAGCGTGTCTTGGCAAAACACTTTTACTGTGGCATCGAGCAAGGAGACAGCGAGGAGTCGGCCGTCGGGACTGTACTTGACCGCGAGGACGTCGTCGGTCATTTTCAGAGTCTTGACATGAACAATCGTCGGAATTTTGGTCTTCTGGTTTTATCACCAGGCATGTTATGATCGGATCCACAAATCGGAGGGGTAGCAAGGTCCTACTCACATCATTATTCTGGCCGTCTGATTTTTTGGTGTCCAGCTCCCAGAATTTGACGTCTTTGTCTGCGCTGCCGCTGACTATGCCGCGACCATCTGGCTTGACGTCGATTGACCAGACGGCGCCCTCGTGCGCTTTGACGGTCTCAATAAGCGCGGAAGACGCTACATCGTATAGCAAAATCTCGCCCGATTTGGTGCCCACAGCGATCTAGAATTCAGTATTAGCTACTAGCAAAATGTTGGATGAGTCCGCTACATACATGGCAGTTTCCGGGCAGAAACGTGCTGCAAATTGCATACCCGCACTCGAGCGTACGGATGCATGCCGATGTACGCATATTCCATACTTTTAGTGATCCTATAAACATCGTTGCACCGAGTTTAGCGACGAGAGGATGGGATTACAAGTAACATGGTACAAACCATTGGAAGCGGATGCCAAGAGCTGATCGTCTGTGCTCAGGCAAAGCGTCCGCACATCTGTCCGATGCCCTGGCAAGTCCAAGGAGTGCAACCTCGTAGCCTCTGGCGTTTCTTTCTTGTGGCTCCTTTCCGGCAGCGGTATACTATAAATTTCCAGGGCGTTCGAAGCTAGTGCCGTGAAAATCTACACCAGACCCTTCAGCTCCATGCGATGATCAATTAAACGTGTTATCAATTACCTGGACACCACCCTTCGGGCCACGTTCTTCGTCGACGAAGGAGAACGATCGTATCTTCCCGCTCGCCCGAACAACCAAGTATGGTGTGAAAAGGTCCACCAATCCCACGCTCTCTTCTTCACTTTTGGCATCCACCATTTCTTGAGCCTCGCCTTTTTTCTTTGCTTTTCCTTTCTCCTTCTCCCTTTTTTGTCTCCGCGCCTGCTTTTTCTTGACTTCTTCTTCCGTACGCACACGGAATATCTCGACAGAGCGGTCGTGTGACTGAATGGCGAGGAGTGGTTGTGATGGATGGAATGTGATTTGCGTCACCCGGTGGCGGACTGATAGTGGCAGACTCGCAAGCGGGTGGATCATTTTCGTGAGCTGCGGGTGTAGTGTCAAATAACCCACTGTGGGCAATTGAGGGTGCGAGCCGTACCTCCCCGTTCTCGTTCTCCTTGAGACCTGAAGTCAGCGCCTCTCCGTCAATCCGCCATGCCTTGACTTCACCCTCACCGCTTCCTGTAAAGAGGATATCACCGCCCTGGTCCAATTCCAAACACCATATCTCCGCGCGATGCGCGACTACAGTCTGAACGCAGTGCTGGGTCGAGAGGTCCCATAGTTTCAAGAAAGTGTCCTTAGAAGAGGTAAGAATATATCCCGGAGTAGGAGATGTGGAGGTAGAGGGTGAAGTTGGAGTGGAAATAAACCGAATGGCTGTTATCTGGTCGCGGTGGCCGCGCAGGCTGGAGGTATTTTCAGCGAACTGTGAATTAAGTTGAGAGAAAAGAGAATTATATCTCACCGGTATAACCCTGTTTCTGCGAGCACGTCCCAGACAATCAACTCCGTATCCTGCGACCCCGAGGCCAATCGAGCTCCTTGGTCGTCGAATGCAAGAGCCGTGACTGCTTTCTTATGGCCATTGAATGCTACCACGACATTCTCTGTTGAGGCGCTCCATAGTCGTATTGACCCATCCATATAGCCAACAGCAAACATATCTTTCTGTGGAGACTGAAGGATACACGACACTTCCGATCTATGGCCCGTTTCGTGCCACATGGCCATCTATAGCGACATTAGAGCTTGAAGTTCCAATCAACGTGTATACAGGCCTCACCATGTCACCCTTTTTGACATCCCAGACCAAGACGTCTTCGAGCGCAGGTACGTAGGCATGCTTGCCATCGTAGGCCGAGTTAGAAGTAGCGCTGCACACAAGACCAAAAGCCTGCGAAATCGCCGTTTAGCCTGCGCGAATAAACAGATAATCATGAGTGCAACCCACCTTGGTGCCTCCGTGTCGAAGATATGATCGGACCATGGCTGCGTCAAAATTTCGTAGTCGCGTCGACCCGGAACTACTATGTGTGGACATTAGTCGCTGACCGATTGTGATTTGCATCCGGACCTCCTCCCGCTCGATCCGATTTTCTCCCCTGCTTATGACCTATGTACATGTAAATTGAAGTAGAAAAATGACAATGAGGGGTTGCTAGATTATTTCCTAGTAGTGGATTTCCCCTCCCCGTGCCTTTATGCATGCTGCTACCCTGTTCTTTACACCGTCAGCGAGCCTCTGACACACCTCCCAACTAATGTGACCCCATTCCTCCTTGAGGACTTCCCAAAGCTGGTCCGCATTCCGTGGGCGTGGATAGTGCTTCCGAACTCTTTGATCCAAGAGATCCCAGAGGTTCTCAATCGGAGAGAGATCGGGGCTGGATGGGGGCCATTGCAAGACCAGTACTTTGTTCTTGATCCTCCACTCGGACACTATTTTTGCCCTGTGAGGGGAAGCACCATCTTGCTGGAGGAGAGCACCGGGGTGGCGCTTGCGGAATTTGTGAAACGCAGGAGCAATGACACTCTGCATAATTTCGAGGTAAGAAAATCGGTTGAGGTTGTTTGTCACCCGAACGAGTGGCCCAACACCTTCCGATGTCATACAGCCCCAGACCATCACCTTTCCACCCGAGCCTTGCACCCTCGGAGCCATAAAACCCTTCCTAAACTTATCCCCCGGCCTTCGCCAGACACGGTGTTTCCGCTCGGTGAGAACGGTAAAGATTGATTCATCGCACCACATAATCTTGCGCCACTTTGCCGTCGTCCATGTTCTCCGAGCCTGGCACCAAAGAAGGCGCCGCTTTCGATGCCTAGTAGTTAACAGTGGCTTAAAAGCGACAACATAACTACCCAGACCCAGCTGCTGGATATAGCGACGGAGGGTACGAAGGGAGTATTTGAGGTGGTATTCATGGCGGAGTGCGAGTTGGATTTCTTCAAGCGTGGAGAAGCGGAGTCGATAGAGGATACGTTTGATGATGTGGAAATCATAGATAGAGGCCTTCAGAGGGCGGCCAGGGCGCTTGGGTGGATTGGCCTCCCCAGTAGCCTGAAACCGCTGCCAGGTCAAAATGACGGTTGCCTTTGGCACGCCCTCTGACTTCGCGATGACCCCAAATGATACGCCAGCAGCACGGAGAGCAATAATAACCTTTCGAGTCGACTCGGAGAGGGGCTGGTTGGGCTTTCGTTGGAGATCGCGAGCCGGATTTGGACGAACGGTGGAGAGTCGGGTGCGAGAGGGATTGGAGGTGCGAGCCATGGCCTTGAAATCAAGTGCTGTGTGATGTATTTATGCCGTTGGAGCAAGATAAAATTAGAGAAATGGGGCCATGCCCCCGCGATTCTTCTCGCTGCATCGATCGCTGCGAAATAAAAATGCAATCCCAGAGAAAACGTGCCTCGAGATGAGTGCCGATTTGGCAATCCACTCGAGTATATCACACATTTTCTCCGGCATTGCATGTTGATTTCGTGCATACTATGCCTAATGGTGATTGGGTCCCTCCGGACTATACCTTTACTTATTGGACCTTTTCCATTCGGTGAGTTGCAGACGAAAAAGATTCTGAACGCGTTGGTGACCGAGGTTGAGGTTGAGTTCCGGATGCAATTTCAGGATCGGTCAGCGACTAATGTCCGGGCATAGTATAATCTCAAAAAATTCGACGGACTTAGCGGAATTTTAACTCCGTATGAAATCCTGAGGACCAACACGTTGGCCACGGATCTTCCTACTTCTCCCCCACGATCGAAAGTCGTGCGCACAAGATATTTGACTGATCAAACGTAGATGGTAGATATCATGCTGGGTACAGAAGCCGCAAACCAATTCCTCAAATTCGTACGTGCTCTTACATCGTGATCATGCTGTATTCTCACCTTTCGATGTTAGGTGAATGCGTCCCCAACTCCGTTCCATGCTGTCAGATCGGCAGTCACGAGGCTGGAGAAAGCTGGGTTCATCAAAGTTAGAGAGCAGGACTCCGAGTGGGAGAAAAACCTGGGGAGGGGTGGAAAGTATTACATGACGAGGTGAGGAGACTTCGCCCAACTTCCGTGTCAAGTCTAAGCAATCCTTGTTACAGAAACCAGAGCACTCTCTTGGCCTTCACCATCCCAGAAGGGTTCAAACCAGGAGATGGTGTATCCATTGTTGCTACCCATATCGATTCCCCCAACTTCAAAGTAAGCTCGCTGTCACGATCTTGCTGTGCTTTAGCTGACCTTACACCCTCAGGTTCGGCCCGTGTCCAAGAAGTCTTCCCAAGGCTACCTTCAGGTCGGCGTTGAAACGCAAGTCTCTTTGTATCCTTGAAAACTATGATGCTAATAACCTATTTTTATAGATATGGTGGTGGAATTTGGCACTCTTGGTATGATCGGGACCTATCCCTTGCCGGTCGTATCATCGTCAGCGACAAGTCTGCATCTGGCTTCTCCTCAAAACTCATCAAGATAGATCGACCCCTCTTACGCATCCCCACGCTCGCGATTCATCTCGATCGTTCCGCTAATGACCAGTTCAAATTCAACCTGGAGACAGAGACGATCCCAATCTTGGGACTCATTTCGAGCCAGTTCAACCTGAATACCCCAAAGGAAGACACCCCCTCGACCATCCCAGGAAACCACCACCCGCAGCTACTCTCTGTCCTTGCCGAGGAGCTGTCCATCGCCCCCGAAGAAATTCATGACTTTGAGCTGTAAAATGTTTTTTTTTCTAAACGACATTCACGCTAATACTAACGACCTTCGCAGCTCCCTCTACGACACTCAACCTGCTTGCCTTGGCGGACTCTCCAATGAGTTCATCTTCTCTGCCAGACTCGACAATCTCATGTCTTCGTACGCTCACCGATGTATTCGGCTCAAGGGCACTACCTAAAACAGACTTCCCCACAGCTTCTGTGCAGTAGAAGCAATCTGCGAAAGTGTTTCCAGCGCTGTCCCACTCGAGGGTAATGCCAACTGCATCGCCCTATTCAATCATGAAGATACGTCTCCACCTCTTAATCTTGGCTTTACATGACTACTTACACCTTTTTGTTTCAATACAGATCGGCTCTGTCTCTTCAACCGGCGCCGAGTCATCTTGGCTTCCCAGCCTCCTTTCGCGATTGTCTCCCACGCCTTCCAGCCTTGCGAGCACCATCGCGCGTTCCTTCCTCATCTCAGCGGATATGGGCCAGTAAGCTGCTCTCTCAGGCTCGATACGTCAATCATCTGAGAGGCTCTCTCCCCAGTGCTGTTCACCCGAACCACACAAGCAAGCACGAGGAATTCCATCGTCCCAAGTTGAATGGAGGCGTTATCATTAAAACGAATGCGAAGCAAAGGTATGCAGTGCGTGGCTCGTTGAAGCGCGTGCCCAGAGCTGATATCTTCTGTTCAGATACGCGAGCGACGCTTGGGGCACTTTCTTAGTCAAGAAGTTGATCGAAAAACGAGGCGGGAAAGCTCAAGAGTTTGAAGTCAGGAATGATATGTGAGCAACGCCTCATTGAGTATCGTGATTTTGATGACTGATGAGCGCTTTTTTTTACATAGGGCATGCGGGTCCACCGTCGGCCCAATGCTCTCGAAGCTCGGTGTGCGCACAGTGGACGTAGGAACGCCCATGCTGTCCATGCACTCCGTCCGTGAGACCGCAGGAACGCAAGACGTTAGGTCGTACATCGATCTATTTGCCGAGTTCTTCGAAGGATTCGCTGGGCTGGACAAGAAGCTGACAGTGGAGTAGATGTCCCGCTGTTTCCTGCTCTGAAGCCGTATAGCGCGTCGGATATCAGTGAATTTATATACAAATGGGATGATCGCTTCTCGGCGCTGTCTATACGCTCGCCACAATCCTGAAAGGAAGGTCAGATCAAGCTAGTAAGGGTAAACAAATCAAGAAAAGGCACTCACTCCTCTGCCTTGTTCAACGCACCCAACATCTTGATCACTTCCTTGCGCCGGTTAACGACCTGATCGCTCTCCTTCAGGAGCTCGTCCAAAACATCTGGCTTGTAGAGTTCTTGCAAAAGCTCCTTTTGAATACTGGAAAAATGAACCATGCTTGAGTCGATGACCATAGATAAGCATGGAAACTATAACACATACTTTTGCACGGAGTGGTCAACAAGGTTGAGAGAAATCGCTTTGGGTATCATGTCTATCATTTCACGCTTGATGATATTGAAATATGACCGGATTAAAAGTTCTACAAGTCGGGGGGGGGGGTCGGAAATGTGGAAATACGCTCGTAAAGGCAAGACAAGGACTTACTGATAACCTCGGTCTCTTGTTTTTCTCTATCATTGAGTGCGCTTTGCGGCTTGATAACGGACGGCGGCTGATCCAAGATTGAAGTCTGAACGGTAGCGGGTGACCCGGGTCGCTAAAAGACCAACTTGTTGTGGCGGTGATCTGTGAAGCGGGAAATGGAGACCTACTGAATCACCCGAGGGCAATACGCTCTTTCTCTTGTTCGCCTTTCCAGAGAAGAACGTCGAGAAGAAGCTTGTCTCTTCCTTGGGCGGATCTACATCAAGGTCTCGATTGTTGTTGACCCCAGGCGTTGCTCCGCGCGCCGCGGGCCTGGGCTCGGGAGGCGGCGGTTTGCTCGCGTTCATTTGCTCTGTGACTATGGCCATGGCCTGTAAAGTGAGCAAGAGTGGTCAGATCTGTTCTGATGGGATAGATGCACAGGTGAGTGTTACTAACGTTGTGTCCACTCAAGAAGTCAGGATGAGTAGTGTTGATGTAGCAGGCCTGCATACTTTCATCGCGGTACACAGTAAGATCACAGCTTTGGGAGTAACTAAAGGAAGCATGACTTACGCAACCATGTCTTTGCAGAGTTGAGTAGTCGGCGCCATGCGACGCTTCAAGAAGTTAACAACAACAGAGCTAAACCTCCTCTCGAGATCTGGATAGCGCTTGAACGTTTGCTAGAGGAATAGCTGTTTATAGTTACGCCTTAGTGGAAGATCTCGGACCAAAAGACGCACTATCTTCGACAGAATGTGGACCAATATACGCGTTAACTCGTCGTGTACATACTGGCAGCACTTGATACTCGGATCTTCAAGCCTCCGGATTTGTTGTTTGACGATGACCTCAAATGCTGCAGTGCCAACAAACAAGGAAGGAGATGATCCCTGTTGCAAATGTAAGACGGGCGTTCGGGACAAGAATGACCCTAGTAGTGTGAAAGTTACCACTTACCGAAGAGTTGTACAAGATCGTGCGAATATCGCCATCCTTTACTTGATCAAATGGATCAATTGACTTGACTGCGTTGTTGAACAGCTCATGGAACACAAAGCCAATCCTCGCACCACCAGATAGCTCGTGAGGGGAGAGGTCTTTGGTGTTGCCGTCCACCGCTGTCCGGAATTCGGCAGCAAACTCTGTGATGACGGACAGAACGACACCGGCCTAGGTACACAAGGGGCTGTCAGGCAGTGTACGTGGGGTAATGACCCGGGTCTCTTACTGAGTTCTGGCTCGCTTCTAGACCTCCTAATGCTTCAAGCTCCTCGGCGTGCTTCTTTTGTTGTTCTGCTATACGGGCTTTGATCTCCGGAAGAGTTGCCCTGATATGGTGCAGAAGAATCTTCCCAAAGGACATTATTGAGCATCATGATGATAAAAGAGAGCCGTACAAACCAACCTGATTAAGTCTGCGAGAGAGGTAACCCGTTCCGCAAAAGTTGCTCTTACTCGAATAGCTTGGGTGGTTTTCAAAGAACGAGGCCTCCGCTTCAAGAGCAGAAGAGATTGATTTGGACTGCTCGATGTCTCGCTGACCTCGATTCTGTGATAATGCGTCGGATCGGATATAGTATGAGCCAGATTGAGAGGGGTACATACTACCACAGGTACGTATCCCATCTTTAACGGAACAACGCGACCGGCGAGGATGTCAATAACATCTGTTCCTTTATCCCTGTCAATTAGAGTGTTAGGAAGGGTGATTGATTTTGAAATCCAAAGGATGGTGGCAAACATTAAGTCGACTTTTGTCAAGACACCAATTGTCCGCGATCCTATACACCCAATACTACGATAAGAAACTCGTAGCATTCGCGTTTTCATACTGCGTACCATCGGGATCCACTTCCTTTGCAAGCTTTAGTCCATCAGAGTTTGCAAGATCGGTATTGGCTGCTGTTACAGCCAATATAATCGCATTCGGCCTTGAAATATACTTTATTAACATGTCTTTGATTTGGCGCTCAATGTCACGCGGTTGATCGCCAACAGGAACCTTGGTGAGCCCCGGAAGATCGACAAGGGTAAGCGTGAGGACCTTGGGTGAAAAGATACGGAGATTGATAGGGTGAGGGGATATCCCTTTATAGCACTGCGGGTGAGCATCATCCGACACAGGCCAGGTAAGTGCAACGCACCTGCGTTCTTCCCTGTCTTCGCTTCAGTATCTCGAACAATCTCATCGCGTATCTTTCCAAAGTCATAAAACTTTTGTCCGGGAAGGTGGAGGAATTCGCCCCATTCATCTGGATTTTCCTTGGCACCGGCTGCTGGTTTTTGAGCTTTATGGCGCAATCAGCATACAGGTGTCTTGAGTATCACTTAAAGCAAGCGCTGAAGGCAGACCTTCCGGAGTGGTAGAAGCCCGGTGGATGAGCTGCAGAACCAGTGGTCGTCGAGTGACGATGCCGGTGCCACGGGGTAGGAAGTCACGTCCCACGATGTTCTGCAAGCCACATACTATTCAGATGGATTGCGCACATCGAAAGTGTGGCGCGCCTTACCTCTAACACGGAGCTCTTTCCGCTGCGCAAAGGAAGCTGATATTGGCATCGACCGAATCTAAGCAACCTCAACACACTGGCTCACCTAGACTGGCTTCCCAGCACACATATCTGAGGCAAGTCTATGGTAGAAGCGGTGCTCCCGACAGCAGTGAACACATCCTATCAAGACGCTTAGTCCCAGCCGCGATGATCGCAGGTACGCCACTGCCAGAAACGCATCGACGCACTTGTAGCTTGTTCACCACGCCTACGATTTCGGTTCCGAGCCCAGCACTCATTCTGGAGATTTGGCGTATCTGAAAGACAAGTGGATGGTAAGCCCGCTGCGGCGAGGACAGCGCGAGATGACGGTGGTCGGTTAGCGCGTGTCGCGGGCGCAGCTTCCCAAATGAGCATAGTGGTTGCGCTGTGGTGGCATGTTTGGTCAAGTCCTAATTAGGAGTTTCTTAAGGCCGCTTTAAGATAAAGTGCAATATTTTACCAGAGTCTGGGGAATATCTGAAAAATCTAGCAGAGCATAATATATATTAATATCGGGATCGCGAGTTTGCGAGTCTTGCCTCGACACGGAGGAGGCCGTGGTTTTGCAGCGGGGCCTGTGGCTTTGGAGTTGCAAGACGCGTCGCGTCGTGGGGGCGTGCACGCCGCGTCCGTTCAGCGTTCCACGCCGTCGCCACCAACCGGCAACCCTGGGGTGCTTAAATACGACGCCCATCCAGCCACCGCCCACACTCGACACCCATGGCCTCCGCCGAAGAAGTCTATCAAGCGCTTGCTGATGCCGCGTCTCAAGAGCCGGCGCGCGTTCGAGCTGCTCACACACGTCTGCAGGAGCTGCAGCGTCAACCAGGCACCTACGCTGAGATGCAGAATATTGCCGCGACGCGTTCTGTCCCTCTGAACATACGCCAGATGGGCATCATCCAGTTCAAAAATAATGGCACCATCCACTGGAGATCCCGAGCGTGAGCTCTCCCTTTTGATCTAGCTTCAAGCACCCTTCCCCTTTCGGTAGTGCCCTGGAACTGATTTGTCTAATCTGGCACGCTTTGAATCTGCTGCTGTAGAGTGTATACCGATATTCACAAGGCCGATATTCGTACGAGAGCAATGTCTTTCTTGGACGAAGCTGATGACACCGTAAAGTCCTTCTAAGCTGTCTGTTGTCTTGGGCTCTGGAGGCTAACGTATAGCTCACTTAGATCGCTCAATGCAACGCAATCATTGTCAGCAAGATTGCTCGCATCGATTATCCCAAGCAATGGCAAGTCTTCTTGTCCCACCCACTCATGCCCAGTACTCTGATAGCCAGATGATTACGCAGGCCCACATTGATTTCAGATCTGATGTCCGTCATTCAATCGAGCACGGAAGCCCGCTTTGCATCGCCAGCCTCCGACCCACGCATTCCATTGACTCTCAAACGAGCACTCAAGGTACTTGATCAAGTCCTCAAAGAACTTTCGTCGGTCAAGGTATTAGTGGGCGCGCAAAACATGACACAAGTTTCGTTTTTCTATCATGCTTCCCGCTGCTATTGCTCTGACTCTCGACCTGTGCCCAGGTAACCAAACAACTGCACGGTTTCCTCATCAATGTTTACGGACGCTTCTCTGCCCAATTTCAAGGCTCTGTGCAGCCCGCAACGATAAATTCTCCCGAGAATGCTGACGATATTGAGATCGCCCATTTGGCATTCAAGTGTCTTTCCAAGATTATGATCTGGTTATGGGGGCGGTCCAATGGACGTTCTGATGATGACGATGCGATCGTATGTCCTCCACTGCAGTCAGCTCACGACTGGTGCTCATCAAGTCTTTTGATGCAGATTGCATCTTTCTTTGAAAACTCGTCGAACCAGATCCAGGCTTTATGGGAATTGCGCGTCAATCTCATCCTATCGCTTCGGTCTGGTGGCGCCAACGCAGATGCTACTGGACTGAAATGCATCGACTTTTTTACTCGCCATATTCGATTATTTGGCAAAGTCTTCCGGCGAATGCAACAGCTGTCGCTATTCCGCTTTGGGCTGCTCCCGCAATGCAGCAACCTCACCCTGTTTTACTGGAGCAAGATCGTGGAAGCGACTGGTGGACCAGCGGAGTATGTGGCTGGTATGTTTGCGCCGTTAAATGCTATAACGAGTGCCATCTGATGCCTTGCAGACGAGCAAACTGCGGTTTATCCTACCAAGTTCTTGCTCCAGGGGATGGTTCTTTTCAAAAATAGTTTATCACAGTGGTCTCCTACGCGGAAAGCCCGAAATGGCTCCATGGATACGGACCATGGTAAGTGCTGTATCGAATCGAGGGTTAACTATGCTCACCGTGGGCTTAATCGCACGTGCAGAAGAAGTGTTCTCGGTCGGATTCGTGGAGCAATGTGTCCAACTGTTGGTGTCCCGGTTCATTCCTCTCAACGGCGGAGACCTCGAGAAGTGGATGGAAGATCCGGAAGAGTGGGTCAACGATGAAGAGAAGGAGACTGATGCATGGGAGTTTGAGTTACGAGTAAGCGGTAATGCCATACATTTTATCTTGACTTTAGGAGCTGAAATTGTGCCCCCTAAGCCATGCGCTGAACGCGTATTAATGACAATGGCAGTGCGCTACCCGGAATATGTCACGCCTCTCCTCAAACAAACGTTCGATCAAGTTACTGGTATGCTGTATATCGATTTGAGTAAACACGTTGTACTCAAGGCATTATTGATACAGCCATTCCTTCCACCGATCTGCCTTCTGTGCTACAAAGGGAGGCTTTGTACTGCGCAATCGGAAGATGCGCGTACAAGATGAAAGACGTCATTGACTTCGACCAATGGTTATCTACACATCTCGTAAACGAAGTTCAGCAAAGCGATCCAAAGTCCGCTATTCATTCCCGGATCATTTTTCAATATCCATGGACTAAATTTCTTCTTTTGCAGCTACCGGATCTTGAAACGGCGTATTGCATGGGTCATTGGCAAATGGATATCGGAAGAGTGTGCGCCTGCAAACAGCCCCAAAGTTTGGGAAGTTCTCCTTTATCTACTGCAAGATACGTCCGACGTCGTTGTCCGGCTGAGCGCCGCCGTGGCTCTGCGAGAATGTGTTGACGTGAGTACCAATTGATATCATCACCCGACTGCTAATTGATTAGTTCGTGATGACATGCTTCGCTCTGTAGACAACTTCCTTTAGCGAGGAAAGCTTTGAACCCTTTCTCGCCGGTAACATCGCCGGGCTCGTGCAGCTACTCGGTGAAGTTGAGACTTTGGATAACAAGAATCGCGTCACAAAGTGTTTGAATAACACTATTGAGCGTGTAGGGATCCGGGTAAGCACAGTATTACCCTACTTCGAAAATGTTATACTCAAGCTCCTTCACAAGATCGTCCCATATATGAATATCATCGCGGGCCCGATACCACAGCTTTGTGAGTTGACCTATGTATCAAAGCATGATCCACGAGCCCCTATTTGACATATTTGGGCACGGTAGGGGAAAGCGCTGAGAACGACTATATCTTCAAAGCATCTCTCCTTGGCACGGCTCAGGGGCTCGTTACTGTAAGTATACATTTCTCCACCATGACTTCATCTGTACTCATATTGAATCTAGGCTTCGAGAGAACACTCTGCGGCTTTGCATCCTCTGGTCATTCCTCTGGTACAAGAGAGCTTGAATTCCGATGTATACCCTAGTACCCTTACTACTGTGCGCTCGATCTCCGTCTCACAGCGAACTTACCCCACAGGCTCGACTTCATTTAGACCAAGATGGCCTCGGGCTTTGGCTGGCCGCTCTGCGCAATGCTACAACTTTGGATCCGCTGACCCCAGGCACCCTGGGACTTATCGATCTCCTACCCGGCGCGATGGCGCTCTTGGCGGAGAACCTTGACCTGCTCGGGACAATCCTGAATGTCATTCAAAGCTATCTGTTATTGGATGCCACCAAGACACTACAGGTGCGAGAGTTCTTTGGATCCTCGTTTGACCGCGGCGGATTGACCAAACTTTGGTATCTAGGCGCAGGGTCTTCCGTTGCATCAGGCTTGCAAGCAATGCATGTCCCAGGCACTCTCTGCCAATGTCAAGGACCTTTTGATCAATCTGAATCTGATGGTACAAGTTGCGCCCTCTAGTCTTTGGGCCGAGGCCATGCACGTCTCGGGGCTCTTCTGGGACCTATTGAAAGCTGTCATAGATGACAAGGTATGTCTATACATGCTGCTTATATCGACAGACTTCGAGGCCAACTCACGCGCTGTGCTACACGACAGAGGTCCTCGAACATACTGACGGAGCACATCTATATATTCGCGCGGATGGTGCTGCAAGACCCTTTGGTCTTCTGCCAGCTCATATCGGCCACCGCATCTGCGCAAGGGATCCCAGAAACCGAGCTTTATGACAAACTTTTGGACCAGTGGTGGCGCAAGGTGACTACAATCTTTCTCCCCCGCTTTTGGTGCTCTCGTGATCTCATTCCATATGCCATGTTGCGACCGCGCAGTTTGACGTGATGGCAGAACCGCGACACAGGAAGCTGGCCGCGATGGGGTTGGGTAGTCTGGTCGCCACGGGACGTCCAGAGGTATTGAAGCGGCTTTCTGGGGAGATACTCAATGTCTGGCTTGACGTACTGGGAGAAATGAAGGAAGCTCTGGAATCTGATGATGACGATGGGTTAGTCCCCCCCCTTTCTACCTTCCTAACAATGCGTCGCATAACTCGCACTGACCCGGGTTTTGTCAGACACTTGCATCTCTACTGGAAACACGGTGCCGAGGCTGAGCCGCACGAGGCGTTCCTCCGGGACAAGGAGGGCACTCTGGAGGAGGAACGCTGCAAGGCGGTGTTTACTGCTGACCCGGTGCAGTCACAGAAGCTCACGATGTTCCTTGCGTGGAAACTTAGAGAGGCTCCCGCCGCGTGTCCTGGCGGGCCAGAGGTGTTCCAGAGGGAGTACTTGGGGAAGACGGATCCACTCGCTCTGCAGCAACTGGAGAAAGCTCTGGCTACCTAGCACGCTATTCAGAGGGGCGAGATGGGGTTTCTTATCGTTCCTACAATCTTACGGCGCACCTTTGTCCGGCGGGTTCTCATCTTACTTCACGTTACCATTCTCCTTGCACATAAACTATCATCCAATTACACACTTCCCACCTAAGATATCGATCTACTCGAAGTGCTGCTAGGGAAGTCATCACTGGTTAAGCTCGTTCCCATTGTACCCAAATCCGAGTCGTCGTCTTCGTCATCAGTAGTGGTAAACGATCCGTTCTCTAACGGATCTTCGTATCTCGTGCAGCTGGCGACGATTTTAGCGCAACGGAGACACTCCCACCCGGGTTCGCCCTCATCTTGAGCGCGCAACATGCGCTCGGAAAGGCACATGTAGCAGTACGTGTGGCCACACGATGTGATGTACGGGGTGTAGATGGGATGTGCCGGCATATCGGGATCGTTGTGTGCGAGGGAGACCAATGCGCCGCTGCGGGCAGCGCTGTTGAATTGAAGTGTCGCGTTCTCTGCGCAAATCGCGCAGGATTCCTCCGGGAGCGACCAGTACTTCCCGTGTTTTTCGACGGCTTTCCCTTTGGTGTCAGGATCCTGTGGCGAGGGCGAACCGAATATGGAGCGAATGGAGGAGGGTATATAGGATGAGAGTTGGGAGAGCGTGAAGAGGCGGACGAGGCGGCGACGGAGGACTCGTGCATTAACGAGAGGGAGGAGGAAGAGGAGAAATTCCTGATACAAGGATGCAATGTAAGGATATGAAGGAGGAGAGATGTGCAAATGTAGGTGCTTACAGTGAATGCATGCCAAACCATCTGCCGATTCATAAACTCATAGCTAACGCTTCGGCTGGTGAGTATACGTGCAGGTACTAGACGGAGACCGAGTAAACGATCAGCAATTGTCCGGTATCTGCAAGTGTTTGAATCTTAGTGTCATACTTTAGGCTGTCTCTATCGGAAAGGAAATAAGCCGACCTTCCGTTATAAAGAAAGGATATGAAGCCGAAAAGACCCAAGACGGAATGTGCAGATTCCAGCCGAGTAAGAAACTCCCAAGCTTTCCGCCGTCGATCAGAGGAGGGCGCGTCCGGCCATGCACGCGTCAGCGCAAGGTTGCGAATTTTGGTGTGGATGTAAGGTATAAGGACAGTAAGAAACGCGTGCATGTACAGGGTAACTCGGGGAATGCCAGAAGCTGAAGGTGACGTGATCAGAAACGAGCCCAGCGTCTATTGATAAACGGAGACATACGAGCCATAGCGGTCCCAATTCTTCTAACTCTGGACGAACGGTACCTCAAGTCCTGTAACTTGGCACCATACGAGGCGCCCTGATCCCATATCGAGAGTTTATAGAGCACCAGGCGAACGATGAGAGTCATTTCAGGCTCGAACTGAGTTCTATAGTGATACTATACAGTGTCATTCTTCCGTACCAACGACTTTCAGCTCTGAAGTATTCGAATATACCTGTATCAGTCCCAAGGCTTTTGAAAGAGGCTCTGTTAGAAGGGTGACGAGCTCCTGGTCCAGCTGCTCAGCATCGAGCTGACCAACGCGCAGCACTCTGGACTGCACGGGGGGAGCATGGTCCAATGAACTCCTGATAGCGTGCAGCCGCGGCTGCGAATCCTCCCAAGCTTGCTGCCAGAAGGACGAGGAGGAGGAGGCCATGGTGTTGAGTGCGAGCGAGCACAGACTGGCACTAGAACTTTCACGAGTTGATCTGACCCGGGACTCGGACGCAAGTACCCGGCTTAGCAAGCAAATGCCAGTCGCGTATACAAGCCACAACATACTTACCCAATCCAGGCCAATTCCAGCGTGGCGAAAGCAGGACGCGTTTCCTCGATTGGTTTTGTCCACGGTCACGTCGGTCGTCCCTCTCCCGCCTGGCTGCGACGTCGAGCTTGAGTCAAAGTCAACGAATAATGGAAAAATACTCAGCGTATAGAGTGATTTGTGTTCATTGCGCTATCCATTGGCGCCCCAGCTGATAGCATCCTTTATCAATCCAAGGACGCAGGAACTGGCCTACAGGTAGCATTCTTACTGCTCCGAGTTAACTGAGCTCTGACTATCATGTCATTTGCGTCTCTTCTAGCCCTTCTTAACGCCCGTGCCGCCGCAGGCATCCAGTGCGCTACACGTGGCAACTCTTCCTGTTCGTGTTATCTTGGGCACTTTACGAGCGGTGGTTCTGCTGGCCATCACGTTATTGTACCTGCTCCTCGTTAATGCACTCTCTCTGATATTCGTGAGTGCGTATTGCCATAGCGTTCGCCGCATAGATTCACGTGACGTCACTGTAGATCCCGATACCATTCTTGTACCGACTGATTACTTGGCTCTTTACCGCGCTTTGCGCGCGTCTAGCACTGTTCGTTATCGGGTTTTGGTGGATACCTGTGGAGGTTATTGCAAAAAAGAGAGGGTGAGTTATCCCATGAAAATCTTTGGCGTTTGCTCATGGATTTTCCTCAGAGGACCGAGGGCACACGGAGTAAAAGAGACTTGGAACCCTCGTGCAGGCGACCTCATCATTTCCAACTGGGTCGCCTGGGCTGAGCTCCTCTGGCTTGCATTCCGGTCTGTGTAAACCATGCGTTGAAGTTTGGCATCAAATGCTCATTCAATATTTGAACCAGGTTCAACCCAGTTTTTGTCCTACCCGTCTCCGACATCCCCCCGATGCTAGAAAATCTCGCTCCTATCACGCCGGTATCGACACCAGGTCGCCGGACGGGTACGGGCTCGGCTGCGATATCCTCAACTCCCAGGCAAGCACGTCCGCGTGTCCCCATCCTCGGTTTCCGCAAGGTCTCGCTCTTGCAAATGATCAATGCCACCGGAAAGCCTCCCGCGCCAGAGACATCCGAACCATATCTCTCAATTGACGAGATCAGGAGAAAAGCTGATCGACCCGTGGTGGTGTTCCCAGAGTGCACCACCAGTAACGGGAGAGCTCTGATCCGGTTTGCGGATGTGTTCGGAGACAAGTCACAGGTGCCTGCGAAAGGATACAATGTTTTCCTCATGTGTGTGAGGTAGGCAAAATGTGTTTGTTCAGTATGGCGTCCCTTGTCCTTTGATCACATCATCCCTTAGGTATGATCCTCCGACGATATGGTCACCTACTATCACGCACTCCATCCCTAGCACCTCTCTTCCCAACCCCATCCCACACGTATTCACACTGCTCTCATCATCGCTTTCTCGAACGATGTCGATCCGGCTTCTGGCGCCCTCCGAATCGCCCAGCTCCGGAGCCATCCTCGTCTCGGATATCCTTTCCTCGCCGGCTCAGGACGAGTTGAGCGAGGTGTCTTCTGTGCTAATTGCTCAGCTGGGCAAATTCAAGTCGATCAAGGGCATGGGATGGGAGGACAAGGTATCATTCTTAGAGCTTTATCGGAGGAAGAGTAGAGGGCTGTAATTATGCCTTGCGGAAGATGCAATGTCATTTGTGTGCGCGTTCATACTTTTAGTAGAAGTGCTTGGCATCAGTACGACTCTGCCAGTACTTGAGTTCTGGGGTGCTAAGGGTTGTATATGTCCAATGCCAACATCTCACTCACGTTATTTTGCCTTCGGAGGCGCCGTGGTTCTATGATTCTATGGACACGACCGTGCAGCGACCCCAAGGGAGCGGTTGAGTGTAAGACGCATATGGTTTCACGCATGATGAAAGTAAGACGTGTCACTGGATTCGATAAAATAGGGTTACATGCAAGATCCCGACCATCCTCAAGGCTATCTCGCTCGAAATTAGAGCTCATCGTGCTCATGCTCCTTTTGCTTTGCCTCTTCCTCCGCTTCGCGCTTTTGCACGTACTCGGATCTGTCATACTGCTTCAAGAAATCATCCGCATCGATGCGGACTTTTCCTGGGATATCGGGGAAGTCGCCGAAAAGAGCCTCTGCTTCCTCGCTCTCGGTCGGCAGTTTCTCATCCTCGTCCAAGCTGACCTCTTTGGCCGGGCTCTCGGGAAGCGGGGTATCTTCGACAGGGGGTGCGGGCTTGACGCTGTCGCTGGCTTTGGCGGACTGAGAGACACCAAGGGATCTTCTCAAGACGCGGTCCATGCGAGTGAAAAACCTACGAGCAAGATAAAGCTGAGTAACGGACTCGTAATATAGTCCGGATAATGCACTTACAAGTTAGAGTCTGGGACCTCGAAGCCCGATCGAACCAAAGCGCCATCAATCAAGATAGACGCAGCCTCCTTGAGCTCGCGTTCGTCCTCCTCGTCCTTGTCGTCGTTCATTTCAATCACCCTCGTAAGTAAGCCTTCAATCAAAGGCGAGCGCGGGTTGATCTCAAGGAATTTCTGCTTCTTCGCCCAGTCGTGCATGAAGTCGGTGCCCCTGACACCCTTGCTAACTTGCGAGGCTATAGTGATCCAAGCGTTCGGGTGTTAGAGCAGCTAGAGAAACCGTGTTATAGCGCGGTGCTTACCCATGAGCTTCTCCATGTTAGCGGAGTAGCCGTAGGTGTCAGACACAATTGCGCATGGGCTGGTTACAAGGCGGTTGGAGATGACAACTGCGGCCAGAAAAAAAAAGTCGGCCTTGGGGTGCGTGGGGCAGATTTGGGTCTACGCACCATCCAGGACAGTATCTTTGGCCTCTTCTTTGAGCCATGTGAGAAGAGGTTTGAATTTCTCCTCCAGACGAGCCTCCTCGGCCTTTTCATCCTCGGGGTTGGTGTCTTCGTCTATCAATGCAAGATCGCATAACTGTATTCAGCATTGGGCCATGGGTAGAAATGTACTGAGGTGCGCGTACCTCCGAATTTGAGTCCCTTTTTGGCAGCGTCTTGGAATGTCAGACCTCTGTTAAGATAGATATAAGCGCTCTATTACCAGTACAAAAACGGGAGACTGAAACACACTTCCAGCTCTTCAGCTGCGCAACAAGGATCTCATCCATGGGGTCGGTAAGCAGGAGAACTTCATAGCCCTTTTAAAAAAATACAAAAAGTAAGTGGTCAAAACTATCAACACCAGCTTCATTTTGAGGACGTACCCTGGCGTGGAGTTTCTCGACGAAAACGGAGCCACTGAGCTCCTCGGGCTTCTTGCCCACGGCCGCGAGGTAGAAAATTTGCGTCTGTCCCTTCTTACGGCTAGCGACGTACTATAAAAAGCCCATTAGCTCCGCAAGTTCGCAGTGGGTCATTTCAGATCATGGTCTCACCTCCTCCAAGCCGATAAACTTCCTCGTGTTGGTATCCCATCGAGCAAGCGCCGCGAGTTTCTTCTGATCCTTGCCGCCTTCCATCGCGCCCAACTTGAGTGCTGGCCCGTAAGTCTCCGTGATCTTCTTGAATTTCTCAGGCTCTTCCTCCGCAATGCGAGTAAGGAGAGAAATGAGGCGTCTGATGAGGACCTGCTTGATCTGGCGCAAGAAACGAGTAGACTGGAGAGTTTCACGGGAGACGTTGAGTGGAAGGTCATCAGCTATAGTGGTTTATGTCTGTGAGCAAGGCGCGTGGCTATGAAGAAAGTTCGAGGCTCGAAGCAGCATACCGTCGACAACGGCCCTAAGCCAGCTGACCCACTTTGGCAAGGCATCGTCACCAAGATCATCAGTGATAAACACGCGCTTAACCATTAACCTGATACCCTTGGTGTCGGGTTTAGGACTCTGCCAGAACTCGGGGCCCCTAGGACGTTGCAGTCAGCAGGGCAGATGAGGCAAATAACTCGTATCGCTTACAGGGCAGGCGGGATGAAGAACAGTGCCTTGAACGACTCGCCAGATCCAGAATCACCCTTGAATTGGTGCAGTGCGAGGGGATTATTGTGGTCTTTGAAAGTCGCTCTGTAGAAGAGATCGTACTCTTCCTGGGTGACGTTCTTCGAATCACTATGGGCCCCAGCATGTTAGCAATAGGCATCACTGCTCTTGGCTAGAAACTCACCGAGTCCAAAGTGGAGGCTGGTCATTCAACTGAACCCATTCCTCGGTGGTGACATTCTTCAAAGGGATAACTGGCTTTTTCTTCTCCTCCTCGGGTGCTTCCTTGGTCTCTGTAACATCCTCCACAACGGCCTCATCCTCGTCCACATCAACCTTGATGTTCACCTCGTCTTTAGACTCTTCCTCTTCTTCAGCGTCGGTGAACTCAATTTGCTCTTCCTCGGTAGGAACATAGTCCGGATCTGGGATCTCTTCCGTCTTGCGAGTAAAGAGATAGATTGGGTACGATGTGGAGAATGCCGAGTGCTTTTCACTGTTCGTATAGAAATTAGTCACCTGTAAGGAGAGATAGTTTGAACGCACGTACACAAGCGCCCTAATCTTTGCCTCGTCGAGGTAATCTTTTGCGTCTTCTTTCAAAACCAAGGTGATCTCCGTACCACGACCAATCGTGTTTCCACGGGGGTCGGGATAGATCTCGAAGCTTGCTTCGTCGGACACGCTACGATTGCCGTGGCATTAGTATGCAACGCGAGCTTATATCTCCGTGATCATACCTTGAGAAAACGTGTTGAGTGGGATTGGGGTTCGCTTTGGAGGGGTGAGGGATCGACGCGACATAGACTTTGTCGGATACAAGGAAGCTGGCGAAGTGCGAGTTAGATAAGAACGCAAATAGTGAGGTGATTAGTCTTACCTGCTGTAGAATCCCAGACCGAACTGGCCAATCAAGCTGCTAGTATCTCCGGGCGCGTCGCCTTCGGCCTTCTTTAGGAAGTCGGAGGTTCCCGACTTTGCGAGAGTACCCAAGTTGGTGGAGAGCTCCTCGGGGCCCATGCCGATACCATAATCTTGAGACGTACGCAAGCTCAATGGGAGAAAAATAAATGAAGGGGTTGCACACAATACCTGTAATTACAACGCGTCCACCATGCTCATCTGGGATGAGTTTAATCGTGATGTTGAGAGGATCGTTAAGGACAGTCTTGTCAGTGAGACTCGTAATCCTACAAAAGATCGTTAGACGTGTCAATCAAATAATAAGACGCGCAAAAGCTTGTACCTCAGCTTTTCCAACGCGTCGTTCGCGTTGGAAATGAGCTCACGAAGGAAGACATCGCGGTGGGAGTAGAGCGAGTTGATCACGATATTACGCAGGCGAGCCACGTCAGACTAAGTTGCACGCTACAAGTGAGAAACCAACACAAGAAACGCGGGCAGAGTATGTAGCTTGCCTGGAATTCGTGCTTCTGCGTTGTGGCCCCAGGCGCGTCTTGTGCCAGCGCCGAAGACAGAAGAGAGAGAAGAGCGAGCCTCAAGGTGAGCCGCATAGCTGATCAGCAATGAGCGCAAACCACGAAATAAACCGTATGACACAAGTACGAGAGAAAGAGATGGAGGGGGAGCACAAGCGCCTTTCCAGGAATTTATAGGGCAAAGCTGCCAGCAAAGCTTGGTGAATTCGCACAGTGCACGCGAATCAATACTAAATATTGACGTGTCAACTTCCTAAAGGTTCAAATATAATTACGTAATTAATGTACTCGTGGGAACATTCGCGCTCTAGCAAATCGAGGATCGCCACGCTCGAGCACAAGCCTGGACACGTCAGATTCGCACGACGAAGCGAGTGCCAGCTGAGCGAAACAGCGGGAGATGCGGTTCGAAAAGCTTCAGGCGGGGCAAAACATCAGACGATTATCATAACAATTTTATTAATCGTTACATTCAGCTCGAGGTAGGGGTTGAGCTTGGGCGTCTGAGCGGGTTGAAGAGCTCGTTCGGAGTGGTTGAAATTGCTTCTGAGAGTGAAGCGGAAGGCAAATGGATTAGATACTTCGGAGAGAGCACCTCCTGTACATATGAGATAAACCCACTCCGGCAATATGTGCAAGTGATATTGTGTAGCGCGTGGGCTCCTACGGCGTAGACCCGCCTTCAGAGCTTTGCTCAGAGCCGTCCAAGTTATCCGAACCATCCGGTTCGTCGAGGACCAACAGGGTAACACGCGTGCGAAGTAGCGTTATCGTCGGATTGCAGATAAACCGGCACTGGTCAAGGACTACATCCCTCAAGGGGGCGATGTCCCGAGTACCGGATACCGCTACAAGACTAGTTCGGGATGCCACTAAATCGAGCAATACGGCTTTGCCGAAAGAGGGGCAGGATACGAGGTGCAACTTTTGTAGGAGAGGGCAGAGTCGTCTCGTGGATGCGATGACGAAAAGGTCCATAAGGGTGTGTGCGGCGCCGACAAGCTTGACGCGTGTGATGGTAGGATGTATGCGGAGAAACTCTGCGAACTCTGCGACGAGTGCCGGGCCCTCCATCCCATCGCAAAACTCAAGCTCGAGTGCCTCGAGGACTGGCATGGGGAAGACTCGTCCAAGATTTGAGATGATCCTTGGGCAAAACTCTTCGCTCTCCTCCTCTCCCACTCCAATCAAGTTCGCTATGAAAGTAACTCCGGCAGGCCCCCAAGCTTGCAGGGCGCAGCTGTCCCTGTCATCAAGTCCCACAGTTAAGTCATTGGTGGTGACCAGATTCGGGAGATTAGTCGAGTCCACCGATTGTAAAGGAAGAATTTGGTACAAATCTCCATCTGGCGTCACGATTGGGCACATACCAATGAAGCAGGAGGCGGGAGTGACAATGTGGGAGAGGGTTTGGTACCGACCCTGCTGCCTGTAGTCATCCTCCCCCCAGATTATGCGTCGAAGCTCTGGTAGCCTGATGACTGATATGCCGTGGGCCTCGGGAGCGAACGATGGGATTGGGAGGAATCTCAAGTTCGTAAAGTCGATAGCCTCTAGAAGAGGCGACGCTTCAAGGACGCGGAGGAGCTGATAGATCGATTCCGGATCCGGGTAAGAGATATGACGAAGGGTCAATCGTGTTAATCCCTTGAAGATCGGAGCCTCTAATGGGACGAGGATTCCGTCCAGCGTGAGGTTGCGAAGTTGGAGTGTGGCTCCAGCGAAAGGATGATGAGAGACTACAAGTCGATTTGGTAGGCCCTCTTCAGTTTTGAGCTGGAGATCTAGAATTTCCAATTGGGATGCGGAGGTCGAAGTGTGCTGTAGGAAAGATGCGATAGCTTCCTTATCAAACTTCCTGTCGTGAAGGACGAAGCGGCAGATTTTCCAGCGGTGGAGCTGCGGAAGGACAAGACGCAGGAAATCGGAAAAGTGAACTACCCCCGTATTATGCGTCCGATCGAACTCGATTTCCAGCGGCACCGCTCTCGAGCGAGTGAGGAAAATATTAACAAGCTGGGTGGGTAGCGTGCATAATTCCGTCCAAAAAGCAGGGGAATTGTCATTAATGATTCCTCTCCATAGCCGGCAAACGCTCGATATCAGGGTAATGTCGTGGAACGATTGACGGCCGCGTTTATCGCGCACGGCAAGTGAGAATATAGTGGAAAGAATTTCAGCAGGAAGTTGGTGAATGAGGGAGAGGCGATTGCGCTGGGATCGGTTTTCCAACATTCGCTTGAGGGCGTATGTGGCAATGGCTTCCGACGCCCGCTGCAAGGCTTGGAGTTCTTCGTCCAGGCTCCTCCGAGAGTCCTCCAATCGTTCATCATGAGGCCCGCTGGCGCTGACCGGGTGTGCGCTCGGGCCAATATTGGCTTGGACTTCATCGATGAGCGCTTGAAACAGCTGCGGCAGCGTAGTCGACTTCATGTTTTACGTGATGACACGATATGCCTGCAATTGCAAGATGACTTGGGATCAGCCGCCTTGCCCAAGGGCAAAAAGTGCAACTTCTGTACCTCGTTTAAAGCGGCCCGAAATTATAACGGGCCGCGTAGTACTATATAGCCTTCGCGCGCGTCGTTCTTTGTTTGCAGAATGACTAGTAAGCTAGTTCTTCAGTGGTCGTGCGGAGAGAGTCACAGGGAGTAACGCGGTGCCAAAGGGTGCCAAATACCCCACAGCGCGTCGCACAAGTAATACGTATAGTATATACTACAAGGTCCGACTCTCGCGTTGCCAATATTATCGCGACGCGAAAAAGCTTACTTTCAGGCTCGAGTAAATCGAGAATCGCCACGCCGTGCTCAAACTCAAGCAGAGTCGCCCGACTGACGAGCCAGCCGAGCAAAGCACTGGCTCGGAAAGCTTCAGACGGGGCAAAACAAATATTGTAGGGGAAGATATTCCATTCAATCGCTGTATTCCTGGACATATCGCCCCTCCCTCGTTATTAATATTGGGATCACATGTCTGTAGACTGGACTGGGAGGAATGGGAAAGAATGAAAGAATGTCCGAGCGAGCTGAGAAGCTCCTGCGAGTAGTTGTTATTATTTCTTTAGGAGAGTGGAGCGACGGGGGAAAAAAATATTAAGTCGCCGGTGCAAGAGAGGAGAGCGATACATATGAAAGAAACTCACTCTGACGGTGCCGTGAAATGTGCAAGTGGCGTGTGGTCTCCTATGGAGGAGACCCGTGTTCAGAGTCTAGCTCGAAGTCATTCGAATTATCCGGGGCAATCTGTCCTTCGATGATCACCAGGTTGACAAATGTATCAAGCAACGATATCGTTGCTTTGCAGGTGAGGGGGCATTGATGCAGGAATACATCCTCTAGGGGAATGATGTCCTGAGAACTGGATGCCTCCATGAGACCCGCCCGGGATGCCACAACCTCGAGTAGAACAGCTTTGTCGAAAGAGGGACAAGGTCCGATATGCAAGTCTTCCAGGAGAGGGCAGAGTTGTCTGGTGGGTGTGATAATGAAAAGGCCCATGAAGGTGTGTGCGGAACCGGCAAGCTTGACACTTCTGATAGTGGGATGTATGCGAAGAAACTCGGTAAGCTCTGCAACGAGTGCTGGGCCCTCCATCTCGTCGCAAAGCTCGAGCTCGAGTGCCTCGAGGAGTGGCATAGGGAAAACTCATCGAAGGTTCGAGATGATCCTGGGGCCAAACTCTTCGCCCTCGCCCTCATCTTCGTCCTCATTCCCATCGCGACACTCTTTAACCAGATTTATTACGAACACAACTCCGGCGCTCCCCCAAGCTTTCACGTTGCAGTACTGCCTACCATCAAGCGCCACTCTTAAGATGGTGATGGCGACTAAATTTGAGAGATTAGCCGAACCCATCATTTGCTGAGGAAGAACCTGGTACAGATCTTCGTGTGGTGCCACTGGCGCGTAGATCCCAAGGTAGCAGGAGGCAGGAATGACAATCTGGGAGAGAATTTGATAGCGACCCCGCTGTATACAGTCATCCTCCCCCCAGGTTAAATGCCGAAGCTCTGGTAACCTGATGGCTCATATCCCATGAGCCTCGGGAGTAAAGTGTGGAATCGGGAGAAATCCCAAGTTCATGAAATCGATGCCCTCAAGAAAAGGCGATGCTTCGAGGACGCGGAGGAGTTGGTAGATGGAGTCTATATTCGAATAAGAGATATCACGAAGGGTCAACCTTGTCAATCCCTTGAACATCGGGGCCTCTAAAGGAACGGGGATTCTTTCCAGCGTGAGGTTGCGGAGTTCGGGCGTGATTCCAGCAAAAGGATGATGGAAGACAAAAAGCCTATTCGCTCGACCCGCGTTACTCTTAAGCTGGAGATCTAGGGTCTCTAGCTGGGATGCAGATGTCGCGGTATGCCGTAGGAAAGATGTGATGTCGTCCTTATCGAAGAGGACGAAACGGCAAGTTTTCCAGCAATGAAATTGCGGAAGGACAAGATGCAGGAATTCGGAAAAGCAAGTTGCTTTCGGATTCTCTGTTTGATCAAACTCGATTTCCAGCGGTGCTGCTCTCGAGCGGGTAAGGAAAACGTTAACAAGCCGGGTAGGCAGCGTGTATAGTCCCGTCCACAAATTAGGGGAACCTTCACTAATGATCCCTCTCCATAGCCGGCAGACGTTCGATATCAGGGTAATATCATAGAACAATTGGGCACCGCGTTCATCGCGCACGGCGAGCGAGAATATAGCGGAGAGGATTTCGTCGGGAAGCTGGTGAACGGGGGACAGCTGATTGCACTGAGATCGGTTCTCTAGCATTCGTTCGCGGGTGTATGCCGCGATGGCCTGGAGGGCTTGGAATTCTTCATCCAAACGCGTCTGAGGCACGGAATCCGATCGCTCATGATGGCGCTCAGCAGTAGCCGGCTGTGCGCTCGGGCCAATGTTGGCTTGGGTTTCACTGACAAGCGCTTGGAACATTTGAAGCAGGGCTTTTGATTCCATCTTTAAAGCGACGACACGACGATGGTATATCTGGTGACTGATCAACACTAAACCGGCTGCTTTGAAGTCAAGAACAGAAAGTGCAGTTTTTCGTACCTCGTTGATGACGTAGCAGAACAGAGCCGCAAGAGCTCACGTATATAGTGAATTGCGGTAGGCGATGTGTGCGCAGGATCGGCGGGCCCGCCCACTCCAGGTACTAGAGCTAGAGCCGTGCAACGCGCGCAGAGCGTGAGCAAGTACTATACCGCCAGGTCGGTTCCGACCTCACGCAAAGGAGTCCAAGGACAAAAAGTAAAAAATTTCGTACCTCGTTTGCGTCACGATAAATCAAATCGGAGAAAGCTTGCGTATATAGTGTGTATATAGGGAATTCTAGTGTGCGATAATATATCGTCGCGCGCGCAGAGTAGGGGAATCGTTGAGGAGTCACGTGCCTTGCTATAACGCGGTGCCAAAGCGAGCCAAACACGCCACAGCGCGTTAGTTGTCCAGGTTGCTGGTGTTTCACTCACACATCGCGACTGATTTTTTTTCCGGTTGATGAGATATTGTTTTCCGCTCATCTGCAGAGCCAGTAACTTCAGGTTCCAGACGAAATATCACCCGCACTTTGCTTTTTACCCCACGTCGAAGAATAGAATGTCGCCCAACTCTGATAGCACAGGCGCAGATCACGACCATAACAGCGAACTTTCCGTCGTCGAAGGTGCGCCCCTTTTTTAGAGAATTTCAATCGTTCAATAAGCCAATGTGCGAACACTAGACTCGGAACCCGAGAGAGAGGAACAAGAAAGGTTGAAGAAGGCTCGGAAAAAGCGAAAGATGGACGAAAAGCTGAGGTCGCTTGCAAATTTGCCGGTTGGTTCGTGCTCCAGTGGTAGCAACGCACGCACACAATTATCACCTTCAAAAGAAAACGCGGGTGTGTCAAAATATATCCATACTTGCCCGTCTGCTCGCGCTGAAATGTTCTTCTTTTCCTATCATGCTGCTGGGACCTACCTGCGCAGGCATCTACAAGCCCGGCGTAGGCACTGTTCCTCCCGTCGGTTTATCGGGACTCCATCCCGATATGTTAGAGCCTCCAATCCCGGACATTCCTGACGCGCCACAATCCCACTCGCCACAGCCCAGCTCTTCCGTAGGCGACATGCATGGATTGACTTCTTCCGATATGACCGGCACCTCGCCCAAACGACCTACCCGCGTTCTCAACCTAGAAAGTTTTTCTTATATCAACACCGTCAAGTCAGGCATCGTATCCACTAGCCTGCCCTCTATCAGCAAGCGAGCTGTGAGCGCCGCAGCCACAAAGCACGCCAAACCACCCGCCAAATCCAAGACGAGGAAGCCTTCGAACCCATACGTGGCCCTCGTCCTTCCCGACGTACAGCTGGGAATATTGTCCAAGTGCCCTGTTTGCGACACCGCTTGGAGTACGCGGAAGACGGCGAAAGTCAAACTCGATCATATCCGAAAGTGTGCGGATTCAAACTTGTGGGGCGAAGAGGCGGTCAAGGCGAGAGTGGAGCAGGCGGTAGTGGAGGCAAATGACGATAGGGATGCCAAGAGCGCGAAGAAAGTCGACGAGGGGCCGATGGGGACACAGACGCTGCTCGAAGCTGTTATAAAGGGCGCAGAACCGAGAAAGCGGACGGGCGCGCGAAGGAACGAGGAGCCTGTGACAACGGTGCAGGGCATAAATAAACAAACGCGCGATGTGATCCTCGACAACGCGCGTGCGCTTCTCTTTGGGAGCGGGCACAAGGACGCGACCGCAGGGTCACACGCGTCTGCGGTGCGGGCGGGTCGTGTTTCGACATCGACCTCTGCCTCCTGCAAGCCCGAGCCGACTCTCGAGACCTTGCCGGATTACGCGATGGGAGAGACGGGAACAGACGGTCCGCTCCCCCCAACCCAGCCGTTCACTTCCAGCAAAATTTTCTCTCGGTTTCACCAAGCAGCACCTACCCACAACCTCGGCCGACCTTCCTCGCCCGCTGGCGGAGTCGACAACGACGTGGCTATGCTACTATTAACTCAGCCGCTGGCCCCAAGCAGACTCTCTTCCGCCCTCGGCACCAGTAGCAAGCAGTCGGCATGGTGGGCAGCTGCTCGCCACGAAGACGGCCAAGAAGAACACGAAAAGATGCCACCTCCGACACAGGCGTTTGCACCGAGCCGCCTTTCTGCAATCGTTAGTACAACCTCGCGGACGTTGTCCGCGTCCAACGCATTCCGCTCGAGCGCGCTTGCTGCAGCGCGGCCGCGCCCCGGTGCATCTGTCATAGCTGCCCCTGACCCGCTCAGCTCTCCATCTGCATCTACCGCCACCGCCACCTTTGCTTCGTCGCTCGCTCCTAGCAATTCTTCATCGGGTTCAAAGAATATCGTCAGTATTTGAATTTGCTTGCGATACACCTTATGGACAGACTTACTGACAAGCTCTAGTCCTCCCTATTTCCCTCACGCAAATCTGCCACTCTAATTGCTGCTGCTGCTGCCACAAAACCGGCAAAATCGAAACGCCCGCTTTCTCCGACACGAAACAGCTCAAACGATCGGCAAGCCCAGTCGAACTTGGAGGGCACTCAAGTTCTCGACGCCGATCTGCAGCCAGCGCTGCGATCGGCGGAACCAGAGAGTGAGGGGAGAGCGAAGAGGAGGCGGGGAGTTGTGGTGGATGCTGTTGGCTTGGACGAGGAGAACGTGCTGATGTGCGTGAGCGACGAAGAACAAGGCGCGGCTGGAATGGTGGCGAAAAAATCGGCTGGGAAGAAGGCGGCAAAGTCGAAAGTAAAATCAAAATCAAAATCCGCTCCTGCTCATCTAATCAACCACGGCGACCCGGACGTCGACCTCGATGGGATTTTGAAGGACATGATCGTCAATAACGGGGAGCTCTATGCTCGCATACTTCGATACGAGGTGAGGAATTTTTCTTACGCTTAACCCACTAGTGCTAGCGCCTGTGACTCACCGACGGCGACCTCGCATAGCCAATCAAATTCGATGTTTTCTTGGCGCTAGCGGGAGAGAAAGGGATCAATCCCCGTGCTCTAAAGCCAAAGCTGCGCAACTTTCTTGACGCCCAAGTTTGTTGTCTCTTCGCTGCAAAACCAACGACTCGACTAACTGATATAAATCCATCTAGTGTATCAACTTTCACAGCTCTGAAAACAATGGTCCCCGTACGCGATACCGGTAGCCATCGTCCCACCGAAGTATGGCTTATATTTATCGTCTATGTATTACCCAACGCCATCCAGCGTCTTGCTTGTGTATAAAATTTGCTGGATCGTGTGGAACAATAACCAAAAAAACAAGGATCCAGCATCTATAAATTACAGTGCAACCTCTGCGAGGCCCGCTACTTCGATGGTCCCCCCAACGAGGTGCAGGCTCCCCGTAACCAGAACATCAACGTCTCCTCCGTCCACTTTTGTTTCGAGATCCCGTACGACCTTGACGGCGTGCTCGATAGATGGCAGTACGTGGATGTTCGACGCAGGGAACCCCGGCACAAGCGACGCCCATGCAGCCGCAATTTCCTTCTGAGTCGCAAGCTGATCTGCTTCATCCTTCAATATCGTGGATGTGAGATCTGGACGGAAAAATCCAAGGATTTGAGAAAAAGAGCGGAAAAGACTAAACACACATCGAACATCTGACCTCCTTTAAAACTTCCGTTTGCGTAGGTCACATTGGCGCAAAATATGACATGGTCGAAGAATGCGCCGTGTGGTAGTGTCCCCTCGGCGTCTTGCAGCTGCTGACTTCCGTAGAGTCGCAGTTGCTGCGAAATGTGTTCGAGGATCGTACCGAGGAACTCGCTTCCCGAGCGCCCCTTTGTGCAGTTGAATATCAGCACGCGCTTAGGACGAGTCCTGGTTTAATCGGATTAATTTCGATACGTTTCTCTATTTAACTGAATGTGTAAAAAAGCGAGGACTCACATAGCGCGTAGCCCAACATCAGGGCTAACGTACCAATCCACGCAGCATCTAAGACTCTCATTTGTATGAGCGCCGTCTAAAAACCACCGTATCTTCTCTCTGACTGGGTCTACAACCTGCTGGCAGCGACCCGGCCACCGTGCATTCTCCAAGCCAGCGATGAAGGCAGGTGACAGTGACGTGGGCTCGTCAGCGATCTCGATTGTCGGCGGGGCTTTTCTTTTGAGGAATGTGTGGCATAGAGAAACTGCCATAGTAGCATTTGAAAGTTGATGGATACCGGGTAGACCTCGAAAAATGGAGACAATAAATACGCGGGCCAGCTAGATTGCCTTAAAGGCTTTTATATACCTAGTTTGATACTGCGAAGTGCTTCGATTGGCTGAAGAACGGAGAACTCGGAAGCCTAATAATATCTAGCGCTCAGAGACGGAGTTAAATAAGCTAAGTTGATGGCACGATCACCTTTCGCTCCTTAGCCATACCTCTCAGCACCTCCAAACCCTCCACAGGTTGCGCGACAGTGAACGCCGGCACACCTTCCTACAGAGCTCAAGGCGATAAGAGTTGGTCCAAAATGAGAGTCCCAAAGGGGCGCGGCGCACCTTATAGATACCGCCTTTATGGCGAGCAATTTCTCCAAGTGTGTGCCCAAGGACGCCAACATGATCGATACCCAAGGAAGTAACGCCCGTTGCAATTGGTTCGGGAACGATGTTTGTAATATCATTCAAGCCGCCAATCCCCACTTCAAGGATCGTTGCATCAACCTGCCGGCCGCGTGCACACGGCGTATTAGTATCCATCTATCGAATGACATCCGGGTTCGAAGCGTGCACCTTGAGAGAGAAGAATGTGTGGAACGCCACCAAGGTCATGTAGCGAAAGTACATCGGCATGCGGGGCTCATATGGAGCCTGCATGCAAGTAGACGAGGTAAGAACGACCCAGTGTTAAATCAAAGTCAAATTTCGTCATACCGGGGGGTTTTCCTCCAATCGATCCCATACTTCATAGAAGTATTTGGTGAATTCTTCCTCCGAAAGCGGGACACCGTTGATTCGAATGCGTTCGCGCACAGATACGAGGTGTGGGGAGGTGTATAACCCTGTGCAGTACAATATTTAATTCTACTAAAATATAAACGAGCCAGACACCGCACCGACGGTCCAAGAAGGTACGGCGTGTCGCAAGATAGAGTCAGTAAATGCACAGGCGGAGCCTTTGCCTTTGGTCCCTGTTATATGTATGACATTCAATCTGTTCAGATCCGATTGCTGTAGCGCGATTATAAGCCTCCAGAGATCAGTAGCTGTTATCGGGCAAATCGCACCTGATAGCCAATGCGGCGAAGAAATTCAACACTCTCTGAAAGTGACGTGTCGGTTGTCTTGGGCTGATTTCGGAGAGCCTCGAGAGCAGCGGCGTTGGATTGTAGAGTGTTGAGGCTGACGATGGCGTCCTTTCAAGATTTGATCAGTTGCTGAGCTAGAGGTAGGCAAGCCTTGAAAATGGGGGCACTTGGTATGTACGGGTACCGGTGGTCATGTTGGCAAGGATCCGCGAAGATGAAAAAAAGAGACGTCGACCAGATGGAAGTCCTGCGCTGAGATTGAGAACCGAACGAGCGAAATATTGCATCCACGGGCGCCTGCTTCTGCCGCCTTTAAGCGTGTCTTTAAAGTATTCGCCCAAACAGACTTTTCACGCGGCCCCGCTGCGGATCGATGGGCAGGTTTAAATGGTGCTAGCAGCGAGAAGAAATGCTGGAAAGGGCTGCGTGGTTCCCCGCTAGGCGATGGACCGGTGTAGGGACGGCGTAAGCTGGCTTTCCCGCTTGCGCATGCTTTGGCCCATGCTTTGGCCTTGTGGACGCGTTTCGATGCGCGCTGGGATTAGTTGACCCTTGACCCACTCACCGCCGTCTTCAACTTCTCCAACATCTGTGAATAGCTGTATATATCCGCCTCTGGCGCGTATGGACAAGTTCGTCGTGGTCACCAAACCCGCTGTCGCGCGGGAGCGAGGCAAGGAGCCGAAACAGACCAAGCAATCGTTGCGGTTCAACCCGTATGCCGTACCGGAGAAGCAAGACAAGCGGAGCGCGGCGTGGCGCGAGAAAAAGAGGGTTGAAAAGTGGGCTTTGTTCCACTTAGTCAATTGGAGATGGATCTGATGTAAAATACAGGATTCTCGCGCCTCTGCAGCCACAGCCCCAATCAGCAGGCTCCGACTCCGCCGTGTCATCTACAGCGAGCAGTTCGACAACCAGATCCCTAACTAAACATATATTGGACACTCTTTCCGACCCCTCGAACCCGATTACTCACAGTACCACGGGCGCTAAAGCAGGCGAGTATACCTGCGTCCCGGAGTACCACCTTCTGTATTGAGTTATAGCCATTGATAGATCACGTCTCCTCATGTTTCACCGGCCATCAACGTGGCGAAGGAGGCTCGGGAAGAAGCTTGTATAACAAGGAGCGATATAAGAAGCTCGATGATCAACTAGAGTCTCACGCCAAAGAAGAGAAGGGTATCTTCTTTGGGACCCGGATACATGTGAATGGCTATACGGACGGGACGACAGAACTGGAAGTCAAGAGACTTGTAGCCATCCACGGCGGGTCCGTTGCGTGCGTACTCTTTCCCCCTCCTGGCCCCTGTCTAAGCTCATTGGTTTGGTTGCTCTTGGACGGTCTCTCTTAGTCGCACCGCAAGCGGAGCTACACACATCCTAGCATCCCATGGTCTCAACGGCTCGAAGACGCACAAATATCTCGGAAAGGCAAAGAACACGACGCACATCGTAAAGCCCGAGTGGCTCCTAGAAAGTATCAAAGCCGGAAAAAGGCTGAAGGAGTATAATTATTCTATTGTAAGCTCCGAGGTCCAGGGTGATTTGCGGAGTATGTTCAAACCGACTTGAGGCTCCTGTTTTGCCCCTTCACTTCGCGCCAACTTCCGCGCATCGGACTTGTTTCTGTCGTGATTATTGATTGTTATCGCTTATTGTTGTAACACCCGCCATCAGGCTGGTTTTCTCTATCTACCCTGTAGGATATTGCCGTAGGAATCTGAAACATCTTGTCAGTACTTCAAGCTGGAGTTTTGTATGAGTCAGATAACGAATAACATTCCCGTTTAGCTACTGTAAACGCATAAGAAATCAGCTACTAACAACCGTATACCTAATCAAATGCGCGCTCTTTTCCATACATTCTACCCCCCCTCCCCCCAAAGCGAGTTTAAAGCAAAAGTGTCTTAAGGCTCAGAGACAACGCTAGGCTCCCAAGTAGGCATCTCGTAATCTCCCAATTCTGCGGGACGAGGCCCTACAACGTAGCGTCCGCCGCCCTCTCTCCACTCCACGTCGATCCCAAGGTCTCGTAGATACTGTTCTGTTACGCGGAATGAGTCGGAGGAATATGGGATGGAAAAGATTTCCTCGAGTTTGAGGACGCGCAGGCGCGCCACGGCGTTGGCTGGGACGTTGGCACTAGTATCACCAGACCCAGCGCGCGAGGATGCCAGCTCGACCAGCTTCTCTCTGGTGATCTCCGAGCGTTTGATCGCTAGCTCCCGCAGCGACGGGCAGAGGGGTGCCGCGGAACCCACTATAAGTGCCTCGAGAACCGATGCGGGGATATAATCCAACTCCAACGACGTCAAAGCGGGCATGCCGCGCAAGGACTCGACGCAGGCGGTGCCTTCCTGCAGGAACTGCTGACCACAGGTTATATTCAATTTTTGGAGAGCTCCGACCGGGATAGTTTGTGATAGTTGTGTTAGCAGCATTTCCATGTACATAGAGGTGTCTTGCCTAGAGAAGAAGTCGATGTGGGATGGGGGGATGTTTAGAGGATCGTTCTCGCCGCCGAGCGACTCGAATTCGCAGCGAATTGAAGAGGACGGCTCCTCGCCGGAGAAAGCCAGTATTCGCAGTGAAGGTGCGAGGAGGCCCGGGAGGGAAACAGTGGGGACAAAATCAGGGAGTGAGATCCTGTCAAAACCTTCGATCCAGTGGTCGGCGATGCGTATTGAGAATTCGATGGAAGAAGGAAAGTGGCACGATGCAAATATGTAACATATCGCATCACCCTCCACAAAATGGAGTGTCAGAGTATCGAGGTGGGGGAAAGAGAGTGCAGTTGGCAACACAAAATTTGACGTTTCGGCCCAATCATCCGAGTAAAACTTCAGATGCGCGAGGGAAAGGTACTGCAGTCCCGGACATCCCCCTAGCCGGGTGAGCATCTTTGGAATCGACTCGAAAGGAACGCTAATATTGCGGAGGTCCAGCTTCGAAAGTCCAGTGTATATGGGGGAATCGAAAGGCTGGTAAAACCTGTGCAGCGTCAGCTGCGAGAGGCGCGGAGTCTCCCCGGCGAACAAGGTTTCCACAACCTTTGGGTGCAACTCGGTATTAATGAAAGTTTCATCGAGCTCCGCGCGCCCATATACAAGCGCGAGCGATTCGAGCAAAGGTGCCGGGGACAAGAGGTGTTTCTCCAACTGCTTTTGCGTCACCCCCTGGATATGCAGGGTGCGCCATCGAGAAGTGTGTGGTGCCAAGGGAGACATAAAACCGTCAACCTTATTCCGGTACTTGTAGTATGCTTGGCGCGACCGAGCGTAATGTGCGCGCACCTCCGCTTGAAGGTCAGCTGGCAATCCAGGAGGAGCGGGACGGTCGCCCACTGGTGCCAACCTTATGTCCAAGGGCGCGATTCCGGAATTTTCGATGAAGGCAGGGATGAGGCGTCCGGTCATGAGATTGTTAATCTCAGTCCACAGACTAAACGTACCCATGGCAGCCTCTCGCCATGATTTCGAGACTTGGACGACATTAAACGGGACCTTCGATTCCATCGGCATCCATCCGGGCTCCATACCCTTTGCAAACTTGAAGATGAGGGAAGTAATTTCAGAGGGAAGGCGACCGGCGGGGGAAAGACGGTTCCGGCGACTTCGAAGAGCGGACAGTTTCGGGATGGTATACGACTTGGTAGCCGCATCAACGACGAAGTCGCGGACAAGGGATATAATCTCGCATTCTTCATCCAACTCTTTGATGGGGTTGGAGCTGGGTGCACAGGATAATTTCAGTCTGGTAAGTAGTGGAGAATTCAGAGGTAAAACTCACTCGACATCTACATCCATTGCCGTTGCCTTCCGGTGCTCGTAGACTTTCAGATAGAGCTGCTGGAGCATCTGAGCGACAATGTCGCGCGTAGCGGCCTGAATTTGTGCCTGCGCTGCCTCTCGAGTTTCCATGATAATATTCCACTGTATCAGTGATACTATGGCTCTCTTTTTTGAATGTCGGGACAACTGCGCGCTTGAGTCAGATGAGGGCTTAAGGCGAGTTTTATCGCGTTTTAGGATAGCTCCGGTTGTGATGAGCTTACGTAATGCGATCTTGAACTCAGTCTGAGTTACTCACCACCAGGCAAGCTTCGAGCGCGCCCTTTCATTAATTTTCACGAGGGGGGCGATGTGGTACCGAGCGTTTGGGTAGTCTCCATTTTGAGGTGATAGATCCCATCTACAGGGTGCCTAAAACTTAATCTCGGACTCGACAAGATATGCGATTTCCAGATGTATACCCCGTGATATCTAACTTAGGCCGATACAGATCATACATACAGAGTATCTAAGAAACGGAGGGAACGAAAAAAAAAAAAAGCAAGGGCGAAGGGAGGCAAGAAAAAAGAGTAGAAAGGGTGGACATTAATGCTTAATGCCATGGAGAACGAGCGAAGTGTGCCCAAATCCGAAGACCTAGTGCCTTGGCCGCGTGCTGTAGTCCAGCATGGCTTTGAGCTCGGCTTGCTCCTCCTTTGTAGGAGGGCGAGGCCGGCCGAGAGCGTGAAAATTCACGTAAACATTAATGTAGGGTGATGGTGGCCATGGGGCACTGAGCGTCGCCAGCCGCGCTTGGTGGTGCATCTCGCGCGTGCCTATATTCAAAATCGCAAACTATTAGCACAGCGTCGCCACATACATCTATATACGGTGGCGACTGACCCTCTTCCCAGTGAGGTCCGAACCAGGCAGCCATGTTATTGGGCGTGTCGCGCCCCGTGGTAACGAGCCGATCAAGGAATGGCATCAGCCCAGGGAAGGGGGCGGTGGGTGTGCACAGAGGCATTTTGAGCTCGGTGGCGAGTGATTGAGCGGAAGGGTTTAGGTATGCTTCGTACTGCACGTAGCGCTGAACGCGCTGAGTAGCCTTGGAGGGTGCGCCACGGGATTGACTGGATGGAAAGTATGCAAACGCGTCTCGATCAGCTGCGACTCCCCTAGAAAAATCGAGCAGAGTGAGACCGAGAAGACTCACGACATGTTAAAAGGTATGTAGAGAAGAGGTGGATAGCTTGTGAGATCGCTTTGCTTGAGAGTTGCCAATGCAGAGGAGGGATGCTGAGCCATGACCTCACGAGCAGCTGATTTATACTCTCGCGCGAGAGTAGCGCGGGAGACAAATAAAGCTTAGAGTATTCCAGACAATAGAAGCACTTGCGACATAGAATTATCCTGCAAGCACAATGGAGCCTGAAGTTCAGCCTCAGAGCAGGTCTTAAACACGCTTGTCGCTGACATCGGCAATCTGAAAGGCCCACTAGCACCCGCTTCGTTGTTCGTTTTGCTTGTTGTTGATCTTGGTTGCGTTGGTATTGACATAGACATTCAGCAGTACGTTGTGCAATGCTGCACCAGGCCGACTGTAGATCAAGCGCTAGACATAGTTGAACATAGAAAGCCATAAGCGTGATGACGACTAGGAGATTGATAACAATAGGCTCCAATATACTCCAGAGCTTTGTCCATTGACCGCCTGACTGAGAACAAACTTTTGAATGACGAAAGAACGTGGATTCGGAGAGGCCGTCGTGGGGGTGGCAAGGATGATGATATGAGAGAGCCTAACAGAATGATCAACAAAAGGCTTCGAGCAGAAAGTGGTGTAGTGATACAATATACTTTTGTCCCTCAAGGCCCGTAACCCAAACCCTGGCGCGGATGTCTATGTCTCGCCCAGATTCCTGCATCGTCAGAGCAGTGCCTGTCACCCGAGGCCATATTAATAGCTATTTAGGGCATCGAAAAGATACTTAGAACAATGCGGAGGCTAAAGTTGTCATACTCTCTTCCTACGAGTCACACATGTACATGTATGACTTACTTGCGAGTTCTTGAAGATGCGGTAACGCATTTTACCTTGTTCTGCTTCATATGCTTGCAGAGTTTGACTTACCTATGTACGATCACCTTTTGCAAGACCATGTATCTGTGAGAAATCGCGCAGTGTGGTTAGCAGACCGTGATCTGCCAGAGCGGAGATAACGCTCTACGTAGAACCGCGCCTCGGAATTAGCCTTTTCGAAGGTGAGATCGAAACAGACCAAAAGCGTACTGAGGAGAACAATAGTTACAGGGCCTACCCTAAACCCACTCAGGATTGCCTCTGCGTCGTTTTGTCTACTGTTTTATTCGCCTAGAGAGTGTTTAGAGTTAGCAAGGATGGGTACATACCATTCCTTCTTAATTTCAGCGCTATTGTGTATTTCAACTACGCGTGTCCTGACTCCGGGGAAATCGGGACTGAAGATCGTCGAAAACGTACAGAGAATAGCGGGCAGCTTATTGTTGGTGAGCTTGTTCGCCAGCTTGTCGGGCATGGCTGCCATTTCTGGGGAGGCCAGACAGATAAGTAAGTACAGTCATCGATTCAGCCGAGGCGCATTTCTATTGACCCAAGCCGCATTCCCTGTGAATTCAGACAGCGGTCAACGCACTTGATCGTTCACAAACCCAGACTAGAAGCGCCCGAGCGGAATTGAACATTTCCCGCCATCTGGCTACCCAGCGCTGACGGCCGCCGGCTACGTTATATCACAACGCGATATATTCAGCCTTCTGTGTATCCTTGTAGCACGTCTGGTAGTATTTTGAATGTGAACAATAAGCAAGAGATGCGAAAGTAAGCATAGGGATCTCCGAGGACACGAGCTTGCAGCCTGAGCTTCGAAGGACGGGGCGAGATTCTTGAAAGCAGCCCACCAGCCTTCCACCACAAGTTTAGGACTCGCAGGAAACTCGCTGAGTTCCTTGGTCTCTCGCAGCCACGCAAGCACCCAGCTCAGCGCTGCGGCTCATATCGACTTGGCATTATTCTTAGGGAAGCTGAGCCAGAGGACATCGGCCGATTCCAAGCAGCGAACGCCTTCGAATTGATACACGATCTACCGACCGTTTCCGTTTCGACAACGAAATCGCATGGAAAGAGAGGCACACCCTGTTACATTTCCAAAGCTCTAATCGAATCATAACTTGAGTCGACCAGTAAAAGTCGATCGAAGCAACCAGCGATGTTAAACTCCCGTTTCAGTGAGTAGTCACGCCTATCTCCAAGTAGTCACGATGAGTTTTGAGCAGAACTCCCACATCATAGTCTCGTGCGGGCTCTGATGAATCAAGAATGCGTCGCTGTTGCCGTCTGTCGCTGTACCGTTGACGTCGACCCAGAGGTAAGCTCAGACTCGGAGCCAGGCAAGACAAGTCTGAGCCAGATGATTACTAAGCTAGGAGAGTTGCATCCGCTGGTGATGACATTATCCGCGAATGTAGGTCTGCCTTCTACCTTCTGCTCTCCCCAACCGCTGTACATGACCCCGCTGCCCGCGCAATAATGCGCATCCCGCTCACTACCCCCAACCATGTCCGCCTCATCACCGCCTGCTACCCTCCCCCCCTCACCGCCGCCCCCGACTACCGCCCCAACCCCCAGGACCTCTCCAAGCTCACCTACTATGCATCCAACCGCCCAGGCAAACTCCACAAGCTCGCATCTGAGCTCGAGACCAGGGCGCGGACAGAGGCACGACGAGCTGCAGGAGGATACGTCAAGTCCAGAGCGTATGTTGGCTCTGTCCAAGGACTTGAACTTGTTGACATCTACATCTCCTCGCTAGCCTGCTGCTCGTCACTCTCGAGATCCTCAAGGCAATGACCGCAGAATGTCGAAGGGACCTCAATCTCTTTTCCCGTGCCGTCATTGCCGCAGTCGAGGCCTCAATCTTCTCACTTCCCACCGACCTCGAGGTTACAGCGAGGGCAGCAAGCGTTGTGAGTACTTGACGCTGGTCTAACCCCGCTGTAAGCACCCAATTGACATTTGGCTAATAACTAGTTCACTGCCTGGACGACCTATACTGATGGAACTCTAATCGGAGTGGACGAAAACATCACAAAGTCCTATATCACCATATTACAGCGATTCGCAGAGCTTAGCGTTTTCGAAGGCAAAGGGGATGTGGAAGTCAAGAACAGGTATTTCCGCTCTATCCAAAGTATAACACGTTGCATTCATCCATTCGGCTTGCAGGACACGACTTGTTGGCATTGCGGCACTCACGGGGGCTATTGGCTCGGATGCTCTATACACCTCTTCCTCCCAGTTTGAATCTCAAGTTGGAAGAATTGCTCCTGCTCTCGTCCGTAACTTGTACGAGGCTGGAGTTGTGGTCCTTCGTGAACAGTACGTTCCCCTTGGGCTCAACTATTGCAAGCCCCACCTCACAATTGAACCCACCTTTCAGGGTTGCCTCAATGCAGAGCTCCGGCAATACTCACGCTTCGCCATACCTATCCGAATTTCAGCCACAAAGGCCTCTAGCCGAACGTCGTGCACCTTCCATCCATATCCATATCGATGGTGAAAACGGACCGTCTGATTCCGATGTCGTGGATGCAACTCTCCGTGCTCTTCGCGCTCTTTTGAGTCACGCCAATGCTATCCAGGTGGCTTACGTATATCAGGCTTGCTTTGACACACTCGATTCCATCAACTCCTGGGCTCAAGTTGATTTTTGTACGTGGTTTGCTCAAAAGACCACTGCTTGGACACAATATCACTATCGCTATGTGGTGCCCACTCGTCTGGTTGAGCGGCTATTGAATACTGGCGACCTTCCCGCGACAATTCCGCTACAAATCAGCCTCATCAGGATGCTCACTTCTGTCTTCACGTCCCCTACTCCTCTGGTCAACCTGTCAACATCAGACGTTGTGTCGAATCTCGTGGCATTGATTCTCAGGCGCGTGGCCATTAATCCGAACGACGCACTTCTGCCCCAGCTTGTGGAGTGCGTGGCTTCTCTGGGCACGCACGTCTATTACGCGGACCAGATTCAAGACCTGGTGGAAGAGCTGGCCAGTCGTTTGGTCGGCATTCAGATCAACGGAATATCGGGTCGGGGAAGTGTCGGTGACGAGAAGGGCCGCACGGAAGGCATCAAATGTCTTCTTGCTGCCATGGTTGGTTTGATTCAGACGGCTGACAAGAGCGTGCACGGTCCCTCGCATGCCACTCGTAGTCGCGACGGGCGGCCGTCTACCGATGACGGACACAGAAAGCTGGATCAGAGCGTGGTGGTTGATGAGGCTCGGTCGGAGCGGACGGCTGCGTCTACTGCGCAGGGTCGGAGAAACAAGGTTTCGCCGGAGATATGGCAGGAAATCTTGGCTCTCCTCTGCGAGAGCGATTATTCGGTTCGCGCAAATAGTGCGAGGGCGCTCGTGTTTTTCCTTCAGAACGAGGCGCCCAAAGAAGAGGGGGCGTCGGAAGGCGATGCCGAGATGTTCAAGAGGGCAGGAAACCACCCAATGCGGACGCGGACCTTGAGCACAGACTCGTCCAGTCGGTTCCTCAACGCGCTGCATGCGTCTGCGTATACGCTCGCTGTTTCCCCTTCACTGGGGCTCTCGTCCCACGAGCCGTCGGGAGACTCTTCTCATACGTCCTCGTCCCAGGGTGTCAATATCCTTCCATCATCGCAGCCGTCTGTGGAGGGTTCTCACGATAGGGGGACCGGCTCCCAAGAGAACGGTGGAGCCACTCAACAGCGCCCGCGCACTGCTTCGATGCCGAGGCCACGGAAGGTCGCTCGGGCGCTCACCCGGCTGGATCATTGCACGCTGACGCACATGTCATCAACGGCGCCTGCACCCGCGACGACGCACGACTACGCATACCTTCTCAACATCCTCACGGCCGTCCATGAGACCTTCCCCACACGAGCTATCTTGACGGGTGTGCCAATGTTATTTGCATTGGACACTGCCGCGAGCCGCAAGGTGGACGAGGAAGATACGGATTCGGGCAACGTGCGGAGACGCGCCGTGCGAGAGCTCCTGTGTCGCGTGTGGGCTGTTATTGGGAAAGTGTGGGAGTGCGATGTCCTGCATGAGTCTGCACAAAAGGTTGGCACTGGCGTTAGCTACTTGGATTTTCGTATCTTAACTCTATCTTACCACAGGCTCTCTTTGGACTTTCCCCTATATTGCCCAATGTGCCTCTGGCCCCTGTGGTTGTTTTGGACGAAGATGAGGAGGCCTCTCAGCATAGCCGCGCGAGCTCGGGAGTCCCTTATTTGGATGTCTCTTTTTCCCAAGAGCAAGTACTAATGGATCCGAAGATGATCATCTCGGTGTTGGCTGCAAACAACCAGATCCAGCTCGCTACTGGTCTCGATCAGGCCAACTTGAAAAAGAGATTGGCGAAAGAGTGGAATACGGAGATTGCTTTGAAAGAATGTATGAGCATTTTTTTTCTTCTCTAGCCCTTGCTTGGATTAACGCTGATCATGGTTATCTCTCCTGCAGCCGTGGAAAGACTCTCGACCCACGAGCATCTTGGAGGACCTAGCATGCCATCATTGCTCAAATTCTCGCCAGCACTCATGAACATCGACAACATGTCACTCCAAAGCCTCATCCGTACGAACAAAGGTGTCGGTATTGGTGACCTACGCGAGGCACTTGAAGGACGGCCCAGCTCGTCCACGTCGGCTCTCGTTGGCGCGGCGTCCATCTTTACGGCAGAGAGCTCGATCCACCCCCACCAAAGTGGTCCCAATCGGTCACCTGGCGGGGCATCTCAGAAGAAACGTCTGCACGGAAGACCTGGAGAAGTCAGAGACGTTTTAAACCAGCTTGGCGTTGGGAAGCTCAACTCCAGCGGGCTCCTTCGCGCGCCGTTTTCTGAACGAAAGACCTCAATAAGGTGCGCGCCCTCGGCTAACCGCTCGCATATCTTCTAATGCTTTTTTTTTTTCCAGTGCAGCGTCAACGGCTAGCGCGCTCGCACCCCCTTATCAAACTTAATCCACACTATTCCCTCCTTTTATGTTACCGTTTTCATTCGCAATCAATCAATATTCCACTCCTTCAATTTCTCCCCTCTCATCACTCGCTCCCATATCTCGCTGCATCTCTTTCCTCATCTCTTCCATGCTTCCCTTCACGCTTTGCTTTGCATTGTAAGGTCAACGCTTATTCTATCCTATCCATTCTATTCAACGGACTCCATACCACGGGGATATCTAATACCAACAAAATCGGAACACCCTCATTTCTTTCTCAGCTAGGCTACCTTCGTGTAGACGTAATCCTCCGTCGCGCCTCTTCCTCTCTTTCCCTCCAATATGATATCTCCACCTGGGCTTTTGGGTGTGTAGTAATCCCAGCCTGTGATGCATCCTGCGTCACTATTGCTTCCAATCGTGTGCATACTGGCGAGAGCGAACTTACACTGAGTAAATGGAGGAGAGTCTCGCATGTTGCCGAAACATAAGCAGCGCTCTGTGCGGGATTCTTGATCTTGGTCGCTTGAGCTACGATGAGACGGTGCAGTTCCTGCCGTATGCGACCCAAGCTGTAACGGCCAATTTCTGTCAGATTGATTGGACCGAATTGTCCGTGGGCCTTACTTGGAAAACAGCATTCCTTCCTCGCTTTCGTCGGAGAGCACCACGAAAGATGTGAACATGGCTGCGTATTGCGTGGCGATCTGACGGGGACAATGAGCTGAATGTTTGAACATGAGAGGCGCTGCTTGCCATCTGTATTACTGCATCCTTGATGGTGTTGCCTTTGCTTAACAGCCCGCCCGTTGTACCTTCTGCAAGTTTCTTGATGGCGTCTGCGTGGGCCCCCATAAGCTTCTGGAATATCGGCCACATAGAAAATCGGAGGCCGAGTATGAAGTCCTCGAGCGGGGGACACTCCCGCAGCTGAATCTCTTTCAGAATGTTCTCATTGAGCCGAATCATTGTGAGAAATGGTACAACTGGCGGTGCTGGCTCTATAAGGAGCTTGAAGCAGCCCTTTGGGAATGTAATATATCAGAGAGATTCGGGCGAGACGATGCAACTAAAGCAGATGCTGCACCTGGCAATACTGTACAGCGGGATCCATGATCTGTTTCCACATTGCAGCGTAAGTAGCCAGTTCGGCCTTCCTTTTGGAATCATTCGGCCTCTCTCCGGCAGGGCTTCGACGAGCAGACATCGCTTGATCAGAGTCTGTATCTGTCTGGCGCTCATCTATGCTAGTGGCCACCGATAGAGGTGCGGATTGCGGTCGTGATGGCGGAGTGGCCTCCGACTCGTCCTTGAAGAAGCGGGAGATAAAAGAGTATTCTGAGCAGCTGTTGTCCATGAGTACCATCATCATCGCGCGGAATAAACTCTCTACCGGCTGTTTCTATTTTTCAGTTGTTCGTTAGAGGGCAATCTCTTTTAAACGAGTTTTGTTGGGAAGCCCCTACATAAGCCTTGTCATCTGCCATATACGCCAAGGTGACGCCTGGGCCATCTAAGCAGGCATAAGAAAGTCTTTCGGCATCGTACTCGGCTACGCTCGGTGACGGCGTGCCAATCAATTCCGATTGCTCTGGCGTCCTTGCCTGGGATTGATCAGATGGCATACGCAATTACTGCTAGCTGAGCCGGCTAACCTTCACCCAGCCCAGACTCCTGGTATACCGTCTAAACCCCGTTTCGTAATATAGACAAGCGGCGCCAATATACGTTCGTTGAATTTCGTGCGACACGTTAGGGGAGGTCCGCTGAAGAAAGGCAAAGAGCGGTTGATACTTGAGAAGTATGGACATCTGAAGCACTTGTAGGTTTGTAGTTATGCTCGTTCGGACAGGTTGGATCAAAGCAAGGAAGAAGCTGCGAATTTTAGTGGCTGCCTGAAAAGTTGCTCAAGCGGGTGAGAATGAAGACTACAGCTCGTAGAGACCAACCATGATACGCAGGCCCTCCGTAATCTCTCCCAGGTCTCGCGCCGCCTTCACTCGACTCTTTGATTTGAGAGAGCCTAGCCGGTATTCAAAGTCGGCGATTGCTGGTAGCCAAGCCTCACCAACTGGCGTGTCAAGGATCGTGGTCGCGAGGGCAGGAGGTATGCAGAATTCATCGATCAACGAAGAGAGAGGCTTCTCTATTTTCTGGATACTCGACATTGAGTGTGCGTACTATTAGAGATACCAGCGATAGCGTCAACTCACCCTTCTCCCCGTTAGCCGTGTGTCGAAATCTTTACTCCTTGCTCGCAGGCCCGAAATTTGGCCCGAGACCGCCGACAGATCCTTTTGAAACGTGGCAAGAAATGACTCTAGGGAATCCAAAAGATTCACGCTGGTCTAACCACCCATTATCATAAGACTGGGCGCGAAGCTGCTATGATGAGCGTTCCTCCACACCTCGACTTGTTCGTGCAGCTCTACAAAATTCTTGGCGCGTTCTTGATCTATTCAGATAGCCCAAAGTAGGTTCGGTGGACTCTGTCCTGAATGTACTTGTTCACGCACAAAACTGTGATTCGTCGTCCAGTCCTACTGGCTCTCCATTAGGCTCGGTGGGCGTTCCACGAGCGGGGTTCGCTGTGAGGAAGTATCTTGAGCTTCGGCAGGCAGGTGTTTCGAATAGCCCAATATACTGACAGTCGTTCATTTCCAGGCAGAAAATGGAGGTGTGTACTAGACTTGCAGCAGACGAGTATAAACGAAAGTATGGGGTTAATAATGTATTATGTAAGGAAGCCGGTTCCTGGGCGCAAACATGGTCCTCCTGGCTCCCCCGCGAATACCAACGGGATTCCGGGATGTGTTATTCCCAGATGTTGTTAATAAGCGGCTCGAGGAGCGCTCAAGCAGGACGGCCGATCACCAGGCAAAACAAGAATGAGTGGGATGTGAGAGGTTTGTAAATGTACGAAAATACTCTAGCCTACAATGCGTTGGGGAAGGTAAGAAAACAAATGCAAAGGGGAGGAGAGGGGTCGTGACGAAATGAATGCGTAGCGAATGGGAGAAGGAATTGGGGGAAAATGCATAGATTAAGGAAAAGATCGTGATCGAAGAGGCCTGATGAGGAGGGAAGACTACCGAGTAACTATCTTAGACGTTCGTTTGTCACCCTCGCGGGTGGAAACTACAGGCAAATACGTCCTCATTAGCATCAGGCCGGTCGTCAAGAAAACGGGGGTGTACTTACTTTTGAATCCAAGTTGTCGCATCACGCCCAGCAAGTCATTCTTCATAACTGGTTTGGTGAGCGAGGCGGCAAAGAGACTGCTCGCGAGATTCGAGTCTCGATTCGTGTAAGCACTAACTGCTATGATCGGAGTTGTGGTGTTCTTATTAGTTGTGCTTTTGATGTATCGAGCGGCAGTTTCGCCATCCACTATAATATAGTCGTTTAGCCAGATTTCTGTGAGTCAGGGCAAAGCACACGTACCATTAGGCATCTGATAATCCATAAGGATACAGTCAAACTCTGCACAAATAGCAAAACGCCAGTCAGCATCCCATAAAAGCTACGCAAGGGAGAAGGCACGCACTAATTTCACCGAGCGCGACACTGATCGCCTCGGCCCCGTCGCTCACAAGGACGCAGCGACAACCCATCCGCGTTAAAAGAGTTTCCAATATCTTGATCGATATCGGGTTGTCCTCGGCCAAGAGACACGTAACAGTGCCATCCGAAGCAGCTTCAGCGAGGTCTACAGCTTTGGGTATGTCCGTAGAACACACAGAAGATGGTGGGGTGCCCACGTCCAATAGATGGATGACGTTGCCCGCGGCCTGCCATTGGTCCGGGGTGGTCGCCTCCGCGCTCGACATTGACGACGTTCTCAGGCGACTGGGCATCGAGTTCCGTCTATTGCCGTCGCTATCCAAGTGATTAGATTTAAAGCGCTCCAATGGTCCGAACTCCGAGGGTCGTCGTGTATGGGCGTTCATATTGGGCGGGACGCTGCTACGCGAAGGAGAAGAGGTGATGGACGACGTGGACGTCGTAGGGGAGGGCGGGTTCGTGTTGATATTCTGATACGACCAGAAATACCCACGTTAAATATGTACTACGCACCAACAAAGAAAAGAAAAAGCTCACTCGAGGTTCAGCCTTAACACGCTGGGAAATACTTCTCCTGCGCTCGAGTATCGTGGAAGTCTCAAACGCGTTGGGGAACGGGTGCAGTTGGTCCGCCCGGAGCTTGCGCACGACATCGTCATTGGCCTGCTTGAGAACATGCAGATTCTTGAACGCAAACGATCCAAAGTCATCATGCGAGGGCGATAGCGCGTCTCGCAGTGGCGGTGGGGTCGGAGATACCGCCTCGGAAGTCGCCTCTGGCACTACCACAGGGCTCTCCTCCGGGAAATGCTGCGCGACGGCTCCGCGAGTGTCAAAGTAATCCGTCGACTCTGGATCCGTCACTTGCGGCACGAACGCTGGTTGCTGAGTGAGGACTTCTTCCCACTTTACGTCGCGAAGGAAGGGGTGCTCCTTGACTTCCTGAGCACCGTTGTAGCCGAGCCGTTTGGTAGGATCCGAGGTCAGGAGTCTTTCCATGAAATCCCGGGCCTCGGGAGACACTTCCATCCAGTCCTCATGCCAATCAATGCGACGGGAGATAATGTTCTCGAACACTTCCTTGGGCGTCTCCGCGTTGAACGGAGGGAATCCATAAAGAAATTCGTACGTAATTACCCCCAGTGCCCACTGCAAAGGTGGAATCTCGGTCAGCAACACGGCAACTCGAGCACATTGAGCACATTGAAGAAGAAAAAAGGATGCACATACCCAATCAACGGCCCGGTCGTCTCCACCAATCCCAAGGATACTCTCTGGCGCGAGGTAATCCGGCGTCCCGACAAACTTCTGCTCTGCCGGCGGTGGCGTCCCGCTTCCCGAATTTGAGTGCGACCTCAGCTCGTTCGTGAGGTCGGTCGCAAACGACTGCAGCGGACTATCCGAAGGTTGCTGTGGGCGCCGCCAAAACTGGCCCGAGAAGCTTTCCGAGCCGCTCGACTCGCTCACGTCGTCGGACGGAGGCAGTTGCTGGTGAGATGCCTTTGCGCTCCCCAGACTTCCCGCCGAGTGGTCCGTGTAGATCACCGGCGACGGCAGGCGCGGAATCTCCATGGAAGGAACGCGCGAGGCTCGCTTCGCGCCGCGGTCAAAGCCCAGGGATGACTGATTACTTCGCGGGTCCCACGTTTGTCGACCCAGTAAACCGATCCTGCTCAGACCAAAGTCAGTCAGCTTGAGATGGCCATGCTGGTCGACGAGTAGATTGTCGGGCTTGAGATCGCTGTACAACGAAAAATAATAATAAATTAATAAACGTCCCCAATTTTTTTTTTGCCGAGGCCTACCGATGAACGACGCCGCGCTCGTGGAGATACTCCAGCCCAAGCACGACCTCCGCCACATAGGCCCTCGTCCACTCCTCCGGCAAGCTCCCCAGCGTCTTGATCAGCGCCGCGCAGTCACCTCCGTTCAGGTACTCCATCACCAGATACAGGTTCTCCTTGCTCTGGAACGTGAAATACAACTTCACAACAAACGGCGACTCCGCCTGCTTCATCAATATCATCCGCTCCGCCTTCACGTTTGTGATCTGGTTCTTCGCGATCATGTCGTCCTTGCGCAGCACCTTGATCGCAAAGTAGTCCCCCGTCGTCTTCTTCTTCGCAAGGAAGACGGAGCCGAAGGCGCCCTTGCTGATGGGCTTGATGATCTCAAAGTCCTTGATCGACGACGGCGTCGTCTTGGATGGCGCGATGGTCGAGATCCGCGGCGAGAGCGGCCCAGACGCGAGGCCGGAAGACGGTGGACTCACGATGGGGTTGATGTTCGCGTGTCGCCCGTTCCGCGCGTCGCGGGGTCGGACGAGGGGGGACAGCGGCGGCGTCAGCGACGCGTACGGATCAGCTGGAAGCGCGTGCATCGACTGGCGCGGACGCACAGTCTTGCCCGTGCCCTCTGGTGCGATCTCTGTCGATGCCACGATGGGCGTGGCAAGCGCGAGAGGAGACGACACCGATGAAGGCGTAGACGACCGCGTATGGTTGTTCAAGTACCCAATCGACAACGGCGGGATAAACGCCGACGTCCGTCCCTCGCCGCTTTCCCTCGATGATGACGGCGCAGGCGAAGACGGCGCCATGGGCGTCGGCTCCGAACCATCAAACGCATATTCCGAATTCGTACTCGACGGCGCGCCCTCCGCACCCTCACGCTCGTGCCCGTGTCCATGCCCACTCCCGCCCTCCTGCTCCTGCTCTTGCTCCCGCTCCTCCCGCCCCTCCTCCGACTCATCCAAAATCGTCAACGCCTGCTCAAACTTCTCCTCCCACTCCTGCCGCACCTTCTCCGTATACTTGATCGTATTCTGCATCCGCACTACATCCTCAATCTTCGTCCTCATCAGCGTCTCCGCGTCCTGCACCAACCGCGCCAGCGCCGCGTCCTCCGGCGTCGGCTTCACCCACTGCTGCACCCGCTGGAACTTGTCCACCGAGTCGGGGGACAGCAACCGCTGGTTCTCAATCGGCTCCGCCGCCTGCTCCTCCTTGAGCGCCGGCACCGCGATCTCAAACGCCGCCTGCAGGATCTCGTCGAGCCGCTCGAGCATCTTGCGCTGCGTCTTCCGCACGCCGTTCCTGTGCATGCGCGCAGACAGCGCGGGGCGGAAGAGCTGGAGCGGCAGCGAGGGCGGGGATGTTGGCGTGTATATCGGCGTGCCGCGGTATTCGGGCACGACCGTTGCAGGCGACGACCTGTCGAGCGAAGTGATCAGATCGCGGATCGTGCTCCGCAGCTCCGCGATACTCTCGTTGTACTCCCCAATGCTCGCCTCGAGCTGGTGGATCTCGTTGCACGTTTCGCTGTGCTTCTCAAAGAACCAGTCCGGGAAGGTGCGCTCGCAGATGCGGCACATGATGGGTTCCGTGGAGATGGGGCGCAGGAAGGGGGGCGTGTCGATGCCGCGGTAAAAGGACGCGTTGACCTGGTCGAGCGAGAGCATGTCGTTGTCGGGCATGAGCGGGAGGCTCTCGAGCGGCTGGGCGGGCGACGTGGGTTTGAGGACCCACATCGTGTGCGTCGGCGTGCCGTCGACGCGGTCGCGCATGAGCATGCCCTTGCCCTCCATCGACCTGTACAGCGGGCGCGTCGTCGCCGCATCGTCCTCGTCCTCGGGCTCGACGCGCAGCTTGACCTGGACCTCGATCGTGTGCGAGTCGTCCTCCAGCAGCTGGCGCGTCGCGTTCACAAACACGTCCTTGTCCTGGGGGGCGAGCACCTCGGCCACCGGCTTCCCAACCGACTCTTCCGGGAACGAGCTAAACGAGAACAAAGCACGTGAGCAAACAAGAACAAACAAGAGCCCTGAACGCGTGCGAGCGTCACGTACCCGACAACGACGGCCCACGCCTGATTTACCCACGCAATCTCCGCCTCGTCCAGGCCCAGCTCGATGACGATGTTGAAGCACTGGGCCTCCTCGGCCTGCTTTCGCAGCTTCTCCGTCGCCTTGGCCGGCGACTCGCCCAGCAGCGACACCTTCCGCGCCAGGTCTTCTGCCGGCTTCCGCGCGCCCGGAGACGCGGTTCCCTCGCCGCCGAAGCGTGCGTCGCGGATGCGGCTGGGCTGCGGGGAGCGCACCGGCACGGCGGTCTTGTCGTTCTTGGGGAAGAGCTGTGAGGTGGCCCCGGGAGACTCGGGCGCCGGGCCTTTGAGGACAAACGTGAGCTGGTCCACCTGGTCCTCGTCCTCGTCCTGAAAGTTCCAGAACTGCTTCTCGGCGCCCCACCACTCGACCACCCGGCTGAGACTGGCGACGGCGAGCAGGAGCTGGACGTACCAATTGCGGCCGTGCCAATCCGGGTGGTCGTCCCAGGCCTTGCCGATGGTCTGTACCTTTTGTACGAGCTCGAGGCAGACCTTGGGGCGGGAGGTGAGGGTGGAGATGGGCATTTCCAATATATCCGTGGCTGTGGCGATGATTTCGTGCAGGGTTGCCATGAACGGGTCGACCTGCGGGGGCTCCTCCGTGCCGAGATCGAGACGCGATATGCGGTGGGCGAGGGAGGAGCGGGGGGAGGAAGAGATGGCCTGGTACGCGTGCTCTGCGCCATTACCGGTGGGCGGGAGCGGGGAGCGAGATCGCGAGGTCTCGCGCGAGCTGGTGCCAGATTGGATGGGGACAGCGGCGATGTGGATGTTGCGCGAGAGACGGCGGGAGACGGTGGTCTGAGACTGGGAGTGCCACTGGCCGGAGGAGCTGGTGGCACCCTTGCTCCTGCTAGGGCTGAGCTCGCCCGAGGACATGTTTGAGCCGTAGATACTCGCTGGGCGGGGGAGGATAGATTGGCGTCGCATGCGAGTCGGACTGGATGAGGTTGTGGACGCTGTGAAAATCGCGATAAATTAGTGGCCACGCGCATGAGAAGGGAGCGACGCACTCTTGCGACTGCGACGGCCCCATTCAGCGTCAGCCTCGTCGCCGCCGTCCTCACTGGCATCGTCGCGATGGGGGCGGCGGGAGCGAAATTCGGGGGGATCGTCGAGCTCGAACTCATGCTGCTGCTCCTTCCTAAGGCGCTCTTCAAAGTAGGCGGTGATGAGGCCGACAACCTTCTTGAGCTCCTTGTCGCAATTCTCCTTTGCACTGGCGAGGCGGCGACGGATATGGCGCTTGACGAAGGGCATGGAGGTATCATTCTGGGAGGACGACGAGGCGGTGGAGGGAGCGTGGGCATGAGCGTGGGCAGGTGCGGGCTGGAGGGGCGGGGTGGGTGCGGGGGGCGAGGGCTGCTGGGCGGGGGAGCGTGCGGGGGGGTCGAGGAGAGGCCCGAAGAGGAGGGGGCTGGGGGTGTGGTCGCGGGAGATGAAGCGGGGCGGGGGAAAGTCCATGGCCAGACGGCGGGGGCACGCCCAGCGACGACGACAGCAACGACGAGGAGCAGCAGTTCACGGCGGGGAGACTAGCAGCGTGTTGGCGGTGGCAGCACAGAGCCAGCGACGAAAACGGCGGCTGCACTGAAATGACCTCGCGGGACCCCGGCCACCACGCGCACCCATCACACCCCACTCTTTTCCCAGTCACCCTTCTGCGTCACATTTGGGCCGCATATCCGTTTCACCTGCAGCCACTGTAGAGCATCCATCCGTAACATCCTACGGCGCCCATACAGCGGCCCACAAGAGCCCACAGGCAATATCGCACAGGTGAGTAGGTACCGTCTGGGTGAGGCAGAGCGCCCGGGGTCCGCCACACGTGGTGACGAAACGGGAGGCCACAGTCCACAGACCCCAGCCACAGCCCACCATGTTCTCCCTCAAGCTCAGCCTGCGCGCCAACGTCGCGCGCCTCGCCGCCCCACCGCCCGACGCGCCTACGCCCGCCCCAGCGCCTTCGACATCTCTGGCGATGCCGTCGTCCCCTCCGCCACGCCTCTAGCCGACTTTGACGGCATCGCAGACACCCTCGAGAGCGGTGGTTCCGCCCCACGTGAGCAAGCACGACTGCCTTCTCGCATATTTCCGGGCATCTGCCTTCTTTCTCTTGCTAATTTTTCTTCTGGGTTTCCAAGGTGGCTCGGCTGCCGCTCGTGCAGGTGGGGCCCCACCGGAAGGCACCCAATACCGAAACCTGCCCTTGAACACCGTGCGTCATTCCACTCTCTCATTTCACACACGCGCCTATTGACTCTAAAAAACCTCAACACGCCCACTAAATAAATAAATAAAATCTAAAATTACTACGATAAAAACCGCTCTGCCAACGCCCAGTTTTACGCGCCCTCGGATCTCCAAAAATCCCGACGCGTCTTTGAAAAGCGACGGCGCTCCCAACCGCGTCTCGGCCCGCCCGCCGCAGAGGCGCGCGACCAGGACGTCTTCCGCCAACTCGGCATCGACCCCTTACGCGAGGCCTCCAACCGCGCCCTCCTCGAGAACTTTATTACCGAGATGGGCAAGATCAAGGGCCGCCGACACACCGGCCTCACCTGGTGGAGCCAGCGCAAGGTCGGCAAGGCCGTCAGGCGCGCCAGGAGCATGGGCATTATTCCCATTTTTTCGCAGTATTTGCCCGAGAAGCAGTAGTTGGTTTGCAAGAGATACAAGTATTTCTACTTGCGGGTGGGGGGGCACGCGCGTAATATATTTCCAGGTCTTGTGTCCCGATGCACACGACACGGCACGATGGTTTGAGGAGCTCCATTCGAGTGCACAATCGAAGACCCCCAATCGAAACGCGTTCATTTCCCTCCATCGGCTTTCCACCCCAAGTCCCAACCCTACAAATCTTCAAATCCAGCCACTCGGCACTCGGTGATCACCATTTCCATCCTCACGCACTGAAAGATCCTCATGAGCACCAAATGAACGAGTCTCCTATGTAGCTCGAGTTTCCCAAGGAAAGCCTCCAGCTTCATCTCCCATCCCGCATCAATCCAAAATTCAAATTCGCCTGCCTTATCCAACTTTCGCATTGAGTTTCCCCACGTCGTCTGAGCGAAAAAGTCCAACACGCACGACTTGTTTACTCAACAAAACTACCCACAATCGATCGACGATCGAGGTCGGAGGCCCTTTGCAGCCCTTGGCCGGGCATCACCTGATCGCTGAATGGATGCATGCCAGTCTGTTCCCAATCCGTCGCAGGCCCAAGCCACAGTCCATCGAGTCTCGACACACTCTCGAACAGTTTCCAAGTTCGGTTCGACTCAGTCCGGTCCAGTCCAGTTCCGGTCAGCTAGGTCTGGTTGAGCCCATCATTTCCGAGTCTCTTTAGCCCTCTCAAGCCTCCAATTGCAAACTCACCATCATTACCAGCATAATGATGATGCAGCACCGGTACACTTTCGGAAGAGAGACCCCGCCAATAAATTCGACTGAGGAAATCATTACACTTTGAATTCAATTCCGCAATTATTCCATATACGGCGGCGGGTGCGACTCGTACTGCTGCCTGCGGGCGAGCTGGTCTTGAATCTTTTTGATTTTGAACACATGATGCGTGACGCGGGCGGAGGGGTCGGAGTAAATAGTCTGCAGACGTACTTGCGTACATTACACATCTCGAGGTTTAGTTTTCATGGGGGCCTTTTAGAGGTAGGTGGGGAGGACGTCGTCCAGAGGAGTGAGCGACCTCCCAGCAAACTTCTTCAGCACGTCCTCAAACCTAGGTGCGTCGGGTGGGAGGTCCGGATCGACGATGTTGTCCATCTGGAGTTGCTTCACCTAGAAAAGAAAGACGAAATAAAAGGATCAGTGCGGCAAGCCACAAGTAACAATAGAATGAAAGAGCAAAAGAGTACGCAGCGAATAGTGAGTATTACAAAGTAATACAGTAACAGGCACCGATCCGCAAGTAAGTACCAAACATCGTCCGAGGTTCACAGGTTGAAGAGGTGTGCAATGTTATATCAGGGAGGAAATTATTCAGCGCCCCAGTCACGCGATACGACTCAAGGGCAAAACAAAGCAATCACCTGAGCGCGCGTGAGAGTGAGAGGGTTGAGGGGGAGGCGTTCCATGATGAAGCCCTGTGCGAAGCCGGCGGCCCAGGGGAGCGATATGATGGGGCGCGTGCGATGGGTGTGTTTGAGGATAAGGCTCATCATTTCGCGGTAAGTGAGAACTAGGAAAGGTCGACGGAGGGGAGGAGGAGATGCGGCGTTAGTGTTCTGTCATGCACTGGAGGCCGACCAAGCAGTAATAGGAAAGTCTTTCCCAGAGGAAATTGAGTACCACCGGACGTGCACCAGACTCTAGACTCCGTGCAAAGGCTGATGCACCCGGAGACGCATTTAACGGTACTCACCATCGGGACCCCCGCACTGGATAACTTTCCCCGCGCAGACATCCTGCACCGCGCTATCGTCGCGCGTGCATATTTCGATCACGTGGGCGAGGTCACCAACGAAGACAGGCTGGAAGCGCGAGTTGCCGCCGCCGAAGACGGGGAGAAAGGGCAGGAAACGGGACAAACTGGCGAAGCGCTTTATGTAAGTCGGATATATATTGTCAGCACGGTTGTTTTTTGCATATATAATGTTAATATTAGTGAGCACGGGCGGATCGAAACGAAACGTGGGTGGGCGTGTGGTGTGTAATGTGGTGTGTGGAAGAAAGAGGCGTGCGAGATTGGGTACGACCGCAGATGAGGGGAGGATGAATATAATAAAGAGAGAAGCGGGGAGTATACGCACAGCAAAGAAGCCATCGCCCGGGCCGAAGACCAAAGAGGGCCTGAGGACGGTCGCGTTCGGACAGGCGCCCAAAACGGCTTGCTCGCCGAGCGCCTTGGTGCGGAAGTAGGGTATATCGCTGTCGGGGTGCGCGCCGATGGCGCTGAGGTGGACGAGCTTTGCGCCGGCGGCGTGGGCGGCGCGCGCGACGTTCTCGGCGCCGCGCCATTGGATGTCTTGGAACTGTTTGTCGGAGCCGTGCATTATTCCGACGAGCGATATGACCGCATGTGCGGAGTGGAATGCGCGCTCAAGGGAGGCGGGGTCGGTGATGTCTGCGGGGACAGCGGTGAAGCGCGCGTCGGGGGAGGATGTGCCATAGGAGAGGCTGGCGGTGGACGGGCTGCGGGAGGAGAGCTGGACGAGGGTGCTTGGGGCAAAGGCGAGTGTGCGTGCGACGTGCGTTCCTATAGTAAGTATACGGGCGTTATTCCCCAGACAATAGCAACAATGGCAGCAACGATTAGCGCGCACCGATGAAGCCAGCACCGAGGACGACGACCTTGCGTGCAGGCAGCGACATATTGTGCTAGCAGCAGACAATTGATCGTACTCAGACGCATGACGTCGCCGGGACGATGGGGCGTGACGAGTGTCACGCGGCGGAGTGCGAAAGGACGGACCGGCAGGCGAGGGAGCCACTGCGATAAGAGCGTATGACAATGTACGTACTTACGGCCGTGACCGCAGCCTCGAGGCGGGCGAGGCAGCTCAGCTCGCAGCGTCCTGTCCGCCGTCCAGAAAAGGCAGGGCAGAGGGACCGAGGGCGAGGGAGGAGAAATATATAACGGCGTAACTCCGCGGCCCTTTTCATCTCCCGCTCTTTCCCGTCCAGAGTTCGCTCCCCCACCTCCCTCCCACCACCATGAACCCTGCGCAAATCTCCCTCCGCTGCGAGGCCTCGTCCCGCTGCACGCTCACCCTGCGCGCGCCCCCTCGCCTCGCCGTGCCACTCGCCGTCACCTGGTCATGGGACTTCTCTGACCAGCGCGTGATCGCTCGTGCCGTTCGTGACGGCCAATGTCACTACACCACCACCCTGGACAATAACAGCGATGGCTACTATGAAGACGACGACGAAAACGATGTCAGCATCGCAAGCAGCGTGAGCACGCTCAAAAGTGAGCACCATTCTTCGCTCCATTGCCACCCCCTATTTCCCATGCACAATTAAATTGATTAATTATCCTCGCAAAAGGCACTCCCCTGCGCCTCCAGCACATCTCCACCGGACCTCGACACCGATATGCCTCCAGCGACATCGACTCCAGGCCCAGCACTCCCTCCACCCGCCGTCTGCCCCCAGGCCCGCTCTCCCCCTTCTCCTCACCCTCCCTCGACAGATACCTCGAGGACTACGACAACCCCTCCTGGCGCTCCGTCCCCCTTCATCGCACCCGCAGCCACATGCGCCAGTCCACCACCGACAGCGACTACCTCCTCCGCTTCGATGCCCTCCCCGGCCCGTCCCCTCTCTCCTCGTCCTCCCTCGCCGACTCCGACTCCGAGCTCTTCAGCGCAAGTGCCACGAGTGCGCTCACATCGCCCGAAGCGAATACCCCGAAACGCGAGCCTGGCGCGGGTCTTGATCCGTTTTTTGGGTCGCCCGAGCGACGTGTGGAGCAGGAGCTGTGTCTCGGGCTTGACCTTATGGGTGTGTCGGCGTCACCCGTCCAAATGCAGCTCGGACTCGGACCTGAAGCCGAGATTCGACCTAGAGGTGAAGATAGCGATGAGTCCGACGGTGGGGAGGGCTTTGACGACAGCTTCGACTCGCTCGAGCTCGACATATCCATCCTCGATCCCATCCTCCCCCTGGGCTTTGGCATGTACCCGGAAAAGGACGACGCCGTCTCTTCATTTACGACAACCCCTTACTGGTCCTCTTCCAACAGCACCGTTTTTGATCCCACCGATGATCCGTCCCTCGGGTTCAGTGGTGCCGAGTGCTTGAGCAAGCAGAATCTCCCGCGGTACACCACCGACGTGCTCATCGCGGAGCACTACTCCTGGGGGACGTGGGACCTCGGCGACAAGGACTACGGCATCGCCATGCCGGCATGCTCGGCGAAAGAGGGCGTCACACCCTGGGACATGGAGTATGTTGATGTCAGCATGCAAGCCTTCTGGGCGCGAGCATCGGATATCGAGGCCTTCTAAGCTCTCTCCAGCAATCCCGTTGCTGTATTTTTATTTTGAATATGCTTTTTTATGATGCTTTGTGTTCACTATGGTATTTCTGCATATGATATCCCCCACCCATTCGTTCAACTATTTGCCCACTCATTTGTTGCATTCGATGTTTTTCTTTTGGTCATGGTGTAGAACTTTACATGTTTATAGGACACACATCCCTCTCCCACTCCCCCATCCTCATCTCGCATCCCACCGTCCACGTTGCATACCTCATCCCCCATCCGCACTCTCACCCTCACCCTCATCCTCATCCCTATCTGTTCTTTGTCATCTTTGTTCCAATTTAGCATCTTTCATTCGTTGTTATACCTTGGGGGGCGTAGATTCAAAACGGAAATGTTCCTAGCTCGCAACATATCTACTGAAAGCTTGTGGTTCGCTTTGTCTGTCTTTGTATACTTTCGTTGGTACGCGTCTCTACATCCCGTGTGGGACAAGTACTAGTACCCAGTGCGCATCGGCGCGAACTTTGAAGCCATGTCAGTAAAAAGGTACATCTCTTAAATTCCGCCTAAATCCACTTAGTAAGCAACGCGAGGGCCTCAAGAGCCCTAAAGCGGAGCTAAGCTTATTTTAAGAGAAAGTGGCCAAGCATATGGTTTTTTTGGATGATGTTGCCCAACGTCCTGCTTCGTGGAAAATGCAAACTTTTCCCACTCTCATGGTTATGGGGATAAAAAAAAAAAATAGTGAACTTTCAGCTTATGTGCTCAGATTTTGTATATTTTTAAGTAACCTGCCCCTTTACTTACTGATGTCCAAGCCTCAAGATGGCGCACTGGTGCGGGTGGTGAGTAGCACGTTATGTAAGCAGTGAGCAAGGTGGTTGCTTCCGACAAAGCTTGCAGCCGTGTCGTCGGTTGTGCGAGCGCGTCCTCGGGCTGAGCGACTACTTGTCTAGCGCCTTTCATCTGTCCTCGGTGCAATCCCCCTAGATCTGCTGGAATCCTCTACTCCTGGACTGCTCGCGTGCCTGCTTTTTCTTCCTTTCTTTGGGCTTTCTTTTGTGTGCTTCGGACGCCTCGAGAAGTACGAAGTACTTACTGGTCATTCTTGAGCCACTCTGGAACCGTACGCCTTGGTCGACTTTATCAGGCCCTGTCTGGATAGAGAATAAGCGCAGGTGCGCCCCTTGTAGCCCCCTTGATAATACGTATTGCTAGTTTCTGTACTAAGACACGAGGTGGTTGATTCAGCTCGGTTAAGCACTAATCAAGGTCTGCGGGACTCAAACTCGAACAACCAAGTGTTCTCGATCATGGTGGACGTTTCGTCTTCGCAGCCCAGCAATAACAACAATGCAGGGCCTTCTGCCCCAGGGGCGGACTCTCCCAGTCCATCAGCTGGTATGGACGTCGGCAATGGAAATGGGAATGGGAACGCGGGTGGTGGTAGTGCAGGTGCGGGCGCGAGCGCAAGCGCAAGCGGTAGTGGGACTGGAAGTGGGACCGAACAACAAGCAAAGAAGAATAACCTCGTCGTCCTCGAGTACCTCCGCCAGCGCGGTTTCAAGTCTGCCGAAAAAGCATTCCAGGAAGAGCTCCAGGCGTCCGTCACAGGGAAGAAAGGCGCCGGCGCCATCACCGACCTCGTCCTCATTCCCAGCGACCTCGGCTCGGACTCGGATGGAGGCGGGGATAGAGATGATATGGATGCGGACGGTGATGGGAGTGGGAGCGGGAGCGTGGGCGGGGGTGACGCGATGGATACGACGGGCGATGGAGAGGAGAGGCAGGGCCAGGGCCAGGGGAGGAGAGCGTCCAAGAGGATTGCGGCGAGCGTGTCGGCGAAGCAGCAGAAAAAGGGCGCTTCGGGTGGTGCGGCGGGGAAGAATAATAGTACGATCTCGACGGCCGCGCTCGTTGCGAAAAACGCGCCTTCTGCGAAAGCTGGCACTACGGCTACAGCTACAACTTCCGCACCGACAGCGACACCGGCGGGCACAACCACCGTGCCTGCGGCCGCTCTGTCGACGACGCTGCCCCCGAACGCGATGGCGCCGTCAGTCGCGTCGACACGAACGACCACGCCCGCACCCGCGTCTGTGCCTGCGCCCACGGCTGGGGCAGCGTCGTCCACGGGAAACGCACTGCAAGACGGCGTACAGGCCTCCCAGATCCTCGCCGCGCTCCTCATGGGCAATCCCGGCCTCCTCACCACGATCAGCAATAACGCCAGCGGCTCTGCCTCTGGGTCAGCATCGACATTGACGGGAACGGGAACGGGTTTTGGGGGTGTGACGGCGCTCAGCGCCCCGTCTGCTCCTCCACCGACTATAGCGGATCTGCTGGCGGGGTTGGAGGGTACGGGCGCGGAAGACGCGCTGGCGCTCGACCCGACGGATAAGCATGAGGGGTTCAGGCAGCTTGAAGAGTGGGTTGACGGATCGCTTGATATGTATCGCGTGCGTGTCCTATCCCTGCTGGTTCATTTGCACAAAAGAGGAGTATTAACGCATCTTTTCTCTGCAGCCAGAATTCCGGCCGATCTTGTTCCCCGTATTCTGTCATTTCTACTTGGAACTAATCCAGCAGGGGTTCAAAGATGCAGGTGTGCAGACTTTGTACCCTCCTCATACACCAGACGCCACCTCCCTACAGCTCAAGTGGTGACTCTAACTTTGCGACTTTATGACTCTCCACAGCCGCAGACTTCTTTGCAAAATACTCGGGCGCGATCCCGCCGACGCATTCTTCGACGACGCACCACCTCTCGACGCTGCTGCTCCCCACGCACGCGCAGAGCTCGCCCATCGCGACGCGGCTGCGCTCGGAAAAATATACCGTGCGGATGAGCCGCTCTGGATTTGGACTACTGCTGGGCTGGCTGACGGACGGTGTGGGAGGGGAGAGAATGGGCGGGGGAGACGCCATTTTTGTCGGGGAGCGGGGGAGGAGGGGGCGCGCAGCTGTGATGAGGGTTGTAAATGACCGCTTGCGATTTGACAGTGGGTACCATTCTCTTGACTCTGCAAACACCAACCGATGAATGCTTTCGTTTCTTTTACTTTTTACTTTTTCAAAAAAGTTACGACTGCCCCGACAACAGCAGTCCAGGAGACAGCATGGGAAGAATCTGCGGGCCTCATTGATTCGCTCGTTCCTCCCATCAACGGGGCATCTACCACCAGCAAGAATTACAAACCCGACCCCAGGGCCTTTAATGCCTCTACAGGCGAGCTCAAACTCGGACCTGCACCCTTGAGCGCAGGGCTGCGCGAGGAGACGGACCGCGCGCTGAGCGCCGACTCGCTATCCCTCACCGATGACCCTATGGCGGGGCCGAACGGGAGCACGAGCCACCAGGGGGGCGACCGCGACGGGGACGTGCGTATGAACGGGCCCAGTTCGGTGGGGTCAGCCGATCCGGCGCAGATTTCGCCGACGTTTGCAGATCTGCCGCCGTACCCGACGGCCTTCCGCACCATGGACATCCGCAGGGAGGTGGAGCGGACGCGGGATATGCGGAAGAGGATACGGCTCGATCCCTCGGTGCTGCATGGTTCCCCCGAAACGGGTGTGAATGGGTTTGGAGTGGGCGATAAGCATGCGGCGGCGGCGAGAAGCAAGTACCTTGCGAATGCGCTGCCGAGTATATGTGCGTATACGTTTCATGATGCACATAATATGTAAGGTTATTTTTTCTTTCGAACGGGCGCGCTCTTTAAAACTGACTACCTGTGGTTTTTGCTATTCGTAGGATCGCATGCTCGACGTTTTCGCCCGATTCGTCATTACTGGCGGCAGGATTCTCGGAGAGTTATATACGACTCTGGAGTCTGAAGGGCGAAAAGTTACGTGGGTACAGAAGTGACTTCAACCCGTCTTCAGTAAGAGATTGTACGTTCTTATCACATCCTTTCAAGTATGACACCGTACCGAAGCAATCGTTTTCACACCCAACAGTATCAGGTCTGAAGAAGCTCCGAGAGAAGGGCGGGTCGACGACACGAAAACTGATCGGGCACAGTGCGCCCGTGTACTCGCTCTCCTTCGACCCAGTTCACGGCACCGCGGCCCCGCCACGTTACCTACTATCCTCGTCTGCAGACGCAACGACGCGGTTATGGTCCCTGGACACGATGACCAACGTCGTCGCGTACAGGGGCCACCAGAACCCCGTATGGGACGTCGAGTGGAGTCCTATGGGCATATACTTTGCGACGGGGAGCCGGGATCGGACAGCCAGGCTGTGGAGCACAGAACGGGCGAATGCACTGCGAGTCTTTGCCGGGCATCTCAGCGATGTCGACGTGCGTCTGTTTTTACCCTCAGCTGGAATGCCCACTATTGACAAAATCTTTACCTTCAGTGCGTCAAATTCCACCCGAATTCACTCTACCTCGCCACAGGGTCGAGCGACCGATCGTGTAGGCTCTGGGACGTGCAGCGAGGGTCGTGCATGAGGGTGTTCATCGGTCATCAGGGTGCCATTTCTGCTCTCGCCATGAGCCCCGACGGACGCTATCTCGCCAGCGCAGGCACGTACTCATGCTATCTCGACACATCCCAAATCCAATATCTAATCTACTTTTTACATGGGGTGTCTATTTCATCCAGCCACCGACCTTGCCATCAACCTCTGGGACCTTGCCTCCGGGCGCCGGATCAAGAAGATGACGGGACACACTGCGCCGATAAACTCGATCTCGTTTAGCGCGTGCAGCTCGCTGCTGGTCTCGGGCTCGTCGGATTGGACGGTGCGGTGTTGGGATGTGAAGGGCGCGGGCGGGGCGAAGGACAAGAGGGGTGGGGGCCGCGGAGACGACGGCGACGTTGCTGGCGGGCTGGGAATGGCTGGGCGGATGGGCGTGGATGGAGACTTACTCGGTGATGATGGCTCGAGCGCAACGTGAGCTCCTCTCCCTCTAACCTCCCAAAAGCACCAAGTCGAACATGCGTACTGACCCACCGCTCGTTCAGATCGGATTTACTAGCGACGTTCCCGACGAAACGGACACCCGTCATGGACGTGCAATTTACGCCGCGAAATCTATGCCTCATCTCCGGTGTCTACACGCCACCGTCGCCGATATCATGAGCTCCCGCTGCATTTAATCCTGCCTGCTTGCGCTTGACCTCTATCTCCTCTATCCCCTCTATTACTGTCAGGCTGTCTGTGGGCATGTGCTGTACTATAGACTCTTTTCTCCTCCGTCTCTGCGATCCTACACTCCGCTTTCGTGCATTTCTCAGCTCAGATAACGCCATGCCTTGTCTGAGTGCGCCTACGGCCAATACCAGCGTATCTCAAGCCGGAGCAATACGCACTTACTGCTTGGGCTTAGACCGCGGTACCATCATTCAAATACAGCGCGTCAAACCGCATTGATATGAGTAGTTGATAAGTCGGAGACACAAGGCGTGCTGATTGTAATATATACACACACAAAATTACGCGGCATGGTACTTGACTTGGCAGCAGCAACGAGACAAATGAGGGGATCGAAATGAATGTGAGCACGGATTTAGAGAGAGCGGTGTGTTCGAATTCAGAGGAACAGCATGCGTGCGTGCTCCATAAAAGAATATCGATGCCAAAGTAGGGATCCAACAGGATACACCATGTAATACGGGTAAGTGCGTAAGTATGATAGACGAAAATAAAACTATGAAGATGTTTTGGAAGCAGGAAGCACAGAATCCCGGCCGATAAGCACGTAAGACTATAAAAAAAGAAGTTGAAAGATGGGGGTAGAAAATGAGAGCACAAGGTATATAAGAGTACTTATTTTAAAAAAGAAAGAGTGGATTTTGCACAAGCAGATGGCGAAACAATGTAACGAGCGAGGTGGTAGCAAGGCTAATAAAGCGGGTACAGTGATAAGCAAAGGGGAACGGTTAATCGAGCAATGTATGCGCGACGAAAGAAAGTAGAACCATGCGCACGATTCAAAGGAATCTAACAAAAAAGGGAGAGCCTCCAAAAAAACAAGAGCCACTAAGAGAAACTGCAAATACGTTCAAAGCCTATAGTGCATGGCCGATATACTGCGTATGGGGTATATCATCAGATGACAGTGTGGGCAATTCGGCCGCCGACGCGGATGCCGAAGCAGTTGTAGCAGACGCGGACGTCGAAGCCAGCGTGTACGAGCGCTCGTGCGACCTCGGCCTCGACTGCGATTGCAGTCGAGGCCGAGGTTGCGTCTCCAGCTGCAGCTGATTCTGCAAAAATGCTCTCCTGGTCGCGGGCCCCAGACTCTGGTAATTCGGCGGCAGCTCGACCACTTCCTCTTCTTCCTGATCATGAGCCATATCCTCCGGCGCGGCACCACCATCGGTGTGGACGACGTACCGCGCTATGCCGCGCGACGAGCCGACGGGGGACAGTCCCGGTGCAGGGGATATCGACGTAGGAGGGGCTGCCGTGAGCGCGCTTTTCGACGTGACAACCGCGAGTCCCGGATAGCTCGGTGGTGGTAGCGCGGGCGGGCCGTGGTGGAAGAAGAACTGCTGCGACTCCTCCGTCGCTGTAGTCGGCGAGGTCAACTCCGTGTCCGTCGGTGAGCGTAGCATAGTCGTCGCGCGCGACGGTGGTAGGAGGTACGGCACGGGCTGTACGCGCGGCGGCGCGGCGTTGTCCAAGCCCCGCGCACTAGGATTGTTCTCGGTTGTAGAGAGGAGATCCAGCGGCTCTTTCTGGCGCGTTGGCCGGGCACGGAAGGAGGGCATGCGCCGGACGACGGCGGCGTGGATTCGCCGCCTGCGAATGAAAAAGGCTACCAGCGTGGCCAGCAATATCAGGAACACGACACCGCCCGCCACTGCGCCCCCAATGAGAGCCGCATTGTCTGTCATTGATCTATGGTGGTGTGGGGAGGGATATATTGTTGGAGAGACAGTGATGGACGTCGGGCTGCTGGCGTCGAGGCAAGATGGGTCGCCCGAGAGAACAGGGAGCAGGTCTGTCGCGGCGCCAAGCCGTCCCTCCGCGTCCCGCATGAGCAGTGTGAACTGGATACCGGCTTCCACGTTGAGTGGATTCCAAGAGAGATATGACGCGTTCCCTTTGGGGGAGATGGTGAATGTTTCACCCAGGGGAATGAGTCCAATGAGTGTGACCGGTTTTGTGGCATTCGTATATCTCCCTACGCGAAAAGGCTGGCATTGGCTTGGACGCTGGGGCGTGTTGAAGAGGAAGGGAGTGGGGGGGCTGAGGTCACCGCAGGTCACGTTGGCATTGGAGCTGGACGTGCGCTCAACGGTGAGGACCTCGGACGTGCCTCCCGAGGCCAGCCCGGTCTTATCCGACATGGTAAGTAGAAATCGATTCTGGCCGTTCTGGTAGGCCAACGGTAGAGGAAAAGTATACGAGCCGGTTCGATTTGAACGCGAGTACGCAGAGCGGGGAATAGATAGATTTCTGGGAGTTTGGAACATCTGTACGCGTTGTTAGCGTGGGCGCGAATGCCGGCGCGCGAGCGTACTCACCGGGGTTATAAGGAGCTGGAACGGAGGCTCGCCGCCGCTCCAGGTGAGCGTAAAATTCCCGCACTGGGTGGGGTACGCGGAGTGGGCGAAGGAGAACGAGGGGCGGGGGAGGGTGGACGCCATGGCGGAGTCGGGGGGCGGGTGGGACGAGGAGGGGGACGACGCAGCCATGGCGGCGGGAAAGGAGTGGACGAGCAGGCGGTGGAGAGCGCCGACTCTGCGCGGCCTAGTCAGAGCGCAGGACCAGACCCGAATCGTGCCAAATGCCAGAATAATGCATTTTCAGGATCTTTTTAGGGTTCGGCACCCGATCCAGGGTGCCTCGCGTCGACCCTTGACACTCTTCCCTCGGCACTCGACTTATAATTGCTCCCTCAGTTTCAAAGCCTACCGCAGCCACCTCAAGAACACGCTTCGCAGACTTCCAGAAAAAAGTAAGTACCGGCCGGGCGATTTAAAAGAAAGAAGAACAGCTGCAGCAACTTTGCAAGGGCTTGTGCACGCGGAAATTTCTGTTTGGTCTTGGTTGCGCGCCTTCTGTCACGCACGCTTCCGCTTCAGCTTGGCATTCTCCTCGTCGAATTTCTATCGCCGCTGTTCGCTGTGCACATAATGTTTCGCGGGTGTGTACACCCGGGCTACGGATTCTGGACTTACCGTGATCTTTCAGTAGTAATATCGTCAATCTTTCAGCTTAAGGAATTAGCCCTACTCAATTCTATTTTTCACGAAATATTTTTCGACGGTGGGGACCATGTGGGGCATCTGCAAAAACACTCAAGAATTGAGTGGGTTTTGTTGCGCAAGGGACACGGAGATCCAGTCTGCGTGTCCTGAGGGTCTCTGACAGCTCTGAGTTACCCTTTTAGGATGTTTTTGTATCTTCGTCAGAGAGAGCACCCAGTAATGTTCGTACTCCGCGCGCAAACACACGGAAAAGTGGCTCTGGACGTACTTTTCATGTTTTTCACTCCCCTGACGTTTTCCCTGCCATTTACGGTAACTCTGGGACTCCCGCGGCTCCGAAGCGGTGTCCACACCGCATGGTGCCTCTCGAAAAACAGGCGCGAAAAACAGAATTGAGTAGGGCTATTGGTGGTGCTGCTAACGTTGGCCCTTGAAGACGTCTTTCACACTTTCGGTGCTTTCGGTCACAGTATTAGGCGCATGTGCTCCCTTCAGACTTCGCCATTTACTTAGCACAGGGTAAGCAGAGTCAGCATTTTTCGGCTTCGGCTTCAGAGCTCCTACAGCGTTTATTTAAACTTCGACTCCCGAGCCTTGTTGACCACCTCAGTACTCGAGATTCTTGATATTCAACATTCAGCGCAAAAATAAACATGACTGCGGCTTTGAAGTAACATTTTTGCGCCCCTAGTAGGGTAGCAGCGACGATCATAATTGCTTTCCGTCGAATAATTAATGGCTATTTTCACGCTCCATGATAATGCCGCCGGCATATTACCGACCATACGTGGCTCAATTAACATCTCGCAGCACTTGTGGCCTTGGGGGAGACGCTGTTTATACTAGCTGCCCCTTCCGAGTTTTTGTGCTCGTGGCCGTCATCCTTCTACCCAATACGCGTACGTGGGGACTATCTTGCATTAGGCCCGTGACCGGTACCATTGATTAGCTCGTTCTCTGGTTGTCTGCCCCCCTATTTCATATCAAAACAGGTTCGCAGGCATGCTGCCAATATTAATGTCATCTACTCTCAGAGACAAGCATATCCTTAACGACGGTTCTTAACACTAGTTCCATCACGGCCGCTCGGTGTTCCCGGTACGGCAGCCCTTGATTACGACGGACTGGAGGCTTTCTCGTCTCGTCCCGAGGAAGCAGAAAGACCAAAACACAGGTATACCATTCAAGCCTTGTCATCATGGTACATCACAATTCAAGATTTACACAAGGAGCGCTCCACCATCAACATCAATCATCTGACCGGTGAAGTAGGAGCACTAGAACGGAATGGCGGGGATCAGACAAACCATGCCAGCGTGTATTCGCAGGGCTTTAGAGCGCACACCTTCATGGCAAAGATATACGCCTCGGCAATTTCGTCCGGACTCGCAATATGCTTGATCAAAAGCTTCTCGGAGATCGACTTAAACATCGCCTCCTTTGCAGCGGGGTCCATCCCCGCCCAGACGTCAGTGTTGACGTAACCGGGCGAACTAATCGACAAATACAATGTAAGCCTTTGAAGAGCGTTTTTCCCTCCGCATTATAAGAGGGATGGCTTACATGATATTAACTCTGATAGGCGCGAGGTCGACAGCCAAGCCCCTAGTGAAGCTAACAAGAGCCCCCGCTCTTCCGGCGATAACAGACCATCCTTTTCCAGGCCTTTGGTGAACAATCCCCGTTGTTAATGTGATGGACCCGCCAGCCGGGATTAATTTCTTCTCATAGATGTGCTTCGCTAAAAGTCAAAAATAGCGTTAGTAGGCATTCGCTCAAAACGAAAGGGAGATATAGATGGTCCTCACCGGCCGCGGCGACCGCCCAGAAAACGATGCTGCAGTATAAACATATCCGAGTCAGCGCGGTCATTGTATCAGATGGTAACACTACACACTCGAATGCACCCTTGAGCTGCGACAGATCGACATCCGGGTAACCCAGAGCAAGATTCTCTCCAGCGGTCCATACCTGGGATAGATTCAGAAATGGTAAGCATGCAACAAAAGGATAATTGGAAACGTAGTTTACCAAATGATCGAACACGCCAACGTTATCCAGGAATGCAAAAAGCTTCGATTCGTCCCTAACGTCGACTGCGGAGCCCGATACAGACTTGCCGGCGTCGCCTCCGAGACGTGATACAGCGGACGCGACGCGGACGTCGGAGGACGAGGAGATCACGACTGTGGCGCCGTTTGCGAGAGCCGCCGCAGCGACGCTGAAGCCGATGCCTACCGCGTTAACACAAGCATGAGGATATAGCAAAGCTAAAGGTTGGTAGCATAAGAAGTATACCAGAGGAGCCGCCGATGACGACGACTTTCTTGCCCTTGAGGAGTTCTGCAGAGTTGCTCATTCTTTTGACTCGAGTGATAGTAGCTCTGCGGGAGGTGTGGAAGTAGCTGGGGGGATAATGTTTCCCAGACTCGCATTCCGCTCCCCTTTTATGCTCAAAATTCGAGCTGCCTGACTTCACCTAGAGGCATCGTGGACATCGTGCGGGCAGTTACAGTCAATACTAGCCGCTACTCGACACCCCCAACAAGTCGAACGTCCGTTACTTCTTCAGGAATAGAGAAAAGTATTATCCCTCACGGGTTGTGGCAAGAGTGGTGGAGGCGGAAGCACTATGTACTTATTCAATTGTGGTGGCGGAAGACCGAGGCGGAGGTTCCGCCTCCACCGTGTGATACCTGCGCGAGGTTACCGATTAGCGTTGGCAGCGATCACTATCGCCCGATAAGATCTGTCAAAGATAAAAGCAGAGCTCACTTTTTTATCTTGCAGCTGGAGAAACATGAGACATATGATGCCGAGACGCCTCGAGAATATTTTGCCATCGTCACCTGTAAGCACATCCAGTGATCATCAGTCGCGACCCGCGGAGGCATCACGTGACCATCTGCTTCCGAGCAGACAGGGCTTAAGGGTCCGTTTTCGCCACCAGCCTCTCTTCTTCACCACCACCACACCAGTCTCCCCCGCGGTTTCGCTGCGCGCGCCGTGTGTATCTTTTATCGCGCTCGCGAGGCTCGCTCTTGCATGACTTGGTGATGCGGTTCGCGAGTCCATTGGGCCAAGGGGGCCGGCGATTGGATGCGGATTGTGGCCCATGGGAGTTGTAGCGTCCGCGAGTCGCGGGGACGTGGTCGGTCTCTTCCTCTTTGCCTCTACCTTGTACGCCTCCCGCGGTCTCCTCGAGAGCCGTGTGTATATTTGATCGCGCCGCGAGGCTCGCCCTTTGACATGATGTGCCATGTGGTTCACGAGTCCACTGGGCCACGGGGGCCGGCGGGTGGATGTGGATTGTAGCCCATGAGGGTTGTAGCGTCCGCGAGTCGCAGGGGTCGGTTCTGGCATCGAGTGCGCCGCTTACGCCTTTTTTTCACCTTCACCTCATTCCCCCCGCGGTTTTGCAGCGCAGAGCGTGTGTATCTTTTATCGCGCTCGCGAGGCTCGCTCTTGCATGACTTGGTGATGCCATTCACGAGTCCATTGGGCCAAGAGGGCCGGCGATTGGATGTGGATGATGGCCCATGGGAGTTGTAGCGTCCGCGAGTCGCAGGGGTTGGTGCTGGTGACGGGCACCCCTTTTTTTCTGTATCTTCCTGTCCTCCCCGCGGTCTCTTCGCGAGCCGTGTGTATTTTTGCCTGCTGCGCGCGCGGCTCGCTTTTGCATGACTTGGTGATGCGGTTCGCGAGTCCATTGGGCCAAGGGGGCCGGCGATTGGATGCGGATTGTGGCCCATGGAAGCTGAGCGTCCGCGCGCAGCGGGGGACTGCGTTGGCCGTGAGTTTTTTCTACCTCCTTCAACTCTCGCAACAGTATTGACATTCGATCTTTCTCCCCTGCATACGCACTTGCGGCCGGCGCGCAACCGCGTCGGTCATTCCCTCTCACCCTGCACCACTTCCTCCCATGTACATACGGTTTTTTCTCACTGCAATATATACTTTACGCCAGCGCCGTGTGCAAGGACCGAGCACCTTCCGTGTGAACGTCTGAACACTCATACTGGTACTTGCCCAGAATCGTCTGGATAGCGTATCAGCATAATTGAGTCTACTTGTGCCACACCCTCGCGCGCATACCACAGTCCTCGGGGTCATAATACAATTACCGGTATCCCAAGTGTGAAGCACGCACGATATGCACACAATCACTCTTGACACGGCTCAGTCTCGCACTTGGAGAATAGAAGCCCGCCGCCTTTTCACATGAAGTACTTACCAGTGCGGAGGTGGTGTTGCGGTCTGAGCGTTGACTCTGGCCGCAGTGGATGTGAGCGAATACGGTGCGCGGTGACTAATAATGATAAAGTCGTTAACATGCATTTTCTCGCTTTACAGCCTTCGTACATTCACCTTTGATACTTACAAGAGCCTATAGCTATGTAACTTCACGCAAGATGAAGGGCAGCAGAAATCAAAGAGAGACTATGTATGAACTTCGATGTCATCGAGGCGGTTTCTTGCTCTGCACTTGTGCACGCCACGGTCAAGGTGTGCACGCATATATGATCATGTATTGCGCAAGCTCGGGTCTCCTTCACCGTACTAGCGACCTGTTTGATAATGGAAGCTCCCAGGGGAACATCTTTCCATAACGCCCCCGTCGGTGCACAGTGATGTTCCTGCGGCCAACTCGCCTCCTCATCTGGCTGCTCGCCTGCATCTAGCGGCGCGGTAGGAGCAGCTGAAGGACGCTGTGCTGCTTTTCGACATATATATGCTTGCGTAATACATGCATTCCAACATGGTGGTTGGGCAAGCAGGGACGTTTATGACGCGAGTACTTACACCTTTTATCGCCATGCCATAGCTATTGATCATATCCGTGACCCTTTAGCTGGCGACCTCGACAACCCACGCCAAGGTTGCCTTGACGAAGTCTGCTGCGCGATCGAAATTGATTTTATCAACGGTATCTCTCGTGGTGTGGCTATTATCATTTCAGGAATCGTGTCACGCCTTATTCAATATTCGAAAGTTAGGGATGGCTACTTACTAGTTAGGGTTGAGGTTGCTGTCATTTGGTCCATACGCTGCGATGCAGACGACGGGGTATCCCGCGTCGTAGAACGACTGATGATCCGAGCAGCCATACTGAGAAAAAAAAAGATAGTAAAACAAATGTTAGTCGAATGCTGGCGAGGGCAGTGTGCGATAAGCGGCAAGCTAAGAACGTACACCGCATTTTGTCGAGCGCCTTTCCGCCGTTGGGACGTAAGCACTAACGATGCTAGTCATATGCGAGCTCATCTGGGTGATGGGATCCGAAAGCACGGTGATGGTGCTGGATTTTCCCGAGTTTCCGCTAGTATTTGGTTGCCAGCCTGTGCGCGCAGTCGATGTAAACCACATTAGTATCCCAATACGGCATCGGGCGTCCTGAGGTTAAGCGCATACCGATCATTTCAAGCTGCAGCATGCCTCGAACGGTCTTTCCCGCATTCTTGTACGAGGTGGCCACCTTCTGGCTTCCGAGGAGTCCACCCTCCTCTCCGGCGTAGGCGTGACCCTCGACGGCGTATTTGCCCTTCCATCCAGCTTCTTTCAGGATCCGGAGCACGGCAAGGACCACAGCAACACCAGAAGCATCTAGCGAAGAAGAGAAAGATCAGTTGAAGGTTCACGAGATGTGGAGAGGAAGATCATAATCAAAGATAGTACGTACCATCGTCTGCTCCAGGAGCTGGTGTTTGACCCGCACAACTTCCGCAAGTGCTATCAAGATGACCACCGATGATAACCACGTCCTGAGACGTCCCCGTGCCAGGGATTCTCCCAATAACGTTCGGTTGATCGAAGGTGTTCTCCGTTAGCGACACGGAAGAATTGCCCAATATCGAAGCCATGGTGCTCTGAATCCAAAGTGAAGATTCTGTAACAGCATACCAACGTGAGTACCCGGTTACGTAAAAAGAACCCAACCTAGAGGGGGGGAAGACAGTGATAACGACTGACGGCGAGCGCTTGCGGATCTGTAGTAGCGTGTAGCGAACTGGGTCGAGAGAGTGGTTACAATGCTTTTGAGCTCTGCGGCGCTGACTTTGGCGAGTAGGCCGGCGATTTCGGGGTGAGCAGAAGGATTGGGGGTGGGGTAGGTAGGTACCACGACGGCGTCGGCAGAAACATCTTTTAAATAGCTCTTTCCCTCAGTGAAAGCGTCGGTGACATCGAGATAGCCAGGCCCGAGGGTCCTATACCCCTCGCGCCTTTGGATGACGCTGATAGCGAGGTCGGAGAGCTCTGAGAGAACGGGGTTTGCGGCCCTCAGCGCTTCAACGCTCACAGGCCTGGCTCCATTGAACGAGCGAAGCGACTCGAGCAAAGTGATCGCCTCGACTGATACCCACTCGCGATGGTTGTCACCGAATTGCAACAAGCGAGTTGTAGATTGGCTATAGGCATCAACAGGCGTTCCTGCTACAGAGTGCAAGACAGCGACGAGAGCGATTAAGGTCGAGAATGACACCACGCGCATGTCGGCTATTCGATTTTGAGCGTGAGGGGGGGGAAAAGAGGGAGTAATTTCGTTTTGCTTCGCATGGACATACTTATATACGTAGGTGAGAAGCAGAGGGTGGAGCTCCGTCCAACAAGGCGGTTGCGCCGATCGCCAAGCGAAGCAGTCTCCACGCGATCAGCGAAAGCTTGTGTGTCGGGCAGCTGCGCGTCAACATGTCAAAGTGTGCAAGATACCGGGAGAATGTGGGGAACTCTGCGCTCCGATGGGCCCGTAGCGTCGTCTGATAAGAAAGAAGTGGCCCCAGCAAGGCTCCCAAGCAAAGGCGTTGGTCCTAGTCACATGATGATGGCTGCTTCGTTTCCATGGCCTTCCGGACTGTAGCGGATGATGCGAGAAATGGTGGCAGAGCCGTTCGGTCGTCGACAAGATCCGTAGCGATTCTGAGATGGTGCATCCCGGTGAAGAAGAAAGCGGAGGAAGCGAGAAGGCCTTGGCCGTTCGCCAGCCGGATACAAAACTTGATGTTCACGCTGCATTTCCTTGGGCGAAGAGTTGGCGGGGTGAGCAACAACTTACAAGAACTGACTGAACACTTGAACCGAAGCCAAAAAGATAATGCCACCTGCCAGACTCGAACTAGCGACCTTTTGTTTACAAGACAAACGATCTACCACTGATCTAAGGCGGCTATGGCCAAATTTCACTGCACGCAGTCACAAGCGACTTTGCGATCACCGTCTGGGGGCTCGTATGTAGTGGAACGGCCCATCGTTGAGCTAGCCCCCCGGAGACTGCATAAACGGATGCAAATTATACCTCTGTTACAGAGTTTGTTGCTGGTTCACTTGAACTCAAAGGTATAAGTACCCAGATATACACTAGTGGCGCACCACGCTTTGGCACCTAACCTCGACTAGGCGATGGTGCCCCTGTTGCCTGCCGACTGTCATAATCCAAAATTAACCTTTCATTGTGGGTTATTCAAGTAAGCGGGGTTCCCATCGAAACCAAACACAGCCGCAGGCTCGAGGCCTTTAGCTCAGCCCCCCAACGCAAGTCGCGGCCAGGCTTGCCTCTTGACCTCCATCCCTCCCTTTTCTCCGTCTCCGTCCCTCGCGCTTGCCGGTCCTGCGCGCTCTCTCCCCATCCGTCTCTTTCGTTAAAACTCTTCTCCGTCTATCATGAGCGAATCGTGGTTCAAAAGGGAGATCCTCACCCCGAGGAGGCTCGCGTTCAACGTTCTTTTTTACGGGTCGCATCTCGCACTTTTTGCCTATGGATGGTACAGTCAGGTTTGTGGCGCCGACTTTTCTCCTCTGCCTTTGCTTGGCCTCACCTTTCTTGCCCAACGCCAGGAAACGAACACAAAACTAAGCGCGTTGAACGGGCTCAAGTTCTCGGTGTGGACCTCTCGCGGCGCGGGTTTGGTTCTGGCGTACGATGGCGGCCTCATTTTGGTCCCCATGCTTCGCAACATCGTCCGTATCGTCCGCCCTAAACTTTCCTGGCTCCTGCCTGCCGACGAAAATATTTGGTTGTACGTTGCCTCTAGTGTTCAATATACGTATCCATCGTTTGCTAAAACTGTTTTTCCATGGCAGCCATCGTCAAGTGGCGTACTCCATGGCATTCTGGGCTATGGTGAGCGAGCGTGCTTTTTTCGCTCCCGGGTTACCCAGCCCGCTCACTCGGCTATCCCTTTGTTCTAGGTCCACACAACCGCCCACTACGTCAACTTCATCAATGTTGAAAGGACCCGTAAGCCCTTGTTCGACGATATCACACAGTGGCAAGGAACTAAGCCTTTTCCTGCCTCCAGAGGTACGCAAGGAGATAGCGCTGCATATCCACTATCAGGAGGCAGGCGGAATTACCGGTCACACCATGCTTTTGCTCATGGTCTTGATGTGAGCCTGACTCCATGGTGGAAATACATACCAGCACTAATTTGGATCGCCACAATAAGGTACACGACGGCCCATCACAAAATTAGGCAGCAATGCTTTGAGGCCTTCTGGTACACGCATCATCTTGCATTCTTCTTTATGATCGCGTTGTATACGCATGGTGCGTGCAACCCAATCCACTCGCAGTATAATCTTACTAATGTATTTGGCTCCGTAAAGCTACCGGTTGTTTCGTCCGTGACTCTACCAACCCCGATTACATTAGTACTTTCCCGTTCTATTCCACGCAGCACTGCCTTGGCTATGAGAGTTGGCGATTCATTATCTGGCCTGGTATCTTGTACTTCGGTGAACGTATTTGGAGGGAAATCCGGGCTAGGCGTACCACGGAATTGTCGAAGGTGCTCGTCCATCCCAGCGGTAGGCCATCTCAACATCATGTGATATGCGGTCTTCTTACTTTGTAAATAGGTGCCATGGAATTGCGTATCGTCAAGCCCAGCTTCAAGTACAAGTCCGGACAGTGGCTCTTTATCCAGGTTCCCGATGTGTCCCGCTTCCAATGGCATCCGGTATATTCACTCTTCCATTTTTTGGGTTTTGCCAATCTCAATTTTGTTACTTTCTAGTTTACAATTACATCTGCCCCCGAAGATCCCTATGTCTCCGTGCATATCCGTCAAGTTGGAGATTTCACCCAGGCCCTTGGTGAACGTCTTGGCGCTGGCCCTTCTGTTGTTGCCTCGCTCACCAAGGCAGCCATGAAAGCCGAGGAGAAGGTTGACGACGCTGCTCCTGCATTCGACCGCGGTAACTTTGTTGAGATCGACGCGAATGCTACGACCCGCCCCATGCCCTTAGTTCGCATTGACGGCCCCTACGGCGCCCCGGCTGAAGATGTCTTCAAGTCTGAGGTTGCCGTGCTCGTTGGTGCTGGTATCGGTATCACCCCCTTTGCGTCTATCTTGAAGCATATCTGGTACATGCAAAGGAAGGGTAACTTGGGTTCGCTCAGGAGGGTCGAGTTCTTCTGGATTTGCAGGGACGCGCCTTCGTTCGGGTGGTTCCAGAGTCTTTTGCAGGAGGTTGAAGCCGCGCAAACCAATCGTGCGTCCTATCGTGCCATCCCCTCAAGTTTTTATGCGCTGATTTTCGGTATCGATATATAGCCGACTTCCTTCGCATCAACATCTACTTAACCCAAAAAATCAGCGAAGACATGATGTGGAATATCGCGGTGAACGATACTGGTGCGCCGTATGACCCCCTGACGCTCTTGCGCACCCGCACTATGTACGGTCGACCCAACTGGAAGTCCATCTATACCGGTATTCGGTCCGCTATTGAGACTGGCCGATACCTCCCTGGTCGGGAAGCTTCCTTGAGGACTAAAGTCGGCGTACGTAGACATTCAGCCTTTATCACTCGTTTTCCGTCATTAACACCGCAGCCTCGTTTTTCTTCTACTTTCAGACATATTTCTGCGGCGTGAGTGCAACCGAGATCTGATTTCGAGTCTTGAACTGACGTTTTTCCTCTACTAGCCGAGCGCCCTCGCAAAAGTTGTTCGAGAGCACGCCCTGGCGGCATCCACCTCGTCGATCGACTTCACTTTTGCCAAGGTTTGTTTGGTCCTTCGTCAACTAATGATTGTCGCCCATGTCAAACCCTAACTGACTCGGCTGTGGCGATTTTCAGGAGCATTTCTAGAGGTTTGGCGAAAGTATTTGCGGGGGCAGATCCAACCCGCTATCTTGGCCGTTCGATTTCGTGTAGTTTCGCTTTTTTGAATACAAACTCTTGATCTTCTACTTGCGCGTGATGGTGGCCTTAACCGGACATAAGAGTCGGAAGCATCTTCATTCGCAAGCGCTGTTCACACCGCGACGACGCGGTTTGCATTTCTCGAAAGCTGCGACCTCGGGCAGCACAAAGCGCAAATCTTTTGTCTTGCTACCCACACTTTTTCGAGGTCTGAAAGTCCTGCCTAGCTGGAAATGGCCAAATTACATATCCGCCGTTTGAATGTTCGCGTGCGGCCGAACACGCGTTTGTTGTTTGGTATGTTCGTGTGAGGCTCTCCCTGGCTTTCCCTGGGCGAGATATTACAGTGCTCCACCGCAACCTGTACGGTGCGCTTTTGTGCGCTCCTCGCACTTACGATCTCTTTACTCCGGGCTTGACGCTCCCCTTCTTCGTTCGCTCAAAAATAAACGACTCTCGCCACGCTTTTTGATACGACTTTTTCGACGACTCCAACATTGCGCACTGGCTTAGCGGCGATGGCTAGCTCACCTTCCTCTTTGAACGCGGTGCCTATAAGCAACTGGTGGACCACAGATCCCCCACCTGTGACAACACCATCCGCCCCCACGACGATGTCCAGCGCTGACAGCCCGCCTCCGCCGTCTGCGCCGCCCTCGACTGGCGTGCCCGCGAGTGGCACGGGCATTGGTGTGTCTGCTGGAGGATCATCTATGCCTGGTTCAGCTGGTCAACCCACAACATTTCCTGCAACGACTCCTACGATAACGTCAGTACCTGTTACGATTACGCTCTCATCCACGACAGTGGTCTCTGCCAGCCCCAGTGCTATTGGAGTCAGCGGCAGCGGGGGCTCGCTGTCGTCTTTTCCTACACTATCATCCAGTGCTCCCATTCCCCAACAATCATCTTCGACACTCGATTTTTCGACGGGATGCGCTGGGAGTACCGTTGATTATGCCGCCAGTGGCATTGTTGCGACAGCCATTTTCTCCCTGGCTGTCGGGCTCATTGTCTGGGTATGTGATAATTTGCTGTGGTATTTTGGTCCCTGGGGCAATTCTCATTTATTATTATCGTAGCTCCTCTTCGCGTACCTACGCCCGCGCTTTCCACAGATTTATGGCGTACGTTCGTGGTTTGTACGACCAGAGTGGGTTATCCCCGTTCTATCCTTAAACACAGGTCTGATATTTATATACTAGACTTCGCCCAGCCCCGTTGCGGGGCACATACTGGGCTTTCCTCTTTCCACCTGTCCCAATGGTTCCTGATTGCCCGTCTGATGTTTCTGATGCGCACGAATCGTTAGAGACAGACGCCAAATTATTCCCATCAGACGAAGAACTCACTCAGCGGGTCCTATGGGTGGCCTTTTTACTTGTGCTCGGCTGGACCATCCTCGGGCTCGTCGCCGCGCTTCCTCTCTACCTCGTTTCTACCCCATGTATTGGCCAATCAGCAGCTCAGCCTCAGCACGAGGGTGGCTACACTACGCTGCAAGACCTCAGTCTACTTCGTTTGCTCCAGATGCTCGACAACCGCACTATCAACACCACTTTCGTTGGCGCCTCAAAATACCACACTCGAGCTATTGTGGATGGTACTGATAGGGCGGGGAACGCACGCATACGGCTGATCATCCTAGCTGTTTTTATCCTCGTTTTGGCCGTCCTCCCCGCCGTAGGTTATTGATACAGCTTCCTTGCTATATCAGGACCTAACTCAGAACAATCTCTCAGATGCGGAAACTATTCAAAGAGTTCAATAATCTCGTTGCCTACCGACGGCGCTGGTTGGACACCAGGTGCGATGGCATTGAAATGGTGTGGCTGCGCGCGAAGGATGCACCCGGGTTTATTGGATGGGGCGAAGGGAGGATAAAGGAATTCCTCACCCAGAATGGTCTCAGCGTTTCCTTGGGAAGTGCGGCCAACAGTCCGGTCAGAGATGAGGGAAGGCTCCACCGCAACGATAGCCGTCGCAGCCGAAGAAATGAGGCTCGAGAGACGGAGAAGGCCTTGCCGGACATCGACGTAAAAGGAATCTTCTCAATCAGGTTCGAGCTTCTGTTCTTTGCTCTGCATGCGTTTTCTGATATTATCCTAGTGACACCCACCAACTGTCCATTTTGATTGAGGAGCGAGACCGAGTCTTAAACAACTTGGAGGCGGCCGAGGCTCAGTATATCTCGTCCTTCCGTTTGTCGACACCTAGCCCGACTGGCAGCAATGCTGACATACCAGAAGTACCACCGATGGAGGAGAGTTCCACAAAACTCAAGATCAGCAGGCCATTTCCAATGATCAGTTCTCCCGTACGCCGCTATTCAGATCCGTGTGCTTCCTTGCCACTGACAGGCTTCGTGATTCCCGTAGAGGCGCCATGCCGTGAGGGGTGCTACCGATTCCAGTACCGTCGTTCCGCCCACATCGTACGTCGCGCCTTCTTCATATTACAAGCTACGAAGCGTGCAGGGAATCAGTAGTCGACGAAATTCAGAGGTCAGCGGGTCAAGTTTTGAGGACAAGATCCACCAAAGGGTCATCGGATCCCGGTTCCAGGAAGTCGAACGTGACTCGATGCATCTCGGTAGGTTGCCTTTGGGTAGCCTTGTTCATTTGGACGAGGACGGAGCGCTCGGGGCCTCAAGCTCGCAAGCCCGCACAAGTTTTAGGCCCAATCAGATTTTCGCATCTCCGGCTGGAACTGACTCAAACTCGCGTGCTCCCGAGTCAATGTCTTTTACTGCAGAGATGCTGAACGAAAATTTCCTTGGACAGCCGTGGAATTATTCGATGGCCGAGCGACCTCCTTCGAGCGGAACGCGAAACAGTTTGCGTTTTCCTTCCCCGAATATCGCATCGACTTCGCAGGTTCCGAGTCCGAGTCGGTGGAATCCGGCGAGTCCGAGCAATTACGCCCTGGCGTCACCGCTTGGACGCAATTCCATGCGTCCAGAGTCCTCGGCAATGTCCTACTCTCGAAATATGCCCAAGCCTGAGATAAATCGCCAAGAGACCTTTCCCATGCGAGCCCGAGGCACCACGACAACGAGCTCGATCCAAGAGCAGCCTCTCCATCTACGCGCCCAGGAACAGCAACCATTTGTTCGACCGCATTCTGAGATGGATCACGAAACGCTCGGGATTGTGTACAACGACATCCGGAATTGGAGGTCCAAGTTGAAGGCCCTTAACTCGTGGATTGCCGATGTGCAACAGGAGACGTTTAATGATATCGCGGGTGGTGCGAGGATCAAGGGGTGGTTGATCTATGGGCGTGGGGTCCGCTTTCTTCCTGGAGCGCAAGTCATTGAAGGCCGCTCGAAAGATGACGTCAGATGGCAAGAGCTTCAGTATGAAGGCGGGATGCTCAGCAATATGACCTTTTGGTTCATCGTTTTTGTCGTCTCATTATTCCTGGCCGCAGCGTGTAAGTTACTGTTGCCTTATCTTCTATTCGCAATAATTGATATCAATGTTTCTACGTCGGCAGTTATCCCCGTGATTGGCCTTGCATTGGCTGGGGCACCCGACTTCGCGTATTACGTACCCGTCTTGAACGGATTGGCACGGAGGAACGACCTCGGGGCGGGTGTGGCGACAACGCTCGCACCTGCCTTGGCTGCGACATTGTTCATTGCGGTTGCCGTTGGGATAGTCCATTGTAAGCCGAGATCTTATTATCTGAGTGGGAAAGATTCGTCAACATGATTACTATTTCCACTTAGACGCGGCACTGTTCCGTGGTTCTCCCTCTGTCAGCGGGAGCCGCCTGATGGAGTTCAAAGCCAATTTCTTCATCATGGTCTTTATCACCGGTGTCTGGCTGATCACGCTCTCTGCCTTGTTGTTTGGATTGGATGCTTTCGCCACCAATACAAATAAGGGGAGCACCGTGGCGACTGGGTCCATATATATCGGTGCCTTTTTATTGGCGCTTGTACTGAGTGTTGCGATCATCGCGCCAGGCCTTTTGATCCTGCAACCCGTGCGCTTGTGGAGGTTACTTCGGGCACAGAAGTGGGCCATCACACCACGCCAAAAGTTCCGCGGTATGCCTTCTCCCGATTCTATTTCTGTGATGTCGACAGCGCCTGATAGAATAAGTTCAGCATCCTACCCGAGGATCTATAACCCCACCTTCGGCATGGGCGCATGCATTATCGCCGTGTTCTTTGCGGCAACGCTGTCCCTTCTCTTTCCTTTGATTGGTCCTGCAATCGTTCTACTCCTCATCTTGACTCTTATTGCCCATCGGTACTTGATCGGGTATGTTTATGGAAGGACCGACGCTGGGCAGACCGGTGGTCTTTTGCAGTTATGGCTGCTGCGCAGATTCGGCACTATGCTCTCGCTGCAACCTCTGCTCCTCGGCCTCATCGTCCTCTCGCGGCGGATGTATGCCCTTGCCGGGGTTCTTCTGGCCGCCGCCGCTCTCATCATCATATCGGTGGAAGTGTACGCCGAATGGCAGACTCGGGAGCCTGGGCTGGATTCCTTGAGTCCCATGACGCGCGACTCTTTGGATACATATACCAGAGCCATTCGCGAGAGTGAGGCCCAACTACCTGCCGGAGAACAGGGCTCAGGCAGCTCACCCCGCTCAAGACGGGAGAGCCGCCCGCGAAGATCGATTGCCTCTGTTCTGGACATGATGGCGGCGTCTCTCGCAATTGGACCTTCTGGCACTCATGGGCCAGTCCCTCTACGTGAGCCATCTCTGCGAAAGTACCGGGCACAAGGATTGTGTTGCTTACTGTTTGCCTTTTTCGCCGCAGCTTCCGAGTCTATCAACGACCTGGTGTCCACCGAGCGCGCAGCCCGTACCCACCCCAACGCTCCCCCGCAGCTTTCTACCGCAGACCCGGCAGAGGAGACTTCTGGACTCCTATATCCCCCGGAACTGCTCGCACCTGTTCCCCTCATCTGGCTTCCCAACGATGCGGCCGGCATCGCGCGCTCGGAAGCCTACGACCTGCAACGCTACCACGGCCTAGAAGCGACGCTCGACGTCGTCCCAGAGACGAAGTCACAGCGTGACCCGCCTCCCGTACGCATACGGCGAATAAACTCACGTACGCGTATCATAGACAGTTGAACGAACACTCCATTCTCATCTCTCCTCTCATGTTATTTTTGCTATCGACTTGTTTTCATTCTCCGTGACACTCTTGCATATCGAACTCTTGGCCTTGTTTAGTGCTCATGATCCATTTGACAAGTACACATCCGGCTCTGTTTACCAATTGTCATTCTTACTAATGAAAGGAGGTGCGAGCGTGCAGGATATGTAATGGAGCGCCCCATGACCAAGCTCGACGCTCTTGCGCACCTGCGCTGTGTGCAGCTGGAAGTTTCTACAGACTACGCGCGCGGTGTTGAGTGTAACGCCGTCGTCGGCACTGACGTCATGACAGTTGTTTGGTACCACATTGTGCTGTGTTTGGCCCATCATGATCTCAGCTAGCGGCCTCTGAAATTTCAAACGTCGAGTGCCGTATATATGGTCCGTATCGCAAAAGCTCCGTATATCTACACCTTGGAAAGACAGAGCCAAGTAGCCTCCCCCCGGCAGACCGTACTCCAGCGCGCGCTTCGTGGGCGCTGGCTAGTACGGTTTATCTGGGGGTGACTACTAGGATCAGGTACAGATCTTCTGTATGACCTACTTGGTACTCGCACTTCTCGAGACTAGAAATGGCCAAATTGCATTTCCATGCTTGTTGTTTGGTATGTTCGCGCGAGGCTTCCTAGGCCTGGGCAAGATACACAGCTCATATATCACGGTACTGTGCTTCTCGCACTGATTGATGACGATACCTCTGCGCTTCGAGCTTGATGCTCTCCCTTCCTCGTTTGCTCAAAAACAAACGGCGCTTTCAGTTCGACCTTTTCGACGCCTCCAGCATTACACCCTGGCTCAGCGGCAACGGCTGGCACTTCCTCCTTTTGAAACACAGCAATTGGCGGATGGCGGATCTCCTACCTTTGACCGTACCGCCCTCCCCTATGATGACGCCCAGCCTCAGCACTATTGGAGCGAGCGACAGCATAGGCCCACTCTTATCTCTCCCAGCTCCAACATCCAACGCACGCACTCCCCAACAATTACCTCCAGCTTTTGGGCCATCAACAGGATGCGCTGGAAGTACTGTTGATTATGCCGCCAGTGGCATTATTACGACAGCGATATTCTCTTTGGCCATCGGCCTCATTATCTGGGTGCGCATTATTTTCGTGGGGTGTTATTGTCCTTAGTGAAGTAGTTGATTGTCTTTTGTTGTAGCTGCTCTTCGCGTACCTCCGGCCACGCTTTCCACAGATTTATGGCGTGCGTTCGTGGTTTGTTCGACCCGAGTATGTACATTTAGCTTTATTCTTATATTTGGTATTGACGGTCAAATCCCAAGACTTCGTCCTGCTCCGCTGAGAAACACGTTCTGGGCCTTCCTCTTTCCGCCTGTCCCAATGGCTCCCAATTTCGCATCTGACGTTCCTGAAGCGCTTGGCCCATTGGAAGCGGACGCGAAACTATTCCCATCAGACGAAGAGCTCACTCAGCGGGTCCTATGGGTGGCTTTTCTGCTTGTGCTTGGCTGGACCGTCCTTGGGCTTGTCGGCGCACTTCCTCTTTACCTCATTGCCACCCCATGCATTGGCCAGTCGGCTACTCACCCTCAGCGCGGGGGTGGCTACACTACGCTACAAGACCTTAGCCTACTTCGCTTGCTCCAGGTGCTCGACCACCACACTACCTTCGTTGGCGCCTCGATATCCCAAACTCGAGCTATCGTTGATAGCATAGATGAAGCGGCGAACGCGCGCATACGGCTTATTATCCTGGCTGTCCTCGTCCTTGTCCTAGCTGTCCTCCCTGCCGTAGGTTATCGACGCGGCTGTCTTGTTATATCCGGACCTGACTTTGGACAATCTCTTAGATGCGGAAAATATATAAAGAGTTTAACAACCTCGCCGCTCACCGACGGCGGTGGCTGGACATCAAGTGTGATGGAATCGACATGGTGTGGGTGCGCGCGGAGGACGCGCCCGGGTTTATTGGATGGGGCGAAGCGAAGATAAAGGAATTCCTCACTCGGAATGGTCTTAGCGTTTCCTTGGGGGGTGCGGCCGGCAGCCCAGTAAGAGGTGAAAGAACGCTGCGCCGTAACGATAGCCGTCGCAGCCAAAGGAACGAGGCCCAAGAAACGGAAAAGGCCTTGCCGGGTATAGATGTGAAAGGGATCTTCTCCGTTAGGTATGAGTCTCTGTGTCTTCTATATCTCGTGCCGCGCGCTTATCCCTAACATCATGCTAGCGACACCTACCAGTTGTCTATCTTGGTTGAGGAGCGAGATCGAGTTCTCAACAACTTGGAGGCGGCCGAGGCTCAGTATATCTCGTCTTTCCGCTTGTCGGCACCCAGTCCGATTGGCAGCACTGTTGACATACCAGAAACCCCTCTGACGGAGGAAAGCTCCGCGAAGCTCAAAATCAGTCGGCCCTTTTCCATGGTTAGTCCCGCCGCACGCCGCTATTCAAGCTCGTATACTTTATTGCCGCTAATTGGCTTCACCGCCCTCTTAGAGACGCCATGCTTCCAAGGGCGCTACCGATTCCAGCACCGTCGTCCCTCCCACGTCGTATATCGCGCCTTCCTCGTATTACAAGCTGCGGAGCGTGCAAGGAATCACTAATCGACGGAATTCAGAGACTGGCGCCTCGGATTTCGAGAGTAAGATCCACCAAAGAGTCGTTGAATCTCGATTACAGGGAGTCGAGCGCGACTCAATAGGCCTCAGCAGGTTTTCTTTGGGGGGTCTTGCCTATATAGACGAGGATGAAACCCTTGCAACCCCAGGCTCGCACGGCCGCACGAGTTTTGGGCCGAATCAAATCTTCGCCTCTCCAGCTGGCAGCGACTTGCACTCGCGCACTCCCGAGTCCATGTCCTTCACTGCAGACGTGCTGAACGGGGACTTTTTCGGACAACCGTGGAATCATTCGATGGCCGAGCGGCCTCTTTCGAGCGGAACATGGAACAGTTTGCGTTATCCTTCCCCGAACATCCCGTCGGCTACACAGGTTCCGAGTGGGAGCCGGTGGGGCCCGGAAAGTCCCAGCAGCTACGCCTCGACGTCACCGCCTGCGCGTAGTTCTATGCGACCAGAATCCTCGGCGACATCTTACTTTCAGAATGTGCCCAAGCCAGAGATCAATCGCCAGGAAACGTTTCCCATGCGAGCCCAAGACGGCATAACGAGTTTGTTTTTGGAGCGACCTCTCCACCTACGCGCCCAGGAACAGCAGCCGTTCATCCGTCCGCACTCTGGGATGGATCACGAGACGCTCGGGATTGTGTACAACGATATCCGGAATTGGAGGTCAAAGCTGAAGGCGCTCAACTCGTGGATCGCCGACATGCAGCAGGAGACGTTCAGCGGCATCGCAGAGGGCGCAAGGGTCAGGGGGTGGCTGATCTATGGCCGTGGGGTTCGCTTTCTCCCCGGAGCGCAAGTCATCGAAGGTCGCTCGAAAGACGACATCAGGTGGGAAGAGCTTCAGTATGAAGGTGGGATGCTTAGCAACATGACCTTCTGGTTCATCGTCTTTGTTGTGGCGGTATTCCTCGCCGCAGGGTGTGAGTCACTATTACCCTTTCCCACATCTCAGCAACAGCTGACCTTGACCTTGACAGTCATCCCTGTGACCGGCCTCGCATTGGCGGGTGCGCCCGAATACGCGCACCACGTACCCATCTTGAGCGAGCTGGCGAAGAGGAACGATCTTGTGGCAGGTGTAGCGACGACACTCGCACCTGCCCTAGCTGCGGCGTTATTCATCACGATTGCCATCGGAATAGTCCACTGTAAGTCGGGGATTTGCTGCCAGATTTATCAAGTAACATAATTACCATTTTACCTAGACGCGGCGCAGTTCCGTGGTTCTGTCTCCGTCAGCGGAGGCCGCCTGATAGAGTTCAAGGCCAATTACTTCATCATGGTCTTCATCGCCGGTTTCTGGCTATTCACACTCTCTGCCTTACTATTCGGAGTGGATGCTTTTGCTGCCAACCTAAACAAAGCGAGCACCGTGGCAGCTGGATCGATATATATCGGTGCTTTCTTGTTGGCGCTCGTGTTGAGCGTTGCGATCATCGCGCCGGGTCTTCTGATGCTGCAGCCCGTGCGGATGTGGAGACTGCTTCGGGCACAGAAGTGGGCCATCACGCCACGCCAAAAGTTCCGAGGTGCGCCTTTCCCCGACTGTATTTCTAATGTCGACAGTGCCCTGATACAGCGAAATTGCGCCCAGCGTCGTATCCTAGAGCGTATAGCCCCACATTCGGTTTGGGTGCGTGCATCATCGCCGTATTCTTTTCAGCGACGCTGTCCCTTCTATTCCCTTTGATTGGCCCTGCGATCGCCCTGCTCCTGCTCCTCACGCTTATTGCCCATCGGTACTTGATCGGGTACGTCTACGGGAGGACCGACGCTGGGCAGACCGGCGGTCTCTTGCAGCTGTGGCTGCTGCGCAGGTTCGGCACTATGCTGTCGCTGCAACCCCTCCTCCTCGGCCTCATCGTCCTCTCGCGACGGATCTATGCCCTTTCCGTGGTCCTTTTGGCTGCCGCCGCCCTCATCGTCATATCGGTGGAAGTGTACGCCGAATGGCAGACTCGGGAGCCTGGTCTGGATTCCTTGAGTCCCATGACGCGCGACTCTCTAGACACGTATACCAGAGCCATTCGCGAGGGTGAGCCTCAAACGCCTGCTGGGGACCAGGGCTCAAGAAGGGAGAGCCGCCTGCGAGGGTCGATGGCTTCCGTTTTGGACATGATGGCCGCGTCCCTTGCAGTTGGGCCTTTGGGCACACATGGGCCTGTCCCCCTACGTGAGCCCTTTCTGCGCAATTATTGGCTTAAGGATTGCAGTTGCTCATTGTCCCACCCTCTTGCTGTAGCTTCCGAGTCGATCGACGATCTGGTGTCCACCGAACGTGCGGCCCGTACTCACCCCGATGCGCCTCCGCAACTTTCCACTCCAGACCCGGCGGAGGAGACCGCGGGACTACTCTACCCTCCCGAGTTACTCGCACCCGTCCCCCTTATCTGGCTCCCCAACGATGCGGCCGGTATCGCTCGCTCGGAGGCCTACGACCTACACCGATACCACGGGCTACAATCGACGTTCGATATCGTCCCGGAGGCGATATCAGAGCGCAGCGCAGCACCCGTGCGCATACGTCGAATCAATTCCCGTACGCGTATCGTAGAAAATTGAACGAACCCTTCCATTCTCATTTCTTCCACTATCGATTTATTCCCTTTCTTCACCACACTTTTATACTTATATTGGACTCTTACCGAGTAGTCTTGTTTAGCGTTCGCGATACGATGTACACATTCCAAAGATCCGATTTATCCGTTTGCAAATTGACATTCTTATTACTGAACGAAGGTGCGAAGGCGTGCAGGATATGTAACAGAAATTACAGAGCCACATGAAAACGACGTGTGAGACCCGGGATGTGAGGCGTAACAACGAAATGAGTCGTCGGATGAGACAGAAGTGAACCGCAGTACTAGAAATGCAAACGTAAAAAAAGAGGAAAGGGATGACCATGAAAAAAAGAATCTAATAATCCAACATAAAATACCTCTCCACCCATAACGACATGAACAGTGAACACCAGAATACCAAGATTCCATCACTCGACGAGCCACTTTTCCCCCTTCCTGGCGTATTTGTCCAGTAATAGACCAAGGTCGCGCATCACGAAGGTAAGCACAACAGAAGCGAAGAACTCGGAAGTCCGTCTGAATCGAGCCTCGAGCTGAAGGCGGAGTTCGGGTGGGAGGGTTGAATAAGGCGTGGGGTGCTGCGAACTTGATAGTGCTTTGATATGTTCATCTGTTGCAGCCCAACTATATTAATTCATGCCTCGCAAGAGCAAAAAATCCGGTGCGACTTACCGAAGAGCTGAGCCTGCTGGAACAGCTTGGCAAGACCCAGCACATACGTCGTAGGTGAATCGAAGCTGATGAATAAAAATTAGGATACGCCAGTACATCACCCTAGAATGAGCAACGCACTTTTTGCCATTCGTCATCCTATCCAGCGTGCGTGTCACTTTGCCACTCCAAGACGTAACCTACAACGTATAACCATTAGTAAGTGCACCTCAAACAAGCAAATCCCGGAGGGTATTAAAAGTTCGAATATAAAAAGAAACGTACTCCGCCAATTTTCTTAACGCCCACACCCAACTTCTTCCCCATGTTACCCACCACGCCCTCACACACCGCATTCCAATCTTCCAGCACCCGCGCCCACTTCTCCGCGCTCACCCTGCCCGCACCACGGAAGAACTCGCCGCTGCCGGCCGTCACTTCCTCCAGCGCACTGCTCAGCACCGCGACGCATTTACCCTTTTCCTGCAGATTCATAAGCTTCGCCCCGCCCTGCGACCACACCTCGTGTGGAATATGCAGACGGCGCGTGAGATAGCCACCGTGCTTATTGTTAATGGAGTTGAGGAGGAGCGTCATGACGTGATACGGGCGTCGGAGGGGGTCTTGCGGTTGCGGCGATGGAAGTGGCGAGGTGGGCTGAATCGGGTGATGCTGGCTCAGAGGTAGAGGCTGGCTGATCTGCGTTTGCAGGGATATGGGAGGCGTGCTGTAGGACGAAGTGCTGCTGTGTTTTGCCGACGGGAGCGATGATTTCCGCGATGTAGTTCCATTAGAGCCGACCTGCCGTCCAACTGGCGCAGGAGCAGCCATAACTGGCGTCCCCACTCCAATGGCGCCAAAATCAATTGGATTTGAGCCAGGCAGCGACGGCCTTCTGCTGCCAGGCTGAGACAACGCGCGATGGCGGTTGCCCACCATACCCAAACTTGTGGCGGTACCTGGAGGAAGTGCGGAAGCCATCAAACGAGACGGCGCATAAGCAGGGGTGGATACAGATTGCTGGGGATCTTGAGGCTGCGCTCCTTGCGGGTATGTGTCGTCCGACAATGGCAGTACAATTTGTTCTAAAGACAACATATTGTTGGATTTTCTTCGTTGAGCAATCGAGCCTTGCGCAGTGGAGCTCGAGACCAGGAACTGTGTCGTGTCATTCCGATCAGGATCTGCCTGCGCTGGGGCAAGCGGGGCCGAGTACGATGAAAGACTCGAAGTTCTGTCCCGAGATTTGGCAACAACTGTGTCGGATACTGCGGCCGTAATGGTAGCGGTCGATATACGACGGCTGTTTCCGTTGGTGAATCGGGGTGTGACAGGTGAGGAGGAGGGGAGGGGAGTTGACGATTCAGAGCGAGAAAATCGGATGTTGATGGAGCTATTTGGTAGGGGTGGAAGCGGCTGTGAGTCTCGTTTGGAGTCGATTGGATGCAAGTGGGCATTCCGGCCGGTATCGAAATATGTGCTAGAATCCGAATGCTCGTCATCGTTCTCTGGAAGGATAGCCAAGGGCTCGCCCCCTGACAGCGCGCGCCGGTGCGTGTGTGGCATGTATACAGGCGAGCGTATGGATGGCTCGATTACCACAGGCGCAGGGGGCTTACTCGTGACGGGTGAGCTGCTTGTAGGCGGAACGGGGGGAGGGAATGAGGGTGGAGGTCGAATGGGTGGTATCACTGAAGCGCGACTTGGATGGGAATTCAGGTCAGGATGATGCATGCTCCGGATAGTGTCGCTATCATCTTCCAAACTCCCCGTATGTTCGATCATTTGGAAGGACTCTTCCATCAACGATCCAGTCTCGGGAGTTTCGGAAGTGTCGGATTGTGAGTGAGAACGGACGTGTCCTTGGAGGTGAGGGTGCATCGGGATATTGTAAATATTGCATAAGACCTCCATGCGGTCCGCGTATGTATCGTGCTTCAGAGAATCGTGAGCCGCCGTGTCGTTAGGTGCCTTTACTATGATGACTTACAATCGTTTTCAGCCGTCGGACTTCTTCCTCCTTTGCGACCACGCTCCTTTTTCGGCCCCCAGACTTGCGCCTGCCCCCAGCGTCCGGTTCTTCGCCCCCCATGACTCTTTCCATTACCTCACTCAGGAGAGCGACGCTTTGTCCATAAGCGATAACAGCGTTGTGCGGGTCCTCGTTCGTATCCAGCCGCACTGCCTCCTGTGCGAGCTCGAGAGCTGCGGTAAGAGCGCGCCGCGACGATGGTCGGGTGGTCGAGGGCGACATGGCTGAGCTCCCACCTGTCCGCCGACTGCTGCCAGAATGACTACCTGAATGACCGTTTGTTGTCGAGGAGCCGATTTGAGATGTTGTAAGCGGGGGTAAGAGAGCGTTTGACGATCTCCCTGTGGGAGTAGGTATAGCGCTAGCAGGTGTCGGAGAGGAGGCCGAGCCACGAGGATGGGTCGAGACTGCGGCCAGACGGACGGTGACACCGGGCCTGCTCTCTCTGGTGTACCTGTGTGAATAGGAAGGTATCTGAGACGCAGCCTGCAGTGGGAGGGTATCGACAGTGGAGCTGTAGGCCAGGGAAGAATACGGGTGGACGGGGCGTGCCGCTGGGGGCGGCGGGGGAGGCTGGGAGGGTGGTGGGCCGGGGGGCAGGGACGGAGCGTTGGACTGCCTGCGCAGGACAGATGACGCCGGTGAGGAAGCCATGTGTAGCCAGGCGCTAGAGCGACAGCGGCGGGAGAAGAGAGCGCGTCGCCGGCGGGGTTGGGGGCAGCGTGCAGAGCGATGGGGGTGCCGCGCGGGCCGTTGTGGGCAGCGGCGGCGACAACGAGAGCAGCGACCAACAGATGCCGAGACGAGGCTAAGGCCAAGGATAATCTTAATGCACGTTTACTCAACAAAGACGTAGTAAGGACCCCGGGCGCAGCCACCCCGGCCTCCCGCCACCGCTGCGTTTCAAACTCCTGTTCCACAGAAAAATTCACCTCGAATTCGTGTGCGCGCGCACACCATCGCAACGCGCAACAAATAGGCGTGCAGGGCACTCCGATCAGCAGCATCCAGAAGAAAGGGGGCCTTGACGCCAGCTCGCATAGCAGCAGGTGCACATCAATGCACGTGACGGTATGCCCCCCCACGCGCTTGTTTTTGGAGCCTGATCGTCGATGCTGCTCGCAGGTGGCTTAATTTTAGGACAGTCGAATGTATACGTGCACGCCAAAGCCAAAGGGAGCTCATCCGCTCTGCTGGGAAAACCATCATCCGACTCCGCTGGCAGTAACCATGGGATTGGCCGTACGCGAATCTACCTGTATTCAGGAGATCAAGCCGGTACCATGAATCATGATCAGGTTCGCCCAATAGCCTCTCAGTACTTGTCGGACCACGTCGCGATCACGTCCACTCCAGCTCCCGGTATGCAACCTCGCTCACCAGTGCGAAACACTCGGGGTATTTACTCTTGCCACATATCTGGGCAATACAATTAGGCTATTCCCGGGACAGCAAGGAAGCAATATCCCCAAGGGCCCGTGAAGCACCCTGTCAATCCCTACATCTCGCTGTACCAATACCAAGTACCAACAGTCCTACCGCCCCCCAGCGCGGTCGCTGTGCCTGGGCTGGCAGTGGAGGCTCAGACCTCCCATCCAGCTCAAGGCAAACGACATTATGCGACCTTGGTGTTCGCAGGCCACATGTCCGTAAGCACATCATCATTACCTCTGATGACGATAACCTGACACTTAACGCGAACACACGTACGCGATATATATGAATCCGCCTTCGGACGGCCACCTGGCAGCTTCTCTCCTTCTCAGAGGTCATCGAAGCTCACCTCCAGCTGGGCCTATAGAAATCGATACCGTACGCGAATCAGCCAAGCCGCATAACAATCCAAGGGCCATCGAGATTTGAATTACTCTGACGCGGGTAGATCCTGTGGCGGGAAGCTGCAGGCCGCAGGGGTCCGTCCACTGAATGCAGCCACTGCCGTATCCACCAAGCGTCTCTTCCCTCTCATAGTATCTCAGGTGCGGATTACCCTTCCACCCCGCGGCTTCCTTTGGCAAATCTCAGTCTTCCGATACATCGACAGCCTGCATCTCAGACTGCCACCTGAAGCTTCGAGGTCCGCGGATAATCCGCTGGATCACTGGGTATGGGCATGCAGAGTCGGTCGGATGGGAATCCCTCACCGGTCACCGGTCACCTTTTCTCCGCCTTCTACGCCCTCGACTCGAAAGGCAACATCATAGCGGTGAGTACGCCACCCTGATTTCACGGATCCGGCTATTACTTACCTTGGGCTTCTGCTCTGAAGAAAAAGGGGTACACGTAGCCTGACAACGGTACTTATATGGACTCGAGTATAGCTGCGATAGTAGTATACGGCTGCGACCATTCAAATGGGATGTGTGGGGTAAATTAAGGTGAGTAGAAGAGTTCTACATGGCAACATACCCTTCGTGTTCAACTCCGCAGCATTGCATGCCTACTACACGATCCACATCAAAATCGTCATCATTTCAGACTCCTCATGATCAGATAGATTGGACTTCGACGAAGAGGTTATTGCATGCGGGGGGCCGGGGGCGCAAGCTTGACATGTGATACCCGTATGCAATAATTACATGACCCTATGAATCCAAATTTGCCGCGAGGCAAAAGCTCTGGAGAAAGAGGCAATGTCCAACTGCAGACGATGATAGAAAGAAAGAAAGGAAAAGAAGAGAGAACCGAGAATGAGACGACGATGAAACGAACCCCACAGCCGCCGATCGCGAGGCCCGAGGCTTCCAATTTCGAGACGGTGAGAACGCCAGTACTGAAGACCGGCTTGTGTTTGCGCATTTTCATGGCTCTATGAAATCGGCTTCACCGTGCGCGTGAGGCGAAAGCTCTGGAAAAGAAAAGCAAGAATCCCACAGAGGACAATAGAAAAGAAGGTGGAAGCACGACTGAGTTTAGAACAGCGCTGCGCGACCACCGACGCTTTCAGATTCAATCAAGCAATCCTAACAACATCGGGATGTTTACATCGGCCAACACCAGCCGTTCGACGTCCAACGCTGATGCTTACACCACAGGACGGTGCACCATAGGCGCTCAAGTGCCTCGAGCACCCTAATCGATCACTACTACTACTTACACCACAAGTAGTACATGGATCCGATACATATACCCATAGTTCACACACGAACGAACAAGACGCGCTCAACTTTCACACCATCAGCTAAAAAAAAAAGCCGCGCCCCTTTGCAAGTTAGAAATGGTGTTCAAATTGTTCATATCGAGTCGAATGAAACATATCAAATGAAAGAGACAGGAGAAGAGAAGAAAAAATATAGCCTCAAAAAGTTCTGGAATGTCCACGACGTATATTTAGAAAAAAGGATTAGTAGCCGATGGGTAAGAGCAAAGAGCTTAGAGGATAGGGGCAGTATTGTCCAAGATCTAGTACTGTAGGACGAACGAGCGGACGGGGATAGACGCATCGGAGGCTTGTCTAATGAAAGGAGAGTAAAAGATATCTGCACAACCTTCGACATTAGAGTCTTAGACCATGACGAGCGCAGCGGCCGAGGACACCAGAGCGACGGCCCCAGCAATAACAGCAGTTTTCCCATCAAACACGCGCCCAGCAGCATTTTTGCCCCCGCTTCCCGACCCAGAGCCGGAACTGGAACCGGAGCCAACGCCCGCGGGGATGGACGACACGGGTAGTTTCTGGGGCGTGGTCACCGGCTGTTGGCCGATCTGGCCATTTCCGAGCATGATCATCTTTCCAACGGACGGCACACCGTTGGTGACGACGAAGCAGAGCGCTGGGCCAGGCGCGATGATGGCTGAGTTGGCTGGAAGTTGGCTGACGTGCAGTGTGGCGCCGTCCGCGGTAGCAGTGTACGATACGTCGCTAACGTGCGCGAGGTCAAATCAGCAAAGAGACGCGCAGAGAAGATGGGCCGGCGTATACTCACAGCTCCACGTGACGCATACCCATATTCTACAGATCATAAACAGTTAGATGATATCCTCACCATGCCAAGCTTAGTCTGTGATACCCACCATGGCGTGCGTCGAGAAACCAGTGCGCGAGATAACAACCTTTGTCTTCTGAATGTTCCCGATATCGCCGGCGAGATCGTCCTTGGTGAGGGTAACATTGAAGTAGCTGCCGCCATAGCTGAGCTGCGAGAGCAATCCTTGAGGTTGGGGGCGGCGCTTGTTGTAGTACGACGGATAGAAACGCTCGGCGCGGTACTCGGTTGGGTACTCGATATTAGGGCCGACAGTGTAATCGGGGTGGGGATTAGATCCAGCTATGATTACAGAACCTGTAATTCATCAAGCAAGGGCGCTCAGTTCACCATGGTCAACAGCACGGAATTAAAGCACATACCATCCGGAAGGAGAGTAGCTGTGGAGTGGTACATCCGGTTGATAGTCGAATTTGCGAGCCCCGCGCGCGAGAAGCGCGAACCAGCCGGCGCGCCGGGATCGTAAATGAGCGGTGCGGTGATGGGATGATCCGCATAGCTGTCGTGGATGGACCAGGAGATGTTCACGCCGTAGCCAGCAACACCAGTCATGGCACCATTGGTCATGAATAAAGTGCCGTCGGGAAGCAAAATGAAGTTGCCCATGCTGCGAGGCTCAGGAAGCATATCATCGTCCTCCCAGACGGCCGAGACATCAGGGGTCATTCGCACACAAGTTTTGTCGGCGGTGTACTGCGCGATGTGCCTACGAGTCGTAGGTCGTATGGAGTGCGGTAAGCCATTGCCCGCTCGCAGCCGCCGGGGTCAAAAAACCGGGCACGTACCAAGTTTCAACCCACTGGTCTGGCTTAATGTTGGAGCCACCGCAGAAGATAACCGTGGCAGTCCAGTTATTCGCCGGAGTAAGCGGCAGCATGGCAGTGGCGCCGGACGCAGGGTAAGTCCGCACAGCACTATCAAAATCGTGTGCAGGATTAGCAGAAAGCTCGTGGGCAGTTTTGAGCTCAACACCCACTGAGGAATATTGGCAAGCGTGTGCTCCACATTGTTCTAATCAGACAATCGAATGTTGTTTAAAGCAATGAAAGTGAAGTAAAAATGGCGAACTCTCGTACCTTGTAATCATAGATCTCCGTGCCGAAGTTGGTCTGGATTATGATGTTGCCAGATGGCAATAAGTAGGTGATCGGATACAAGTTCGCAGGCAGTGTCGTGGTGAGGATGTTGAGACCGATAGGGGTACCGCCGTTTCTTGGTGGAAAGTATTCGAGAGTTGGGTTATTTTGGCTAGCGGCGTTTACGAAACCGCCCCAAAGACATCCACCGAGCTTTCAAGAAAAACGATGTTGACCAAGCGCCCTTGATAACCAGAGCATTTTCTAGCACTTACGATCATGATGCTCCCATCTTCCAGAGTTTCGCTGTCGGGCGTGGGGTATGTCAGCGCGGTGCTTACCGAGGTAATGGACTGGACGTACAGAGTGGGATACCACCGTCGTGTGGACATGTACAGCGCGGGATTGTCAACCCAGTTACAGTTGTCATCATTTGCGCATACATCCAGGAAACTAAGTCACTGTGTCAATCGATGAATGCCTCTGGAACGCGAAACTGATCATACCGGCGACTGTCGAGGGAGGACATTAGCAAAAGAACAGCTTCAAAGCAGGAAAAACGGGGCGTACGCCAGACCGCCATCCAAATCGTCGTAAGGGGGGCCACCCAGCTGGCTAGGTGCAGTAGCACCCTGGTAGGTGACGGCTTGGTTCCCGCCAACGTTCATCCATGTGCCGTTTCCGAGGACGCCGCCACCAGCGCAGAAGGAGTTGGACAGAACGTCCATGGGCCGGGCGACATTGGTGTCAACGTTGTATTCGGATGCCCATGCAGGATGCTGGTTGATCTGGGTGGGATTATTCTCGGTCTTGTCGACAATGTAGACCTAAGATTGCGATAGGGCGGCAGGTTAAAATAGGCATAGATAAGCCAGGGTGGCGCTATTCGGGAGCTGCGACAGACCTTGTTTTCTGTACCGAGGAAAAGCTGCTGGGCGCTGACGAGAGTATTGCCGACAATCTCAAATTGGCCTGGCGTCCCGGTCTTTAAGGGTTGGCCGGGGGCCGCTAGGGTCGAGACGGCGGCAAGGGAGCTGGCCGCCGAGGCGAAGAGAACGAGGGGAACAGCCGAGGAGCGGCGCATCGCGAGGCGTGTGCGTGGGAGCGGGTGGTGGAGGGAGGAAGAAAAGCGCGGAGAGCGCGCTGAAGACCTTTATAACGGCGGGCTGGGACGGGGCTCAGAAGGCTGATGTTTTTCGCCAGCAGATGCCGGGGGGATTGAGAAGTCGCATCGACGACTGATCCACGTTGCGCATACGTACACTCCGCTGTCCAAGACACCTCGCGCTGATGTCTGTGCCAGCGGCCGGCGTTCTCGCACTGATACCCCAGGCCTCACTAGTACTGTCGGCCGGCCTCTTTCTCTGACTCTTTCTCTTTCTCTATCTGACTTTTGCGCGACTACATGCACAGATCCGCGCTCTTTTGCGGAAGCTCAGGTTGAGCGGGAGCCTAGGTTTGGCCAAGGGCATCAGACATTCAGAAACACCCTTAGATAGAACGAACACCCGCTCCACTTTCGGCATGGTTTCGGGCTAAAATTACACCTCGGACCTGTGTTTTCCTCGATCTGCTTTGACGCTTCGTAGAATTCGTCTCAAGATTGTTATGTCTTTTCCCTGGTTGGTATGTTCGGAGGGCGCACTACTGTCACAATCACCAGGGGAAGAAAGCCAAGACTTGATGGTGGCCATAGACGACTCGTCACAGCCATCCGCTAGACTACGTACTAGTACTTGCGGGTGCCAGCCTAGAAGACAGAGAACAGCACTGCGGGCCAATAAAAAAACGTCGGCAAGATATTACATAATCTCTGCAGCAGCGCTCGGTGCCGCCAAGGAAAGTTTGCAGCCGTTGCATCCGGCACGTGCAAAGCTCGAGCTTGCTGCTACTAGCACTGTATCAATTCATCAATATGTACGATGCAGTGTTGGCCATAAACCTCTCCGACGCGCGCAGATACTCGCGTCGACCGACGGCGCTGGCGACGACTTGGCGCCGCTGCGGCGGATGGTGGAAGCACGCAAAGCGAACAAGAGGCGGACCCTGGCGGCGTGTGCGCATATAGTGACGGCTGTAGCTAGCGTGGAGGCGATGAGGCCCAAACAAAGCCGAGGACGTCGCAATGGGAGCTGCCTGCCCTACTTATAGACCCTCCTCTCCTCCATTCCCTCCCCCTCTCTTATCTTTCTTTTTTCTTTGCTCTCCCCTCATGACCCTCGCGCGCTCGCACATCCGCCGAAAGGCGCTCGCCGTCCTCGCCTCGGCCGCCTGCGCTTCTGCGGCCAACATCATCCCCACCCCCGGCCAACCGACAAAGTCTGGCGTTCCTGGCACGTTTGAAATCGTTGGCGAGTCCGGCGTCAGCGGTCAACAGATCTTCCTTGGTACCAACAACAAGGTTTGCTCTACGCCTAATCCACTCATGGTGCATTCGTCTCACCCCCCTGCCACTAGGTCTACGTTGTCGACAAGACCGAGGCCAATCCACTGCAAGTAGCTGGACATGCCGCATGGGCAACCGAGTACGACCTTACTACTAATGCCGTTCGCGCGATGGACGTCCTCTCCAACACTTTCTGCGCTGGTGGCAACGTCCTTGGTAATGGCACCTGGGTCAATCTTGGCGGCAACCAGGCTGTTATCACTGGGGGAAACACTGCCCCGAGTCAAACGGGCGGCGGCATTTACAACGATTGGGACGGTGGTAAAGCGTACGCTATCTTTCGTCTCCATGTCCCTTGCTACACCGCTGACGATACATATCCTTATAGTATTCGGTCCGTCTGCGTCATTGCTGACGATTAACGCCCACATAGCTAATAATAAATTCGCTCCAGCTTTCTCAACCCGAATAATGACGGAACTTCCAACTGGATTGATGATCCTAACATGTACATGACGACACGCCGCTGGTACCCAACACTGTTAGCTCCTCACCTCATGTCTACTGTCATGCTGTCTCGTATACTTACCATGTCCCACTCTCTCAAGTGAGGGCCTCCCGGATGGCAGCTTGATCATCGTAAGTATCATTATACATGCCATCCGCGCGCTCCACGCTGATAAGCTTTATCTATCGGACAGCTCGGTGGTGACATGTGGGGTGGATTCGTCAACGACGCCTCACAGAACAACCCGACATATGAGTTCTATCCATCCCGAGGACCAGTCCAGCCCCTGCTCATTCTCAACAACACGCTTCCCGCCAACCTATTCCCTCTCACATGGCTTCTTCCATCTGGCAACCTCCTCATCCAGACCGGCTGGGGAGCCGAGATCTTCAACCCAAATGTGATGCTAAATTCTTCAGTGAAATCATTTCAAGATCGCTAACGTGTGTGTGTTACATGCAGACCGGCGTCGAGACCACCATCGCCAACATTCCTCAGTAAGTCGTGCGGAAATTCGGTCATGTACTCTTTGCCGACCGACCTTTGGATTATCAGTGCTGTGCGAACATACCCCGCCTCCGGTGCAACGGCGATGCTTCCCCTTACTCCTGCCAACAACTGGACGGCGACCGTGGTTTTCTGTGGCGGTACAAATCTTCAGGATAATCAGTGGAATGGAACGGGGACTTTGTACGTACGGATCACCGCGCATTCTCGTATCCTGGCTAATCCCGTGTATTATTTTTAGCGACCTTGCATCGTTCGTACATTCGCATTATAGCAGTGTTGCATAACACTTCATTTACGCTGACATTACTAGATACCCCGCTGACAACTCTTGTGTGCGGATCACGCCCGATGTTTCCACCGCTTGGTCTGATGATGACTCGCTTCCCGAGGGTCGTTCCATGGGTAACATGATCGCCCTCCCCGATGCCACTTTCTTCATCCTTAACGGCGCCAACACCGGTGTTGCTGGGTATGGCGTTAACGTCTCTTGGGGTACGCTCGAATATCACGCTGGCACACTGACTAAATACTGACTCGTTGATGCAGCCATTGGAACTAGCTATGCCAATAATCCCGTCTATGCACCATTGGTGTACAACCCCGCTGCGCCAGCCGGCCAGCGCTTCAGCAGGGCTGGTCTGAGCAACTCGACTATTCCTCGCATGTACCACTCATCTGCAACCCTCCTCCCCGATGGCTCCATCTACAGCACCGGCTCCAACCCCAACCCTGACTACACCGTCGGCCCCACCGTCGTCTTCCCCACCGAGTATCGTGTCGAGCGCTTCTATCCGTGGTACTACAGCAAGACCCGCCCTCAGCCTGCAGGTCTCATTGACCAGCTATCGTACGGTGGCAACTACTTTAACGTAAACTTGACCTTGGCCGACCTTGCGGGCGATTACAACAATGTCAAGAATACCACTGTTGTTATCATCCGCACTGGGTTCTCGACGCATGCGATGAATATGGGTATGCGTTACGTGCAGCTGTAGGCATCTCTCTTTCATCTTTTTATTGGATATTCCTTCCTGACAACTTGTTACAGCGACAACTCGTACACCGTCTCGGACAAGGGAGATGTGACGCTCCATGTCAGCCAGCTGCCCTCGAACCCCGCCATTATCTCACCCGGCCCAGCAATGATCTTTGTCGTTGTAGCCGGTGTGCCATCCGTCGGACAGTTCGTCATGCTGGGGTCAGGCCAAATCGGCACGCAGCCCACTACCACACCCCAGACGCTGCCCGTCTCCTCGCTCCCTGTCAACCTCCCCTCGCCTGGCGGCAGTGGAAGCGGGAGCAATAGCAGCCATCACAACGGCGCTGCTTCTTCGCATGTCCGCTTCGGTGTTGCTACCATGGCGATGTCCGCAGCAGCAGCCGCCTTCGTTGCCCTGGCTTAAGGCGTAAGGTTTAGTCCAAACAAGCTCTTTCTATTTTTTGGTTCTCGATTCACTTCATCTTGGTTTTTTCAATGGACCTTCTCGATCCGCACTTCTCATAGTCCACTTCACTTAGCCGTTCGTTTAGACGCACTTTTTTTTCATGCACTTTTAGTCCCCTGATTAGTCTCGTCTTGTCCATGTCTCGTGCTGCCTTGGTCATAGCGTAGGTTAAGAACACTTGATCTCAATGGACTTGGACTCTGTCGCCATGTCTACGCCAGTCTCCATGTCGCTCTCGGCTCCTCGTCCCGCGGGAGTGACTCGAACTATCTTACTTTTACACCACACTTTACTTTTCTCTCACGCCGCCTTTTTATCACCTTTTCTCATGGACTGTATATGAGTTGATTTAGATTGACAGTGACAGCATTTTTTACCATCCTCCCTGCTGCTCGGATTCGGTCGGGGCTCGTGACTGTTGGTTTGTTGACGCTGACGATCGCGTCTCTGTTACGTCGCCCGGGTGTTAGCACCGCAGTACCTTTCAGGGGATATCTATGCTTGGCGAGAGCCTGTGATCGTTATCATAGCCCCGTGGCTGTCCCGCAACCTACTGCTTTGAATGCAGTGGCCTCACAGATCTGAGTTAGCGTCTCGTCGCGGAGATATGCCCCGAGAGCGGGCGATAAAATATCGCCGGTGGCTTGGCAGTGTTGGGAAACATTCATTGATATATTGATGCACTGCAGCCTCGAGAGTGATTGATGCAATATTGATAAGAGGCGTATGCGGTGGCATCAGTAATGTACGTACATGGTGCGCGTGTAGCTCCCGCATGCTTGACCAGTTGTCTGATTGTTATCGAATTGTCGGTACTTTTTGAAACTTCGTGTAATAAGTAGCTCCGAAGTCACTCGGGGATGCCAAGGTTGTCGATACAACCCCACCCTGTAGCCGCTGGAGCGCACAATGCGCAAGGTGTCAGATTCGGACAGCGTAGACTCCGCGCACGGGCATTCCGGAGTCGACGATCGACAGGCTGTTTGTCCAGAGCATCGACTTTCCGCACTTCCTGCTTCTTTCCCTGTGGTTAGTCGATCTTCCTTGGGAAGATCTTATCATGAAGCATGGCAGTCCAGCGGTGATACGGGATTAGGTGCATTCTGCCACGGTTAGTTCGGGTCGGCCTCGCCTCCTCGCCTCCTCGCAAAATCCCAAGGCTCGCGCGCCGGATTCCGTGCACCCTAGCCCCGACTCGTGCGTAAAGTACGTAAAATACGCACGGAGCATTTCCCTAGAGCTGAGCCGGGTCCGAGATAACAAAGCTTTCCTGCGAAAGTGCCACGTCCTTTTGTAAAGATTCCTGATTATTGTCCTGAGATTAAGTACTTGTTCGTTTCAGCGCTCGCGCTTAGAAGCCAAGTGCAGCAACAAAAAGGAAGGTTAAAAGTCGTGAAGCAGACCCTGTGTTGCAGGCTTTGTGCTGCATTGGCCCATAAGTAAGTGTCATGTGCTTTCATGCCGCGCCTTTTGTCCAGAGTTTGACCGTGGCAAAATTTTGCAGATGCGATTAGACAAAAAAAAACACGGGATTTGGGTAAGCGGAAAGACAGGGTAAGGGGCAGAGTTCGGCGGCGGGTGCACGAACCTGTGGCGTTGAGTAGCGACGTTACGTAAGGATGGAAAGCGTCACGGCGCGATTCGGCCCGGTCAAAAGGAGCTGCGAATGAGAGCCAAAATTGGTGGAGCTCCTCGAGCCAAAAAGACATGCCTTGAACCTGGATTGAACAGGTGACCTATGCATCTTCAGTGCAGCGCTCTCCCAGCTGAGCTATCAAGGCCGATAGAAAATGACGCTGTCTATTGCCTATCACGGCTGGCCTAAGGCCGCCTTTCTTTGTAAGTATGTTTGCTTCCGAGCCGTTGTTTGGGCCGTGATATCCTTGATGCTCCCACCGACGCGAGACAACTCCTCTCTTCCACCCGCGCCGACCTGCGAGCGTCCGCCAGCTGCTGCGACACCTGCCGTGCTACCAAACGCGATGGATATCCAAGTCGAATCGTTATCCAGGATCGAAATCCAGCAACTGTGCAAGGTCTGCTCGCGGTTGTTCGAGTGTCCACGCCTCGTTGCTCAAAAATTTTGTGGCTATCATCTTTCAGGACAATAACATCAAAGCCAACCTCAAAACAGATGCCCTCGTCCAGTTACTAAAGAAGCATATTGCCGCTGGGTCTGTACACCCGCATATTCTTCGTTTCCATGGTCATTGACATCATCTCTCGTTCGTAGTGGCTCACTGCAACGCGTCGCGTCAACCTCCACCAGCGCCACAACCACAAGAATGACCGCCACCAGTCGCGTCGCGTCGCGCACGCGCGCTGAAGGAACAGAGGAGAGTAAGATCCCCGTGCGCGTTGCGAGTCGTCGCCGGGAACAACCAGAGAGCGAAGCAGAGTCTGAAGTCTCTATACCAGATTCTCGCATGCGCAGCCGATCTGCATCTACTAGACTTCGCACTCCCGTGGACGGATCAGTCTCTGCTTCAGAGAAGGAGAATGCGAAGAACCCCCTGAAGCGCAAGGTGAAGGATACACAGAAACGACTTGGAGTTGGACGGCCCAAAACTGCAGGCGGTGATGGCCAAAGGAAAGTAACCCGCGCAGGCATCCCAAGCCGGCCCACAAGACAGACGCAGTCCCAAATTGGTAAGCCCAAGGTCGAAACAGTAGCGGAGGAAGTAGAACCTGGTGAGCATTTCACGCGTATATGCGCCTCAACATCTCTCTCATTCTCACATTGAAGATCAATCTCCACCGGTAGTATCCCCGCCCCACGAATCGCAAGAATCGTCCGGTGAGATACTGTCCAATCTTACCCATTCGGACGGCGGAGGCTTACCAAGCGCAGAGTCGACAATAGAGCCTATTTTACAAGAGTCCCAAGAGTCCGAACCACTTGCCTCAACATCTTCCCAATCCACCGATTCTCTCTCCACCCCAAACCCAGATAACTTGATCGTGCCTGAATCTCAAATCGCCCTCTTCCTTGACACCCGCGACACTATCCTCTCCAAACTCTCCGTTCACGAGAAAGATATTCTCTCCGTCAAAGATGATCTTGCTGTTCAGCGCGAGCGAACAGACGTATCGAAACAGAGCGTATTAGATCTTCAGCAAGAGCTAGAGGCTAGTCGAGTTGGGCTGGACGCTATGGAGGGTAGGCTCGCTGAGACCGAGAAGCGGAGCGTGGATCTAGCATCCAAGTTTGAGGAGATAGAACAACGCCTAACCGAGGAGCGAACAGAAAAGGAAGACCTGGAGAAGCAGCTGGCCGCTGAACGAGATCGAGTGAAGGGGCTGGAGGGATTATTGGAGGGATTATTAAGCCGAGTGGAGAAGTTGGAAGGCGATGGGATTCGTAGCGCGCTAAATCGCAATCTCACAGCGAAGGAGAATGTTGCCAGCGACGCCGATCCTTTCATTGCACGTACGCCAAAGTCTACTCTTTCTGCACTCCCTACCACACTTGGAAAGCGCTCGCGACATGACCGGGATGTACCGAACATCGCCGAGTCCGACAACCCAGTCCTCGACACGCCTGGATTGCATGGCCACAAGCGACTCAGGTTGACTGAGCTCGACGGCGATGCCCATCGTCACACCCCACGAACGCCACCACCACATTTCAACCCCTCCCAGCTTCACCAGCTCACGCGCACCGCACCCTCACTCTACCCCGAACAAGTTGTGTTCGACCCATTGGAAGATTTTGCTACATCCCCCCAGCCCCCGACGAGCACACCTATCTCCCCGTCTGAGCTGGCTCCCGCCCTCTCGATGCTGAGAAGACCCAAGTTTGAGGTTTTCAGCGACCAGGATCCCGCGCCAGGCAAAGGCAAAGGCAGGGCCCGCGCTGCCTTGCCCCACCAGGACCAGGCTCCGGTCACGACGCCGTATATTCCTGCGTACCCCGCGTTCACCCCACTCGACCAAAGCTTCCCGCAAGCTCAGTCCACTCCATCTGTTTCGACAGCGCAGACCACCCCCACCGGGTCGGAAGAGTGGGACAGCTCGATGGACGCGCCGCTCCCTAGTCCGGGAAAAGGGACGATGTACGGCACGGAGCTCTCGCGGTTCGAAGACCGATTCATCGACCCTGCTGATTTTGCTAGCTCCCTTTGGGACAACCAAATGCGATGGTGATATGCTCAGAGGGAATTTTGATTCAACTTTTATGCCTATCATCCATCGTTTTGTTCCATTCATCCATTTCTCGTTGTAGCGGCTAGCATTCCCAGAGAATCAACAACCTGCTTTTCTTTTTCCCATCCTCCTTTCTCCTTTCTAGTCTCATCTCTCGCCTCTCTTCACTTCCTTAGGATTTGTATGATTTCCCACTTGGTACTGTATGCCTATACTCTTCGACTAGTTACAAATGCTCCCTGTTTCTGCTTATGACTTTCATCGATTTGTCGTTAAATACAATACATTCGTCTCACTGCAGGCGAGCGTGCCTAGTTGCGCGGAGGAAGTGTTGGTAGGATCTCCACCGCTTCATGGCACTTGATGCACGATGAAGCACAACTCTGGGTATCACATATATAAACTCGGATGATTCTCAGAGATAAAAAATCACAGTATGTATAACGAAAAGAAAGCCCTTGCAGTTATCGAGAACAGAAACACAATGTTATACGTAGCCCTTTGGAATCCCAGCCAAATCCCAGCGCCAGGTGCGTCGACCACTTCTAGGTGGATGCAGATGCGGCCTTCTTGATGAGATCTGCAGCCCGTTCGGCGATGGCGACGACAACCGCACAAGGATGTCCAGACACCTGTGTCGGGAACACAGACGCGTCCACGACTCGGAGACCTTGGATGCCATGCACGCGCAGCTCCGGGTCGACAACGCTGTCGGTCTCGTCTGTTCCTATCCTTGCCGTCCCAATCTGTGAGGATCCGTCACAATCAGGTGGTTAGACTGCGTTCAAGTTCAGGAGGCGATTCGGGTGGTGCTTACGGGGTGATATATCGTGTAGGCGTTGCCGCGGATCCACTCCGCGAGAGCCTCGTCGGGGACCTGGTCGGGATCGGCGTCCCCGGGCCAGAACACGTCCGTGGTGTCCATGCTGTGGTCCTTGAGCTGCAAGTGGCTCTTCAGCGGCTCGCTGCGCGCGATACGCATAGCCAGGCGCATGCCCTTGACGAACACCTTCATGTCGTTCTCCACAGCGAAGTGGCTACACGTTCGCAAAGTCAGCAGTCAGCGCCAGTCAGAGGCCCCCCACAGGGCTCGGGAGACGAGATAGGTGTTTTGTTTTGTATGTTTGCTTACTTGGGGTCGATAATGGGCTTATCCCAGATGTTCGCGGTTCTCAGCGCGACGTGGCCGTGGCTCTGGGGTCGGAGCAGCGTTGGGGCAATAGTGAATGTGTCCGAGCCCGGAGGCGGGGGCACAGAGCCGTGGTCGATGAATGCGACTGGGACGCTGATCAGCTCGAGGTCAGGTGACTGCGGGCCGGAAGTCGTGTCCTCAACCTCGACTTCCTTGGCACCCTTGGCCTCCCATGCGATTCTGTGAATGTATTGATAAGCGTTTTAAGCGAAGGATTAGGAAGGGACGGGCAACGTACGACTTGTCATCTGAGCGGACGAATACAGCTGCTTCAGCAACCTGTAGATAGTCTATAAGTATCTCCGAGGATGACGAAGTCTAGAGAGCATGAAATGAATACGAACATTGCTCAAAAGCGGGCCTCTCCCAGTAATCAGCCATTGTATCAAGGGCATCAGCGAGCCGGTGGGGGTGCCACATGCATTAAGCGACTCTCCCTTCTTGGCTCTGAACCCGAACGCGGCATGAAGATGCTGTAAAAAAAGGGCACGCCAATCACATGGCCGAACGATTTCGACCGCATGTAGAACAACTCACGTCATACAGATTTTTCCCGACAGCAGGCAAGTCCTTCACCACAGGAATCGACAGCTTCTCAAGTTCATCCTTTGCGCCGATACCAGATACCAACAGAAGCTGTGGCGTTCCGATCGCACCGGTGGCAATGATGACTTCGCGGCGCGCCTTTACGTAGAATTTAGGTGAAGACTCGCTCTTGGCGACTTCCACGCCGATGACGCGGGTTGGATCCGCGGTGTCGAAGATGAGCTTGGTCACCCTTGTCTCGATCGCGATGGTGAGGTTTTGGCGGCGCCCTGCCTCGGTTTGGAGATAGGCGGTGTTGGTTGAGCTCCCTGAAGAGACGATGTAATCAGTGCAGGGAAGAAATGGGGATAGTTTGGGCGATACGCACGTTCGCCTTTTTGATCGATAATGGTTGAGAATTGGGAGACACCCAAGCAGCCCTTTGACGTGTTAAAATCGCTAAAAGCAAGCAAAATTATTAAGAAAAGGCGGTTGATAAGCAATGAATGGCTGCATACGGATTGTAAGGGATTCCGACCGTTTGGGCCGCCTCAATGAAGGCAGAAGTGGTAGGCTGCGAATATCAATCAGCTGTGAGCCACGCGATACCACGTCTGGGCAATCATTACGCTCACGCGAGGGGTGATGAAAGAAGTTTCCCAAAGCCCTTCTTGTCCTCGTTCCGCTACACTAACGTCAGAGTGACCTGGAGCAGGCGTAAATTTTTCTGATTTGCGGAAGTATCTTTTTGACAATTTAACCGCTGTGAGCGAGAAGCCGTGATATGACAAGCCCAGTACGTACGGTCGCAACGATTCGTAGCCCCAGCCCGTCGCGCCTTTCTGCTCCCACTCTTCAAAATCGCTAGGGCTGCAGTGCTGATATATTAGCCCGTTGAGAGAGCTGCACCCTAATCAGGAGCATTAATGTCATTATGTTACGTAGGAGGGGATTGCAAAGGATGCAAACCTCCGAGGCCCTTGCCGCGCGGCCAGAAGAGCTCCCGGCCCTTCATGGTGGGCTGCGGTCTGGGAATGATGAATATTGATGAGACGGAGGAAGCACACGTTGGAAATGGGGCCAGCGTACACAGTATCATATGCCCAGTCTGATGGGGTGCTGCAAGAGTTCACGTCAGCAGCCAGATGATCACTAGCAAGACTCATTGGCGTACTGGAATAGCTTGCCGAATGTAAGGGGGATACGGCTGAACAGCTCCTCCGCCATGCTAAGATAGAGATTGATACCTTCAGCATCCCCATTCACCTCGAGCGGCCCTAATAAAACGACACCCACTTCTTTCCGGCTTCAATAACGAGGACCGACACGCTGGGATCCTCACTCAGCCTATTCGCCAGCACAGCGCCGGCGGTCCCTGCTCGACAGAAAATACGCGTTCAGACAGCATTACAACGGTCCCGCAGAGCGCACCAACCTCCGCCAAGGATCACATAATCGTAGCACGCCCACTCGGTCTTATCCGAAGTACCCCCGGCGGCGTGGGTCGCAAAGCGAGCAGGGTCTGATTGGTAGCGCGGTTTCGACGGCGAGGCACCCATGGCTGCAGCAGCGGCGGGGATGGCAGACAGCGGGGGTCGAGGGGGGAAGGGGGGAGCGGAGAAAATACTGCCATTCGCGGACGGGTTATATAGCGCGTGTTGGAGGAGGTGCCATGTTGGGCTGGGCTAGCAACCCCAGCGGGCGCGAAGCTCGATTTGCACAAGCCGGCGCGCCGTGGCTGTCCGAGCAAGAAGCATTAGACTTTGCCGATCCTGAACTATCCTTTCCCCCGGCCGGCCTTCCCCGCGCGCCTTGGAAACGCGCAAAATCCCCAGTCGTTTGGCAGGCAAGTGTATACACGTTGCCAGACAAGTACTGCACCCAAGCCTCTCGTAAACATGAGCGTGGATCAGGGCGCGACGATCGCGATGTGAATACACGCGCGTAACCACCGGAGGTAAACCGTATCCATACTTGCAAACTTGTCCGACAGCGACAGCTGCCAGAACGTCGACTTCCGCGCGCGCAGCCCACCAGCCTCGCTTGGTTCTCTTCGCAAGCGATATCATATGCGCACATGGCCAAAAGAGTTCCAGATCCACGGCGTAGATCTCCTCAGCGCCAGCGCTAAACACTAAACAGGCGTGAAGCGAGACGGCAAAAACGTAGATGAATAACAAACATTACAGCGACATGCGAGTAACGATAGCACAGATGAATTATAAAACCCAACAGCAAGGAAATGAAAGCAGTATAAGACCATACGAAATGAACCGAAATTCGCCAGGAAGTAGATAAATGAAGTTCAAGGAGAAGAAAAGGAGTACATACAACCGTCCAGGCGCTCAAAATTGGGCCGGTATAGTTGTCCGCCCGACTAGACCACTATCGACTATCAGCTATCAACGGGGTCCCGTGATTCTTCCGTTCACATAGTCGAGTGCCAGCTGGAGCTCCTTGCGCGCGGTATCTAAATCATCGTAGTCGAGCGCGCTCATGGCAAAGCGCGCGTGCCGCTTCGTCTGCTCCACAATCTCGTGCGGAAGGAACGTCGGGAGAGGTCGAGGGGGCGATGGCCGTCTGGGCGGAGATAGTCTCCCGGGAGGTGAGAGCCGTCGAGGAGGCGATGGGTTATACGAATTCCCGTATGGAGAAGGAAGGGGTGGCGCCGAAGCGTGGGGTGAGTGTCTAGGAGAAGAGCCAGGAGGCGCGGAAGGCATCGTGAATGGTCGTCGCGGCGGTGATGCGCGGTCTTTCGATAAGGGGGTCGTGAGTGGTCGTGGGGTCAGCGCAGCTGGCGATTGCGTGGGTGAGGTCTTCAGCGGAGGCGAGCTCCTCGGCGAACTGTAGTAGTTGGTGACATGATATGTTGCCGCACTCCCCGGCGGTGAAGATCGGGAGCTGGATGTCGGTGGTTCGGGTCCTTTCGGTGGAGAATAAGACCGCGGAGAGTTGGAGAGGTGCGCAGGCTTGGCTGGCGGCGACGGCTTTGATCCCGGCACGTATCCCCCATACCCGCCAGGCGACTTGGGCGGACCACTAATATCGCTCAGGTTTGTCGTGTGTGAAGACTGCGGAGACAGCGCAATCTCGAGCGGAGAAACCGTGGATTCCGCATAGGAGCTAGGAGACCCAGGTGGGGAAGAGCTCGCGATGCTGGACATTCCGCCGGTGACGGATGGCGAGAAATGGACTTTCTTGATTGGGATGGGGAGAGTCGGCAACGGTGCTAGCTCATCTCCGTCTTCCCTAGAGTCTCGACTCCCCTCGCGACTGCGTCTGTAGTCGATTATCGGGACGGCAGGGACCTCGGGAATCCCCTTGAGAATCTGCGCCGACGAGCCAAACGGCAGCCCAGACCGCCCGTCGGGGTCGATTGGGCGCACCGGGGCCACGGGGGCACCAAGACTCCCCGACCGGCTCATGTTCTCTCCGACAGTAGCTATCGAGCTCCAGCTCCCCGACCGGGCAGGCACGCTGCCACCGAACGCCGCAAGGGCCGCCTGCCAGCGATCCTTTCTCGCTTCCTCGTTATCTTCCATCTCGGCATCTGCAGAATCAGGGCCCTTCTCCCTCCTATCATTATCATTCCCGTAGAAAGGATACCCCCTTTGCGCGATCGCGCGCGCGGGAGTTGGAGAGGGCTGCGATAGGTTGAGAGCTTGGCGACGAAACTTATCCTCCACACCAGGTGTGGCAGCAGTACTCCAGGTGCCGGAGCTTGATAGGTTCCGAAGATGGGAAGGGAACGGGCTCGAGAACGCACCGTCGTTGGCGTCCGAAACGGGCCTTATAGGAGGTGAGCTATAGATGTTGGTCCGCGTGGCCAATGGTGTTGCTGGGTCACTCGGCGGCGGCGGAGTAGGCGCTGGTGAACTGGGGAGTGGCAGCTGCGACGGCGATGGCGAAGGTTCTATGGACGTTGGGACAGAGCCGAAAGTAGAGTCGCCGGCGGTGGAGAGCAGCGGCGTAGAAAGGTTGTTGTTGAAGTAGCCAGAGTTGGAGTTGTTCGAGCTATCCTTGTCACGACTTTCGTAGCCGTTTGGGGAAAGGAGATCCGGGGACACCACGCCGGTCGAGGCCGGCCCAGGGACAGGAACACGCCCCTCGCGATAGGCCTTCGCGATCTCAGCGGCCTTCCACTTCGCGTACCGAATTTTGCCCTCGGTCTGAAAAGAACAGGGGTGCTTAGGAGGGATGATATTCAGGAGAGAAAGGAAATACGCACCACGCCGTCCTCTGGCTCATCAAACATTGTGAGAAGTTCGAGGAAATTGGCAGCGGCCAAGAAACGCTTCGCGGTTGACCTACGCCGAAAACACGTTGGTGAGAAGCAGTATAATTCGAGCAAGTAGGGACTTACCGTGTCGCACCACCTTTCCTGTCTTCATTGTCGGCCTGTGCAAATACTTTGTATGCGAATTTCCGTATGTACATGCTCCCCGCTGAATCCGTGAGCAACTCATCCTGCTCTCGCGTCATCGGCTTGGCCGGCTGGTTGAAACGAGGGATTGCGGTCACAACGCTGATTTTTTTTTTCTCCTTCGATGATCAAGTGACTTACATTCTCTAGCACATTGAATAATTCTTGCAAGAAAGCTTTCTGCGGGGCTGTACTTGGCTTCGACATCCCTGCGATTCCAAGCTTGACAGCGAATCTGAGACCTAAGCACGCGCACTCGAGGTCAGCAGGTGATAAAACGCGGGGGCTCCATGGGAGAACCGTGACCTACACCAGTGGCACATAACAGGGTCCTTGTCCTTTAGCTCTGCTGCACGCTGGAGATACGGTAGGAGATTCTTCATGTTGGGAGGTATTTCTGGGAGACCGAGGATAACTGTGGGCTTCGAGCCATGACTGGGAACCGCCATGATGTTGGTAGTAAAGAGAGAAAAAGTCGTGGACGATAGGGCGGGAAGAAGTTCAGACTTCAGGCAGGTGGCGTGTTCCTTTGTTGGGGCGCGTCGCAGGCTGGATTCGGCAGGTGACGATAAGGTAGGTCGTGGCGAGCGTGTTCAAAAGGAAAGCGAGGGCGCAGATATGACCGAAGCAGGCGGGTGTGGCACAGAGTCAAAATGGTGAAACCTGAAAGTCTCTGCACGACAAAAAAAAAGCAGCGTGTAAGAAGCGTTTCAAGCCTAGCCAGGCATAACCGATCCGTCGATCCAGCTCACTTGGGTTACGCGTTCGCACGTGGTGGTTATAGTACCTGGCAGCCACCAAGGTGAGGCTCAAGGGTCAATCTCTGCCTCGAGGCGAGCGTACGTGCAAGCTTAAGCTCAAGAAAAAGGCTGGCTGGCGCAACAAGCTTGATATGCTCGGTGAGATGGCAGTACTACAAGGCGCGGTGAAGTTTGCGGTGATGGGCTGAAGGAGGAAACAAAAAGCAAAAAAAAAGTCATGACACAAGTGGTGCGCTTGTGCTTTGCGCCTTTGCGCAGCTGAACATCCTGAACACACAAAACCGGAAAAACGTGTTCACGCCTCCTATCTTTCACACCAAAGAAAATCGTGGAATCTCGCGGAATCTGCACGTGCGATCTAGTCAGACACAGAGAGCGCCTGGGCCGATCTCCTTGGAACGCAGGTCGCAAGACCTACGTGGACTTGGAAAATTTGGCGTGAGCCTTGCCCGTGACACTATTCTGTCACGGGCCTAAAAAAAATGAGGACCGGGGTAGTCGCCTCCTTTTTGGTTACTTTTTACCCAAGTCTTCCGCGTTCCCGGACGTCGACCGACCAACAGCAGAATACATAAAATGATTGCATAGAACATACACATACTATTTCAAAGACTGGTAGGCATGAGTTAAGGGAGGTAGTTACAACAGTCCGTTCTTAATTAGCAGCGCGCGACCCCTTGCCCTTCTTCTTTACCACCTTGTAAGCCCACTCCGTCTGCGGTTGCTTCGGCTGAGTCTTGACGACTAAACACGCAACGTGAGCAACAGTTTGGCTACTGAAAGCGCTATAGGTATAACTTACTGTCCGCCAGACTAGAGGGCTTGAACGAACCACTCTGACCCTTCCCTACACGCCCAGCAGCATCGGCTTTCCGCCTAGCGCAGAACTCTGATGCAAACCGCCTTCCATCGAGAGTCGCGCTGTTAGAGTACACGGAGTCGGAAATGATTTCCAGGACGACATCCGAAGGGTCGAGGGGGAATGTCAACAGCATTTGAATAAAGTCGTCGACTACCGGGTTGGCGGCAATCGTCAGTTGGTGGGGGATGGGGAGCTCAGAGACAAGTGGGCAAGACGTACCATTAACACCAGTCAAGCCCTTGAGCGCCTCCTTTGTCCATTTGATGAATTCCGGCGATGGCGTCGGGGCGTCGTCGCTGGCGGTGGCACCGTTGGACTTGCTCGCGGACTTCGCATTACTTGCGGGAGCCTTTGCAGCGGGCGTGCTTGAAGTAGGCGTAGACGCGCCATTTACAGGACGGGCGGGAAGCTGAGCAGACGCGGGCGCAGCAGGACGGCTGGTGGCCAACGGTCCAGCCGCCGCGACCCCAACGACGGGAGGTGTAGCCTTACCACTCGCACCCACTGTCGTCCATGCACCTCCGCCGTTAGGAACGATGGACTACATAAACCAAATCAATAAATATGGGTTTCTAAAAAAAAGGGAGTATAGAATGCGACATACCTTCGCGCTGTCTGCATATCCTCTCTTCGCTGCAGCAGCTGGGGCGGGAGACACGGCAGCGGCGGCAGCGGCACTCTCGCGCAAAGCGGCAGCAGCAGCCTTCTTCCTCTTCTCTTCCTCCTCCAGGATCTGCTTCATCGACTTCTTCGCACCCGCGCCCAGTTTGGTGGCAGCGGCGGCACCCCAGACCACACTGGTACTCGGCGTCGTGACGGGCGAAGCAGGCGCGGGCGCAGGCGCAGCGGGAGCTGTCCTTCCACCAACGGCTGGGAGTCCCCATGAGGTGGTCGTCATGACAGGCGCCTCTTCAGCCTGAGCCTGAGCCTGGGCAGCACTGGCAGCACGCTGGGCCTTCTCACGTTCCCGCTCAGCCGCCTTTTTGGCTTCCGAGCGCTTAGCCTCGGCCTCTTGAATCTCTCGCAAAGATGCCGTCGCCGAGCCGTCATCCAACACCGAGGTGTTCCATGGATTGGGGACCGTTGGCTGTTCGACAGCGGTGCTCGTTTCGGCTGCAGGTGTTGCTGGTGTAGGCTCGGGGGCGGCTGGAGTACGCTGCTTAGACGGCGCCGTGGATTTTCTGCGAGTCGAAGGCTGAGAGGCCGCGGGAGCTGAATCCTTCGGCTGTGGTGTTGGCTCGGGCACGGGCTCAACAGCTGGGGCGGAAGTCGCATCAGGAACCGCAGATGTCGCCGGCTCTTCAACAACAGCTACCTGCGGGGCGGACGGGGTAATCGGAGCAGGCGCAGGCGCAGGCGCATCAAATACATCAGGAACCCGTCCCGGCGAAGTCGATGGAAGAATCGACTCGGGCTCAGCAAAGATTGCCGCCGGACTTTCACTGACATTCGTCTGAGGAGGCTGCTCGTGAGCGCTCGAAAACCCATAGTCTCCCAACGGCGATGTCATATTCGAAAGCGGCAGAGAAGCCCTCTGCTGCGGCATAGACTGATGCTGCCACGGCGTGCTCGTATATTGCTGCTGCTGTTGTGCGCCCGACATGTCGTAGCCGGGTTGATTTGGCTGCATGACAGAATGCCAAGGGGAGGAGGGGTCCATAGGCTCCTGATCAAAGTACGGTTGTTGAGGTATTACAAGATGCCCCAGATTTTGCATCTGGTGCTGCTGCTGATGCTGCTGATGGGAAGGAGAAGGCGGAGGCCACATATTCGATGGCTGGCCCATAGGATTTTGAAGAGAATGTTGGATGGCGGGGCTCAACTGAGGATGCGTGAGACGAGGTCCGACGAACGGCGATATAGAGGAATTGGCGAATTGCTGATGCGGTTGCTGATGCGGAGTTTGCAGCGATTGCAGGGGAAACGCAGATTGCGCCTGTTGAAACTGAAGGGGGAGCTGGACTTGTTGGTTGTTTTGCATTCCACCAAAAGAATTGGCAAAGGAGTTGCCACCCGCGCTACCAACACTTCCAGACCGGGACGGTACGTTGCCGGCTTGATTTCCGTTCAGTTCGCTCTCTCGGAGAACCCTCCACAGCTCCTGCCTCTCCCGCCTCTGCCTCTCCGCAGGGCTAGGAGCCCCAGCGATGTTCATCGCGGCAATGCCGGACGCTATTGCGTTGGCCCCACCCAAGCCACCGTTCCCGCTCCCAATAGCACCATAACCTGACCCAAAGCCAGACGCCGGGATACCGTGAGAGAACGCGGGGGATGAATCTACCGAATTAGACGATGGCGTGGTAGAAGATGTGCCACCGCCAGTAAAGAACGGGTCCAGTGGGGTGTTCCTCGAGTGATTAGGATAAACTGCAGACGTCGGTGTAGAAGCGACGCTGGGTTGGGAGGAGAAAGAGCCGTCAAAACCAGCAGACGTGGGAGTGCGGATCGATCCAGCGAACGACAGGTTGCCATTGGGTGACAACCCCGGAGCCATACCGCCGTTAAGCCCGGCAGGAACGGGCAGATTAGGGGGGCGTGGGGGAACGAGCTCCATCCCCCTCAAGAAAAGCTCGAGCTCTACACCAGGTGGACCAACGATCCGCGCCTGGTATTCTGCGAGCGGTGCAAATCCTGAATCCGGGCCATCGATAGGAGGTCGCGTTCGTTGGATGAGAAGCTCGGGCGGAAAGTATCCCCCGGTAAACCAATTCTGCATCATAGCAGACGTGAACGGTCCTAATTAATTTAAGAGATGGAGTAGCTTAGCATCCATGTCGTGAAGTGGGAAGTGTAATAGTTTGGGACGAACCTTGAATCTGGCCGGTAGGATCCTTGTAGCTCCAAATGACACTTGCGTTGTCCATGATTTCCGCGGGTGCAGAGAGACCAGGAGCATCAAACCCGGCGTTTGACGAGTTTATTTGGCCACCGTTGCCGTTAACTCTCACGTCGGTGCCATTTTGAAGCGGCCCATGCGGCTCCTCGAGCGTACTAGACTGAGCATTTTCGACATAGCCATTAACCTGCGGATTATCTGGTGCTTTTTCCGGTAGAGAGTCAGATACCTGCAACTCAGCCCCAGAGTCTGCAGCTCTGCCCTTTTCGTTACCATCCACACTTCCCTTTTCCTCGGCAGTATTCGTGGTATCCTCCGGCTGTTCGCTGTCTTGCTCTTCGGTTACTCCATCGGCCTGGCCAGCTGAACCTGAGGCGCTGCCGTTCGCCAGTCTACCATCGCCCGTCTTCCGCCTAACCCACGTCTCCCCAAGCACCCCATCAAATGAAGGGCCACCCAGGCGAGAACGATTGCCGCTCGCAAGGTTCGGGCTCGGAATATGAGGCGACGAAGGGCCATTGCCACTGGGAGACAAGGTGCCCGTCGTTCCCAGTGAGAGCTGCCGGGGACGATAAGGCGGCCCCGATGGGTGGTCTGGCATCGCGATAGGATAGATGAGAAAAGGTAAACGCGAGGCTGGGCACGCGACAGCTTACCACTCGTCCCATCTTCCTTCCTCCTTCTTCCTAAACCTCCACCAGAACTACCCACGCCACCCATCGGGCTTCCCAGAGCGCCACCATACCTCTCTCTGGGACTCCCCAGCGCTCCGCCAAATGCCGAAGAGCCCAGTTTTCCGGATCCAACTCCAGCTGTTGAGAGGCTGAGGGGTGTGTGGGAGTTGCGCCTCCCGTGCGGAGTATAAGATGAATTGAGAGGCTGCGCGAATAGCTATGATAAGTGGCCAGAGCGACAAAAAGGAGTTGGGGGTCAACATAATGCCATATACGCAAAAAAGAGCGAAATGCGCTTAAACACGACCGCATTTCTCACCTTTTCGTCCCACTCTCTCATTCCAGCTGGCTCGCCGCCTATCTCAGACACGACGCCAGCCCACCTCTCGACCTCCAGTCCAAGTCCTCCACGGCCTCCACCCTCTTTCCACACCTGGAGCATCTGCTCCTTGGAATACCTGAACGGGTGACTCGCGTCTTCAGGTTTAGTCGTGTCGGTAGCCGGTACAGTCGGCGTCAGAAGAGATGAATAAGATGTCTGTGAAGTTGTGGTTGCCGCCGGCGTGCTGGCAGCTCCATTCACGGGCGCTCCTCCATGAGAAGATGCGATGGCGGAGGTATTATGATTAAGCGTGTTTGTCGCCGTCGCCTGAGCAGAAGACGTTTGAATCGCGGATGATGCCCTGGATATGCTAGGCTTGCGAAGCCATTCAGGACCAAAATGGAGAGATGCGGTTGTGCTCGACATGGTTGTTGTTGGGCGATGTGTTTGATATTTCTCGAGAGAAATCTACAGTGGCGATCACGAAAAAATTCCACGCGGCGAAAAAAAATCAGTAAAGTCGGAGATGTTTGGTCGTTACCGCCGACCACGATGAGGAAAAAAAAGACAGGCGCGGGAAGGGGACTGACCGAAGGGCTGGGGGTAAGCTGGGATGTATGCCTGCTGCAAGTGGTTGCTTGGGCTAAACGCAATCGGGCCCTTCCTTTCCTCGCCCCCTGTGTGTCCTTGTTTGCGGGCACTTGCCCTCGGGGTCCTACTCGACCTCCTGACACTCGTCACCAATACCTACGCTTTTTTTGACATCCAATATTCCTCGATATTCTAACCCTCGTCATCGGCTGGCTAGTTCTCATGGCCTCCTAATAGTCTCTATATATCCTCCGGGGAAGAGCTTATAGAACTCACGAGCTAAGTAATGTGCAACAGCACAGACCCAGATGCAAACGCAGACTCCGACATGGATCCCGATGCAGATACTTAGAACCAACGATTCATTGCCCCTTCAAATTGAAATCCCTTGCTTCAGGATAACACCGCTGCCTATTCTCATTCACCAGAAGAAATCCATAGAACAAAGAAGGTCTCTTGCATAGCAGCGGTTGCGACGCTCACCCTCAAGTTTCATCTTGCGCTCCATGTGGAGTAAGGTACTTAAGAGTACGTGGGTCCTGTATACAAATCTCAGGATATACATACCCTAGGAGGTGTTGCATCCATTTGCCTGTCCTCTGCCTTCTCAAATTTTGGCCCAAAAAAAGGCGGTCATATCTCCACTCAATCGCTATATATTCTCACCAGCCAGCTTGAGTCTGTCTAGATGCCGTCCGCCGTCCTGTCTCTCTGGGGAGAACTGTCATACCAACGTGTATTAAATTGGTGTTCCCACCCTATGACTTGACAATAGACGCATTGTGGCACCATTCGCTCTGTATTTGTCCTCTCCTTTGGACATAGGCGCTCATTCAGCGAGGTGCTGACCCGCTGCAGGCGAATCTCTGTAACAGAAAATGACTACTCTAAGCACAGATCTACATACCGCCACCAAGGTTATAGGCAGCCACTCGCTTTAGCATATAACACGCGGGCACATGATATGGCTCAGGCCGACCACCTTTTAAAGACAATCCCATCCACAGGCTGTCGATCGACCATACTAGACTAGGAACCTATCGATAAACTCTGCGTATTGCGCCTATCCACGAGTGCCCGCTCTTGACAACGATATCGACGCAGCATTACATCGAATCCGGCTTTTATATAAGTTGCGTGGCTAAACTGCACCGGACTCCAGCCTGTGGTGACGCCTCAACACACCCAAGCCATTATAGTTATCCAGCCCGATACAGCCTCTGCCAGTGATAGTATGAACCAAAATCTCGCCCAGACTCAGCTCTTTCAACCCTCAAGCTTCGCTGCCTATCGCTGAATGCAGGAGAGCGTAACGGTCACTCAGAATTTTGTCATAATCTTGCGTGCGCCACTCTGATTACCCAGTCAAACGTATTAGACCTCTGAGTCCCCCACCTGTGAAGAAGAGAAAGGTGGCCTTGGTCACACCCCCAGCGGGTGGCTCTACCAGACAATTTTTTGGTACAAGTGGCCTGGGCGCTCCGCTACGGGCATATTTTGACTTGTCCATATTCGCATCACCCACTCAACCTGACAGAGTGCCGCAAGAGTCAAGGCAAAGTAACACACTGATCTCTTTTCAAGGGCCCTCGTTCTTATAACCCGCTTCATCCTTCCGTGCGTGGCTGGCGCTAATTCGCGATCAAACCGCCCTAGCCATTTTTTGCTTGCGCCTCAATGCACATACTTACATACCAAGATAATACCGCAACATTCATAGCACCAAACTTGCCAGCTCACTGCAGGCAGCGGCAATCGTTATTAGGGGAAAAGGTATGGGACATCAACCTATCAAGCTTGAGCAATCGAATAACAACAAAATACGACCGTCTTGCAAAGCGCGGGTAAGTACATAGCAAACGAGCGTGAAGCGAGAGATAATAAACGACGCCGAATCCGTAGTGTAAAAAAGTAATAACCAGTAGTACCCATTGTCCGCCCAATGTTCTAATGTTCTGGTGATCACCAGATTCACAAAGCAATAGCCCACCAGCCAATAACCACAGCCGCAGCGCTGAGCAGTGGCACCCCGATAGACCCGACGGACGCGCGCGGGCTGGCGGCATTCGCGGTGCCGATGGCAGACGTCCCGGCGAGGTTCATGATGGTGCCCATGAACGGATCGCCGCACTTGGTGTTCACACTGCTCCACAGCGCCGCCTGGCCGCCCAACATCGGGCTGTTGGCGAGACCGAGCGCGTGCGGGGAGAGGTTCTCCCACGCTACATACGATGCGAGAACCGACTGGGTGCAGGGCGTGCAGAGCGCCGGGGCGTCCAGGTCCGGGAGGACGAAGAGGTAAGGTAGAGAGGTCGTGCGATAACTCGTGGCGTTCGGGAGCAAGGTTAGCGCGGAGGAGGAAGCGGCGGGCGCAGCGTTGGGCGTGGCGGCGGTCTTGTTCGAAGCAGGGGCAGGGGCGGCGCGGCGGGAGACACGGTCGTTGAACGAAGCCAAGTCAACAGTGGGGTACGATAAAAAGTCCGACGCCGCCTGTTGGACCAATGCATTCGCAGTATTTCCCTCACTCCCACCATGTTTCCCCTTTCCCTGCGCAAACTGCAGTGCACAATACGCCCCGGTCGTACTATCTTTGGCGCACGCAGCACTACGAAGCGGGTTGGCAATGTATACCGAGTCGTACAACGCCTGCACGAGCTTGTTCGGCGTGGGCTCCGTGAGCTCGTCTTGGCACTGCGTGTTGAGCTGCGTGACGTAGCCACGCACGAGCGCATCCGGGCATGCATTCTGGGCCGAGCAGATCTCGCTTAGTACATCTGAGACTTTATCTTTGCTCTGGTTCTGCGCGTTGGATGGGCTGAATGCGGATGTCGCGGAGAGGAGGGTAGAGAGGCAGGTCGACAGCTTTGGGTCATTGTTCAACGTGTTCAAAAAGGTCTGGCACTGGTCCGAGATTCCCTGTGGGATGAGGGAGGCTGGGGCAGACGCCGATGGCGCGCCTGACGGCTGGACAGTCTGCAGATTGAGAAATAAATTAGCACGGCACAAAATAAGAATATATGCGGAGGCTTACATTCCCGGCTCCATTAGCGCTGGCATTGGTGCCATTAACAGCAGGCGTAGCAGGTGTTGTAGCCGCAGGAGCCAAAGTGGTCGACTGAGTCAACGAAGCCTAAACACAAGCGAGCTAGCGTCAAAAAGGCACCTGCTGATACTAGTACTATGCACCAACGAGTACATACAGTCCCAGAAGCAATAGTAGTGCTCGCGGTGGTCGACTGATTAAAAGATTGTGCAAAGACAGCATGCGCAAGGACAAAGGCGGATACGAGAGTCGAAATAGTCTTCATAGTGTAGCAACAAAAAGAGCGAGGTCAATAGCGAACGTGGTATAAGTATGAGTTTCAAGCTGGTGCAACGGCGAGCGGGGAGTCGAGCACAACGAGGGAGACGACGAGGAGAGCGTTGGAGTTGGAGACAAGGAGCTCGACGGCGGTAAAGCGCGGCTTGTCTGGCCAGGTCCAAGCTTCTGTTTCTCCCCCGCGGTCCGCCGCATCCAGAAAGTCCGAACGACGGGGGGGCGGGTCGTGGACCCGACCCTCGGATGCTACTGACGACGATGCCGACCGCAGCCGGTGGTCCTCGACTCCTCCCTGTCTCGCTCCGCATCGTCCTCCGGGTCCGACAAGCCACTCGGACAGATACACCACACCCTAAAGCACGACGGGCTCGCCCAGCAGCATGGGCTTCTTGGATTGATATAAGTACGGCGGTTTGGTGATAATTGTCGAGGCCCGTAAGTATTTGTATCGGTCATTGCGGACACTTTTCATACTCCAAACCCGCAGCTTTCATTATTCTTCATGCTACGTTCTTCATACAGGAATACACTGACATCTACACATGATTAGTTAGAACCGGGTTTATAGCTAAATAGTCTCAAACGGAGGACCAAGGGACTACACGCGCGGCCGAGTGAGTGGCACTATTGATCGGTTCATTTTGAGCGGCTCGCCGTCATCCACGCTCTGAGCGTCTCAGGATCGCGCGTTTGGAGGTTGATCGTCACGGGGCCTGTAAACCTGCTTGTATACGATCGAGACATGCATTAGTACGTCCTGAAGATAGTAGAGCTCTTGCATGCGTAAAAAAAGAGAGGGCACGGCCCGTGCTCTGTGGCCTTTGATGTTGTAGGAAACAGGATTGCGTTGGTGGCATCACCAATCTTGTGAATATGATATTCAATCGTTTCCAGAAGTGTCCATTTTTTTTTATCGAGTATTAGCGTCGAGTATAGAAAAATGTATGAGCGTTGAGTATCGGTGTCGAGTATCGATGCCTCGAGCGTTTGTATCCAAGCGACGCTTTATACCCGGAAAACAGCGGGCTCAGATGGTCCTGTACAGTTTAAAGAGGACCTATGACACCTGCGACATCAAATGAAAGAAAAACACGCAAAATCAGGACCCGTTGTGAAACGGTGCTGGTTTTGCTCGCATTTCCTCCAAGTGTGCGCTGCATGGTGACCAGCAGATACAGGCGTATAGCGCGGTCGTCGGTACAACAGCATCGGGGAGGAAACTAATATAGATCTAATGGGTTTGCGCGAACGACTCAAGCCATCGGCTTTCAGCGCATTCTTCATATGGGAACCGAGAACCTGGCCTATGTTGGCGCTGTTTGTCATTAGCACCCGCTTGGTCGGGTCGTGGATCTGACCCCCCGTCGTTCGGATGCCCTCGCCGCATCGCACCACGCGACGACATCGTAAATCTGGCGGTTACCATCGAGATTTGCATCCGCTCTCCTTCGTCATTTGCTGCATGTATTCAGTTTCCAATTTAGGCGAGTCCTCGACCCTGCGGATCCTCCGCTCGACTTGCGCTCGACCTTGGCATCCCGTATTTCTGTCAGGGATAAGTATAACCCATCCAGCACGAACAAAAGAGTACACCAAACAACCTCCTCAGCGGTCCAACTGCATATAAAAAAATCCTTGGGGGAATACAAATTCAAGTAAAGAAGAGAGTAAAGAGATGGAATGAATAGTGATAGAGTCAAAGTTAAACGGGTGCTTGGAAGCAGATACAAGGAGATGTGAAGATATGAAAGATGGGAGAGGAAGGGGCAGGTAGCAGGACATCAGAGACGGTGTGAAAGGGAGAGATATCAATAAGAGGTGAGAAGAGATAGATAGAAATGGAATGCGAGTCTTATAAGAGCTTGGACGACTTCAAGTTCTCGCGTATCAGCATATCGCCCACATGCCCGATTATCGACGCGGTCGTCTTGGTATCCTGCCAACAAACGGGAAAAAATACTGATGAATATTCGGGATAGGGTAGACGAGTTCACGGTGGGAGAAAACGGCTCACAATGACAGAGGTAAAATGCGTAAACACCGGCCGCTCCGAAATAACGGGAGATTGCTTTCGGACGCTATCAAACTTGGTTTTAAAGTCTGCAAGCCGAGATAGTCGAGATAAGTATCCTGATCGAAGTGAGTGGTAACAAGGAACGTACACTTCATGACCGCCTCAAACTGGTTTGGCCGGTCTCCATATGAGGGGACGTATTTGGTGACTTGAATTCCAGCTTCAATCTTTGCCCTCAATATATCGCACTGAAAAATAGCGATCGCAATATCCCATCAATACCCGCTAATAATCAGAGCAGCGAGAGTAAAACAGACCTTGTTCAAGAAGAGACTGCGTCCAGATGATCAGCGTAAATAAGAGCCAAGCAACGCAGATACGTGACCACTCACACAACAGGAACCTCTTTCAGGACCGGGTTTGAGAACAACTCCTTCCACAAAGTTAATGAATCTTCCAGACGATTTACCCGCCTGTCTTCCTGCAGTTTTTCGTCAAACGCAGAAATGGGGGCGAGGAAGATGATGACGTTGACATCGTCAAAGTAGGGTGCCCACACGGCGCGCTGCGAAATTTATAGGGCCTGTCAGCCACCATTATATGGATGGTGTGAGAACGTATATCCGTACCTGCGACCTGGCACCCCCAACATCATCTGACAGGCAAGAGCGTCAGTAAAGCACGACTGTCAGAAGAAATGTGCGAGTAAACTAACAGATTTTCCAGTCAACGGGCCGTTCGTTGGGTCGATTGAGAGTGAACTCATGTTCGGTCACACCGACGGTCTTGATGCGGGCTCTCAAGATGTCATCTATCGTTAACAGAAGCTCAAGTTAAACTATTTAGCACGCCTGAATAGAAGAATCCATACCGTCGGTTGGAATGTACCTGTATAATTGTTCAAAATCAGACAATAGACGGGGCTAAAATGAAACGTTAAATGAATAGGCTTACCGTCGTGACGTTATACGATCGACATCGTCCAAGAAGCTAGATGTCGCGTCAATGAAAAACGCGGTCTCGACCACAAATTCACGCAAGGGAACGTACAATCCGCCTTCGTCCTCAAGTCGCCTGCGCTGCCGTCTCAACACGCGCTTGAGTACTTTCCACTCCCACAGGCGTTTCATATCATCAGCAAAAGCGACAACAACGCGCCCAGGATCGTCTTTATCATCCCAGTCTATACCGCCGTCCGCAGGCTGGGACGAGATAGATGAGGATTTTGGACTACGCGGTTTGGAAAACCTCAGCGCGCGCCGCGAGAGATTGCGCTTCCAGTTGGAATTGGGCCGAACAAAGAACTCGGACTCGGACGACGTCGAGCTCGGGGAGTTTGGAGGAGACATTGGCGGCGTGCGTACGGCGGGAGCAGAGTCTGCTTCCTCAGATAAAGACATCAAGCTAATAAGCTGCTGCTCGACGTGGAGGAGCGGGGAGAGCCTCATGCGGAGCTCTTTGACGGTCTGTGCGTGCTGCATGACATCCGGATCTCTCGAGGTCGGCGTCAGTTCGCCATAGTCCAGATCAGCTTCTGATGCGGGGGCAATTTCTGCTTCGAGGAGTTCAACAATGACGCGAATAGATCGGACAAGGTTGAAGTACACGATGAGACGCCATGTATTCCGCTCTGCTGCAAAAGCACGATTATCTGCCAGCAGTAGAAATTGCTTAAGGGTGGTGCTGTGTAGGGGCTGAGATGAGAAGAAATTGGTGAAATAGGCGAGCAATTTATGAACCTCTTGCCAGACTCGCTTTGCCCTGCACAGAAGAAATCCAATTCATTGGATTTTCCAGCGCGCGGGCGAATGTGGAAAAACGCGCACCTAGTAATAATAAACGGACGACATTCTTTTTCTTGGCAGCGGCTTTTTCCTCGCGCAGCCGCTCGTCGATGGCGTCACTTTGGGCGGGGGAGCTAAGGAAGGCCGGACCCAGGAGAGCGGGAGATGAAGGACGTACCTGACGCGCTTCGCCTCTTCCTCGGCGCGCATGCGACGGGAGCGCGCGTCGGGGGACTCGTGGCGCGGGGGGAGCAAGGCGAGGGTGAGGGGGTCGTCGATGACGGGGCGCTTGGTGGTGGACGACGCGGAGCGGAAGGACATGGTCACGGTGGGGGGGAGGCAGGCATTCGACCCGCTCGACCCGCCCTTGCGTATTTTAGTATCTGTATTTCCCATATTTGCAGCATATTTATTTGCCAGACGGCTGCCCATCCAGATCCCAGGGAGGCCACATGCGGAAGGTGCATGGCTGGGGATTCAAACCCCCGAGGCGTGGCGCCCAAACAAACCGGCCTTACTGCCTCATTGGGGCGGCGTGCCTAGCCCGGCCCAGGGTCCATCCACCCGCTGCGGCGCGCTAGTCGCCGCGCCCGACGCTGGCCCGGTCACCAACGACACCAGCTTCCGCTCGGGGTCGTCTGCGCGCAACGAGCAGCAATAATCCCCGTCGCGACGCGGGTATACCGACTCGCGCTCGGCGACGATCGCAGCGGAGATACTCGATCGGCTACGTTTCAACCAGCAAGCAGCGCGCCCCACCTTCCGACAATCCCGCCTGCTTCAATTCCTACTCTCCGCGCGGGCGCCGTCCCAAACCGTCGCAACCGCAATTTTCAGTTCTCAATTCTCCTGTTGCTGAACATTTCACCCCATATGCATGGCCATCCGTGCTTTTGCCAGTTCGCCCGCGTCACTCAGAGTCCTGCCGGATTTCTGGAAAATAGGGTGTGCGGTTTGGTCCAGCAGGGATACCACGCTGTATATTTTGGACTGACCAAGTACTCACGCTAGCTCAGGTTTCACCATTACTGCGAAGATTAAACTCAGCTCATCCTCCCCCATTCATAACAGCGAACAGCCGCCGATCCTGAATTCGAAACTCATCATTCTAGTCGTCACCCACGATCTTTCCTACTCGCGACTCGGTATTATTGGCGGGCGCACGTATATCCGCACTCCGCGGGCGGCGGCACATGTACGCTTACCGTAGGCCTCGAGTGCCCGCAGATCCGACATGACCAGTAATGAGCATGCGCCGCGCCTCGGGCACGTCGCTGTCGGAATCGGAGCTCAAGCTTCAAGCTTAGCGGGTTGCTCAAGCACGCGCACCGCGGCACGGGAGCGTCTTGGCCTTTGAATTCTGGCATCTACTCCACCCTTGGCTTCCTGTCAATCTCGATTTCTCTTGGGGCGCGCAAAAACGTTTTGCCATCTTACATAGTTTCAACACCCGACCAGACGTCAAACGCCCAAACGCCAGCCTCGCAGTGCCGTGCGATGCTCTGCCGGCATAACCGCGCGTACGCTACGCAGCGCTCGCTAGTAAGCAAGTACACGTGCACCGGAAAAGGTGGACGTGTCACTTTGCAGCGCTGAAACACGTATAAACGTAGTAATGATGGCTGGCAGCGACGTCAGCAGCGCGCGCCAACCGCGGCTCCGATTCGAAGTCCCAAATTTCGTGGAAACCGCGATTTTTTCTTTCTGAGGCAATTTGTTGTGGCCAGGGACGCGCACCAAAATTTCGCTTGCCAATGTCATTGGCCCGCCGGAAAACTTGTCCGATCCATCCAGTCCCCCCGACGCGCTCTCCACAAACCCGAGACATACATCCCGTCAAAATTGATCGCACCTGACAGGACCTCACATGGACAGCCTACAGGAATGCACTTTGAATGTCCCGCGCCCCTCTCTTTCGATTTCCTGGTTCTCGTCATTCATCAGCGGGCGACCCCGCGGGTCGGGATGCAATGGATCAGGACTCAGGCTCAATTCTGGACCTCTCAGACTCTGCCCTGTCTTTCGTCATTCAATGCTCAGTGTCAATCTGCGTATAGCGCTTTTGCTCAGGGGTCGATCTAAGCCACCGACTTGACAGTGACATAGAGTAACGGTACTACTTTGACGATGGCCCTGCTACGCTCGATCGGTATCGAGCTCTCCGGATTCACATCTCCATTTTCTACGCTTTCATTTCTGCCTGAGGAATTCTGAGAGCAGCGCTCGGGCTAGCCTAGGTTCGATAGTCGCTCTCTCGGCGTGGAGATCTGGACTCTGGGGCAATCTCGAAAACGGATAACGAAACCGTCGTTCCTGGCCTTGAGCGAAGGAAGAAGGAGAAAGAGGAAGCGGGAGTGGGGACTGGCACTAGAAAGTTAGTGCTGTATGTACTTATGACGCCTGTTGGCGGTACTGGTGATAATCGCCGGACCGGCCTACTACTTATACGCACTAACTCACACTCACACCAAGCCCTCGCCCCAAAACTATATAGCTGACTTCCGTCACGATCGAAGCTAGATAAAGAAGCTGTGAGTGCAGGCTTGCTTTTCCTCATCATTGATTGACGTCGCCTGAAGCGAAGCTAGCCTGGTCTATAGGCGCAGCTCAAGTACTGCCAAAATCTGTGCCAGGGCAAGTCACCGGTAGGCTAGGCTCGTTCAGTCGGACGTCTATCATGCACCTACCTCGATGAGCTTCTATGGGCCCACTGTGATGGGATTGTGGTGAGACTTTGTGAGGCTCTGTGGTGGCCTGCAGCTTCGCGAAGGATGTCAAAGGTCGGTTTTGTAGATCCCCGTCCCGTCCTTGCTCGCTTCACTCAGGCTGGCCAGCTCGGCTGCGAATCAGATTGCAAGTACTTGATATGCATTGGCGGCGGACGAACCGGAAATTACATGAATCTCAGGCCTCAGAGCTCTTCGGTCGCTCTGAACTCTGAACTCAGTTATAGCACTCCTTACTCGGCGCTTCGATGTTTGGGCTCTCGGGATGTGGCGCCACTCTTGAAACAACAAGGGCCGCTGCGCGTGAGATACCGATTGGAACCACGGACATGGGCTCCCAATTTGATATGCGCATGATGTATAGCGGCTAGTACGATGCCCAGCTAGGACTAGACAGTTTTGTTGATATTCATTCAAGATGTCAATGAGATTGGGACTGAGGGATTCTGTGGTTACGATTGAAGCCTTGATCGACGCATATTCAGCGGGGTGTATATAGGATATGAAGATGACATCAATCGTACGATGACCAAGGACTTTATATAGGGCGTGCACTCACTCATGACCTGGGCGTGAGCACCCCGACGGCCGACGGCACCTACTTGCGTAGTCTTGGCACACAACATCGTCTGTGGACCTTGACTTTGATTCGGATTCGAATTCGAAAGACAGATTGAGGGTGTGTGATGCAGCGAAGGTCATGGATAAGGTCATACCAGTGGCCAACAACTTGGTCAATCAAGCGTCGCTTGATGGCTGCGAGTATCCCAGGTCCCTGTGCGCTCTGTTAGTATCCAGAGGGAGAGCCTATACCTGCGGTGGACATACGCCGTGATGATACAGCGTCTATATAGAAAACAGTAAACAAAAATCGCGTTTAACCTCTGGCCGCAATTGAGGGACGAGAGGTCATTGAAAATCATACCTGGATGCTGCGCAGACCCCTGCAGACCCTTCCGCCCTCCCGGCCGCATCTCAGCAAAATTGTTCGCGATAGAGATTATGAAGGGATGTCGGAAGCGTTGAGGGCTGGCTGAATGCAGTCCGAAGCCACTCGCAGGAGCTCCTGAGATCGCTGCCAGGCTCCGCGAATGAAACGCAGACCACATGATAGCGCCGGAGGATCACTTGTACGGCGGACTTCACTAGCGCAGCGTATCATGGTGTTGAGCCCGGTGGCCTGAGATAAGACGCCACGAGTGTGCTGCGAGCCTCCCAGAGATGCATGCAGATGGCGTACGATTGAAGATTGGATGATGACATTCCCTTTGTATACTTGTAATCACGTACTAGTGTCTCAATCTTTTGGACACCAGTACTAAGGCCGAGGCGCTTAGCGAGCGTCCCATGACGAGTCGGGGGAATTGAATAAAGCAAAACACGTTCCGCGACGTCGGTGTGTATAGGCTGTGAATCTGATTGGGTGCATGCCTATCCGGGATGGCGTGTCAAACTATCTCAAAGCCTTTCGACAGCGTCAGCGGGTCTCAAGATCTCAAGATCGACCCTTGGTACACGGCGTTGAGCTTGAGTAAGTACCTGGGGTCGTGTTTGGCAGCGGTTGGGATACACGTGTGCCGCCGATGGGTGCTGATGCATATGTGCTTGTATGACAAGCGCCATGTATCAATCTGTCAGATACTTTTCATATACAAACGTTATATTTTAGAGTCGTACGGAATATGCACGTGGGTGAATGCGGTATTGATTTCCCCGGATTGAGACACTATCTGCTCAACCCCGGCGGGGAGTCGTTAGCCAGGCCGGCGCTGGGTGCTGAATGTTGAGTACGGAGGAGTTCCGGAAGCGAGTAACTAAGCTGGTGCACTGTGCAGCACAGACCCGAGGTGTAGCGGAAAGTTCTGCAACAGCCTTGGCTTGAGAAGTGCGACTGGTGGAGCTTCGGAATACTAGCAACGCCTTGAAAGCGGTCAGTAATAATATATTACCAACCGTGCACGCGCCGCCCCGTTTATTAGTCACATGCATGACTCAAAGCGGCAAATGGCCGACTCTAGAAAGGAAACACAACCACGGCGATCTTGGGATACGTGCAGATTCGTGGGAGGTAGGTCGATATAGTTATACGCTTGAATGGGTTTGCGCATGAGGCCCGAATATGTTTTGGCGAGCTCGTGAAGGTTTGTGGTGGTGAGTTGGCGAGCGGTGAGGCTGGGGTTACGTAAGCCTTCGCCTTAAGGCTTTGGATTTGATTCCGCCGTTTGCGGTCTGCCCACTCACATCTCACAGACGTCGTTGGAAATACTCTGCAGCTAGGTGGGAGTTTTTATTCTTTTTTTCGTGTATGCTCTAGCTCATGAATTATTTAATGCCAGAAACTGTTGGACTCGTACTCGCCTCTTCCTGTATTACTGGACTCGCAACAATGTCTTTTGTGGATCCGCAACTTGCGATGGACGAACAAGATGTGATCGACCAGCTTCAAGAAGAAGAATACACACCTCCTGATCCTGAATCTATGCCTGACGCGCAAGGAAACCCCTCGGCCGAGAGCGAACTTCAATATAATAGCAATGTCAGTGCTCCTCAAGGAGCAATGGGCCCGTCGGAGGGCAAACCTATGGAGCAGAAAGACGTGTCACATGGCCCACTTGGCGTAAACAGCATGTCCTTACACGACTCTGGTAGCACCTCTCGAAGCGCAGCACAAGTCGAGCAACCTGCCGCTTCTAAGAGTCCCTTTGAATCTATGCAAGACCGTTTGCGCGAAGACCGATACGACGCTGAAGCCTGGCAGTCTCTCGTGACTCTTGCTGAACAGTCTGGGGATCTCGAAAAAATCAAGGAGGCATATGAGGGACTACTCGAAGTTTATCCTAATACTGTGGGTGAAACCCCCGTTGCGATATACCACCTATCATCTGGGATTGACCATCTGACTCGTGCTCGCCACCTTGTCCTTGCTGTGATTTTGAACATTACTTCGGTGTGATTTTAAATATAGGCATCGACAGAAATTGCGTACTTAAATCACCATCTCACCCCACCACTGTTCCCGACTGCCGAAGCACTTTTTTCGCGATTCCTCCGTCCATCCCCGTGGGTTGAACTCTGGAAATTTTACCTGGTCTACGTTCGGTAAGATTGACGCACACTCGCTATCAATACTCTATCTTCGTCGTACATGATATAGATAATGCGTGTTGCTCATCCAGTCGCGTGAATTCCAATGCCGCGGATCCTAATAATCGCAATACTATCAAGAAATCGTATGAATTTGCTCTTAATCATATTGGGTACGACAAGGACTCGGGGGAAATCTGGAAGGATTATATCGACTTTCTGAAGGAGGGCGAGGTGAGCGCCAGAAAATACAAACTCACCTTGGTTTCCCATTATAATGAAGGTGGAATTCTTCAGGCACGCACTACTTGGGATGGCCAACAGAAAATGGACTCACTGCGCAGTGTGTACCATCGTGCCGTCGTCATTCCTTTGGAGAACGTGGAGGTTTTGTGGAGAGAATTAGACGCTTTTGAAAATGGCCTGAACAAGATAACCGTGCGTTTCGGTATACTACAAATATACAGGGAGCTGCGATCCTCACGTCCTTTTCAGGCAAAGAAATTTTTAGCAGATCTCTCCCCATCATACATGACTGCACGCACGGCTTTACGTGATCTACGTCGCCTGCTCAGCCCAATCGAACCAGCATCGTCGACATCGAGCGACACACTACAGCAAAGACTCCCACCGCGGCCAACATGGACGCGGGACTCCGATCGAACTTTGGCGCAAGCGTGGAAAACATATCTCAAATGGGAAGAAAGCAATCCGCTGGATATAGAGGATCAGCAAACCTTACACACTCGGATTAGTGGGGCATACAAGAAGGCGGTTTCTAGGATGAGATTCTTCCCCGAAATTTGGTTAGTAGACACTGTCCTCGCATGGCGGGGATTCCCCTAACTTGCGCACTAGGTATATGGCATTTCATTGGAACAATTCCATCGGCAAGACCGACGAAGCTACGTCTCTGTTGAAGCAAGGAATGGAAGCAAACCGTTCTTCGTGCGTGTTCATTGCGACCTTAGCCACATTAGTCCTGACACCGATCGCCGTAGCTTCCTTCTTCATTTCGCATTTGCTGAGCTCCAAGAGGGGCAAAAGAACACGGCAGAAGTTCATACAGCCTTCGATAGCCTTCTAGCAACTCTGCATACCCAGTTGGATAAGCTTGATGAGGCGCTCAAGAACGAGGTCGAAGCCGCGCAAAAGTCTCCACCTTCGAATGGGGAGCCAATCGACACGGATGCGCCAGCCAAGGCGATTACGGAGAAGTGGGAGAAAGAAATCGAAGATCATAAGAAGGAGCTGGGTGTGGTTTGGATTATGCTGATGCGCTTTGCGAGAAGGGCCGAAGGCCTGAGGCCTGCTAGGAGCGTCTTCGCCAAGGCACGCAAGGACAAGTATTGCCCGTGGGAAGTGTACGAAGCGGCTGGTGAGTCCATCGGGCCCTTATTACTAGTACCCGGTTACTAAGTTTAGTCATAGCTCTCATGGAGTATCATTGTACAAAGGCGGCTGACGTTGCCACCAAGATATTCGAAATAGGCTTAAAGAGCTTTGGTGAAGATGCCGAGTTTGTGCTGCGATATATGAGCTTTTTAATCACAATCAATGATGCAAGCAGTTGCGTGTGCCATACCTTTCCACCCCATCAAACGACTGCTGACTTGTGATATATCATCGACACAGACGCGCATGCCTTGTTTGAGCGAGTTATCGGAAATTTTACCCCCGAGAAGGCCAGGCCGCTATGGGAGCGTTGGGCAAGGTACGAGTATCAGTATGGTGATCTGGCCGCCTCCCAGAAGATGGAAAAACGGTTTGCGGAGGTTTATTCCAATGGTTTGTTTCCCCGTCACCAAGGAATACTCGCGCGTCACTTAGTTGCTTTTGCCCGTAGACCCTCCCATTAAACGGTTTGCAGCAAGATTTAGCTATCTGAACGTGGACGCTATAGCGTCGAGGGACTTGGGATTTGCCTATCGATCAAACGGCACGCCCGGCGCTCAGAATCAGAACCAGAACCAGAACCAGAGTCAAAGCCAGAGTCAAAGCCAAAATCAGAACCAGAACCAGAGCCAGCACCAGCACCAGCCGCCTACTGCCCCTGCGTCAAACGCAAACTACACACCGCCCGTAAATGTGAATCCCAAACGTGCCGCGTCTCCCGAGCCATCTCGCAGGCGCCGCGATCCATCACCCCCGCCCCACAAGCGATTCAAGCCCTCTTCACCACCTCCTAGAGAACGGGAGCGAGAGCGGGAGAGTCGATGGGACGGACCCCCTGCTGGGCGGCGCGTGCTAAGTCCCCGACGAGATCACCCCACGCCGCCTAGAAGGGAGAATATCAGAGACGAAGACAAGTCAGTCGGTGGTGTCCCGGGTATGATTGCGTGGTTCATCGGAACCCTTCCAGCACCTTCTGCATTCGATGGTGTGTTCGCCGTTAAAAGCACTTGCTAATGGGCTTTGGTTCAAACGCTGACATGTCGATATTAGGTCCTAAATTCCGCACAGACGATTTGATGGAACTATTCCGACACGGAAACATTCCCCTCCCCAGCAGTGGTCCTCCGCCCCGCGCGCGATCTCCACCCCCTCGCGGTAAGCTTGGGATGTATTCAGACCACTATCACTATGTACTGACCTATCCATAATCAGCCGGCCGTCCACCACCTGATTATGGCCCATACCAAGGGCCCCCGGGACGTGGAAGGCGTTACTAGATAGTAATTTATCGGCCATGTCGAAACGTATCGTTTTTTGGCTCTTATTTTGCCATCCTCTGACGGAACAGTAATCTCCTTTGTCTTTACCTTTTGTCCATACATATATGTCTTATCTCGGTGCGAAATTTGCAACTGCACACGTATTGCTGCAACACCGTGGGCCATACGTGTAAATGTTTGAATTTTGACACCAGAGACCGCCTGGAGACTCATCCAGGACCACTTCAACTTGCGCCCGCCTGGCTCGTGACTGGCTGTGCCTCTGACTCGCGTGCAATTCGTGTGCGCGTAATCCGAGCGGAATGACTCTGAGATCGTTTCAACTCTGGCGACCCATCTTGAAATATTCACCACTCGAGAAATTTAAGATGGCCAGCAATAGCTCGCTGCGGCATCTCCAGTTTCGCGCCGCCGTCGACAGGCCAGTCGAACTGAAGATCCAATTGACGCCAAAAGAAGAGGAAATCTGCACACTCCTAGATGACTGCTGCAAGAACTTGCTAGCTACTCGGCCAGATATCAAACCCGTGGAATGCAGAATTGCAGGGGGATGGGTTAGGGACAAAGTGTGTATTTTGCTCGCGCATTTCGTTCGTTCTCTCTAAAGTCACTCAAGCTCTTAGGCCTTGGCAGCAATGATATCGACATCGGGCTTTCCTCTATAATGGGCGTTGACTTTGCCGAATTACTCGTTGCATTCCTCTCTTCAAAAGATGGCAATACTGTCGATGCGACGATTGCAAAAATTGCTCGTAACCCCGACCAATCGAAGCACCTTGAAACCGCTAAAGTGAAACTGCTCGATACCGAAATAGATTTGGTCAACCTTCGAAGTGAGGTGTATACGCAAGATAGTCGAATCCCTTCAGAAATAGTGAGCTATGCGTTCTGCGCGCCTCTTGCGAATCTGCTCAGAAGGGGCGCCTCGTCACAGGCATTTGGAACACCGCTGGAGGACGCGCTTCGCCGTGATATAACTATCAATGCACTATTCTACAATGTCCACACGCGTTCTGTTGAGGACCTGACTGAGAAGGTACGCATCTGTTCCCTTCCTTGGGGTGCTATCTCTCATGAAACACAATTTCTTTAGGGATTAGACGACCTTCGAGCAGGTGCTATACGAACACCGCTGCCCCCGCTCGAAACATTTGCCGATGATCCTTTACGCGTCTTGCGGTGCGTCCGCTTCGCAAGCCGCTTTGGATTCAAGCTCGAGGAGGAAGTGAAAGAGGCCATCAAAGATCCAGTTATCCAGGTAGCGCGGAACATAGCCCTGAATGTGCTGCATCCTATTCACATTCTACCCCACCACCAGGAAGCGTTAAAAATAAAAATAAGCCGCGAAAGGGTCGGCGATGAGATAGACAAAATGATGAAAGGTACCCTCTCTTTTGCCGTATGATCTGGTCCCAGTCTGACCCCATGGACCTTCTCAAGGACGCGATCCGCTGCTAGCGCTATGGTTGATTGACACGCTGGCTCTTCATGACTCCATATTCTATATCCCTCTCCCCCTTTCTTCCACGCTATCCGGTTCCCCCGGTCCTCGTTCTACCTCTTTGGCGGCGGCCTCGATTCTACAGACCCTCACGTCTCCTTCAGAAGGCATTTCATTCAGAATTCACCCAGCACTGGCCGCCCTTGCGAACGATCCAAGTGTAATGCGCAGATTGTTTCTGGCGTCAGCACTGACACCCTTCAAGGGGATCTCATACAAAGAAAAGAAAAGGGAGCCGCTTGCGGCCGAAGCAGTTATTCGGGAAGGCCTAAAGGTACCGTTACAACGTTCGACATCAAATCTTCATTAATGCCAATATTTGTTATATCTCCAATAAGATTGGCAACCAGAATCATTATCTGGACGCCATCCCGGCCCTATTCCAGTCTACATCTATGATATCATCCGCTGTCCTTTCCGAGCTCCTTTCAATATCCCCCGGTGATCCTCGCAATCCGCGCGCGGCCATCGGACTGTTCCTGCGCGAGAAATCTATTCACTATCCCCTGTCCGGAACACATTGGACATCTTCACTCCTTTTTGCCCTCGTCCAGGAACTGGTGGCATCCTGGGATGCGGAGAATCAGACGCTCAACGGTATGATACTATTCGACCGCATTTCATTCAGGCAGTGGCTGACTCGGCTTGTGTGCAGAAGCTGCGACTGGAATTATCGGGATATACAACGAGTTCGTACAGCGCGTTATTGACCTCGATTTGACCACCGCGGTAGATGAGAAACCTCGACTTGATGTAAGCGCCGGGCAGCATCGCGATCCAATCCTTCATGGTTCCATGGCAGTTCACTGATTCTCTCACCCTTGTCGACGACGACAGGGCCGTCAAGTATGCGCCCTCCTTTCGATCAAACCCAGTCCGACGACGGGCCTTATCCTTTCTCGGGTGATCGAGTGGCAGCTCGAAAATCCGCAAGGGAGTGAGGAGGAATGCCAGCAGTGGCTAAAGGCGGAGTTTGAGGCTGGCAGACTTCCGAGCGCTCCTATCGGAAGTGATATTACCAAGCGGCCAGGGGGCGAAGGAAAGGAGAAGGCCAAAAAGATGAAGGTGGAACCCAAATAAGATATCAAGCCATTGGGGTATGCGAGGCTTTGCGCTTATCGACCAGACGCGCGCAGTGTACATCCCTATGCATGAATTCATCATGCCACGCTTGCGAAGGCGGAACTCAGTGCTTGATTATTTATGTAAAAAGATAAGCTTGAAAAAACACCAATGTGCGCAAGAGCTTCACAACTACTGGGTAGTACTAGTAGCTGTGGTGCAGTTCGTAAAGATACCTAGCAAGTATGTGGTAAAGAACAATGAGCAGCGTTTAACCAAGTATTGCCTCAAGGAGGGGAAAGAAGAGAAAGGCGAAAGGGAAAGGGCTGTGAGCGTCAACACATGGCTGAATAACTACCGAGGGATCTCCCAGGATTGCAATTTGTTTGGATAACTCCCCGTCTCGAAGAACTCGATCAACTTGGACATAATCGATACCATCTTCTTCTGTGAGTGTGAATGGGAGTGGCTGCTGGCGTAGCAGGTATTGCACTCGGTCAACCGACCAACCATGCCAAGCGTAGAAAGGATGCTACAAAGTCTTTCGAGCGAAGCTCCTCGGATCACCAATGGTGAATCATTGTCGTCTGTAGTTAGGATGGCAATGGCAAACGCACGGTAGGCCGACCACCATCGGGGGCAAGGTTCACCCACCGCTCGGCAAGCGCTGCATCGAGGAACTTCATTAAAAGTGAAGATATCCTCAACCGCATCACAATACACCTTTTTGACCTTGACGAGGTCCAATAGGTCGACCGCCGTGAGCCCTTGGATCTCATCGCGCGGAGGATTCATAAGGTCGAGGCCAGACACAAGTATGCATCTCTTTGCCGCAGCGATCACGTCGGGGAGGTGAAGATCGTGTGTAGTGCCGAGCGAGCGAAGCATGCTATACACCCCAAAAGGATGTTTATCGGCGAGTGTCGATTTCAAGGTCTCGGTCAGAGCCTCGATAACGACGCCGATGTCATACTTGTGCGCTGCGACTAAGCAACTCTGCATGTGCGTCAGGGTCGTGACCGTTGACGTTGCTCTCCCTGGCCAGGGATATAGCAACCGCAAGATCGCATCAATGACATCGCTGGACTCTGTGATGTCGACGGTTGGAAGTGTTTCGCTGCCAGCCGGGCCGAGAGGTTGTGGGATCTCGAACATGGTGCGAAAAACGGGAGAGGCCTCGGCCAAAAGGACACGATGGACCTTGAATATTACGCCATCCGATGAGCGGAGAACGACATCTGCAGTTGGGGAGGAAAAGCGCTCGGACGTTTTGGGTGTACGCTCGGTGTCCTTGATACAAACGATGTGTGGTTGTTTCAGGTTAGCTAACTACCGCACATGCAGAGGCCATGGGCAATATTTAGATGAGCCCACCTGCATGCTGGACTGTTGAGATTCCATCGTCCGGGCTTGCAGCTATTAGCTAACTTGCACCTAAGGCCGTCGAGGCTAGTCGCGCGCTCTTATGTAAGCAACTATATAGCACTTTCCGACCTCTCTTACTGCTTAGGCAGTTCGAAAGACCACAAAGCAGTGATAATGAGATGAATACCAGCAGATCGAAGCCGAGCTCAAGGCTTCTACGTTGTCAATGGCATCGTCGCGTTGATCAAGGGTGTAACACCAAGGTGTCGACGGATGAAGAGAAAAGATGAGTGAAGGAGTCAAAATTTCAAAAGAATTGCAGTCAACTGTAAAATGATGAGTTGATTTTTATTACTATGCAAAGCGCACCAGTCAACATTTCAAAAATCGATTCGTTGAGTTTTGCAGCAGAAAGCAGAAAGGGAAGATTATCTACAAAGGATGGCATGCAAAGCTGTATAGAGTTGGGTAAGCTTGTCTGTGTGTTCATGATAGGCTAAGTAGAGCGAAGCAGAATAACCGGTAATACAGAGGTGTGTCGATTGAATGAGTCCAGTGCTAGAATACCGTCCATACTATGTACGGTTCCAGTCACTCAGTTTCGCACCATACACGCCCCCAGTTCCATTCTCCCAAAGATAAAGAAGCTTGGTCTTCATCAAGATGAGGTAATTTTGTGAATGAGCGTTAGAGAAGCTACCATCGCAATCTTCACAGTCTACCGACCTCACGGCCGCGATCATGAAGGATCTACTAAAGACGAAGTCGGGCAAGTTCCCCTCAACGAGCGCGGCTAGAGCATTGGAGCGATACTTTGGCCACCAAAGGGGTGTGCTTTCGCCCGCCTTCCGACAGGTGTTACATCGAGGGATCCCATTAAAAGTGAAGATCTCCTCGACTACCTGACGAAACGCTTGCTTTGTCTTGATAAGATCCAATAGATCAACGGCACTGAGTCGGTTCAGTTCCGAGGGCGGAGGATTCATGAGGTCGAAGGACGAGCGAATCATATGCTTTCTCGCCATGGACACCGCTTCTGGCATGTGGATCTGGTGGGTGATTTGGAGCCAGCGAAGCATGCCATATACACCCAATGGATGTTTCTCCACGAACTCGGGCTTTAGACCTTCTGCCAGAGCCTCAAGGACGACGGCGATGTCGTACTTGGATGCCGCCACCAAATAGCTCTCCATCTGGGCCACAGCGGTGACCTTTGGCTTCCCGGCCCAAGGGTATATCCACCGCAGCAGCGCATCAAGGACCTCTTCGGACTCCGTGACGTCGACTATCGGGAGGCTAAGTTCGCCAGCCGACTGGGTTTGGGCCTGTGGGATCTCGAGCATATCGCGAAAGACGGTGGATGCCTCTGCCAAGAATAGGCGATGAACCCTAAATTCCACATCGTCCGACGAACGAAGGATAATGTCTGCTTTCGGTGACGAGAAACGCTTGGATATCTTGGGAGAAGATTCGAAGCTTCTCTCATCCTATCATAGCAGAGTCTGAGACAAGCATACAGGGTTACAGGCGTTGGTGCCTACCGGTGTATTGGCTTCCCTCGCGTTAGAATCTTTTGTTATTCCCATAGCTGAATATAGCTGCTGGCGAGTACGCTAGCGAACTGGATAATAGGACAGAATAGTAGTAAGAGTGAGGATCCGGTGTTGATGATGACGATGATAACCCAGGTGATGCGAGGTGATGCAGGAGCGGTTCGTCGCGCGGGAAGCCCATGCTTACACAATCTATCTCGGGGTCTATTGACGTTTATCGATTATCCCCGAGGTTCGTCTCTCGGATCTCAGCGCCCACGCCGGTACTTATCGCGGTGATCAATATATGGTCTTGAGACTTGTACGTACTTGGTACGCACGACATTAATATTTTACTCGTGCATACGACTCCGATTCGCAAGGCGGTTGCATTTAAACCTGAGCGGCTAAGCCTCTTAGATATTTTGCCCGACTATAGTCTTAAGCCCCTTTGATACATGACCAGATAGGTAAAAACCGAGCGCCCCAGAATTTCCACCCATCCTAAGCAGCACCAAAATTGGAGCTGGCCAACGAGTCCGAAGAATGCTTCAAAAACTGTGTTTTCATTGGCGAAAGCCATTTTTCATACGACTTGAAGTCGGATTTGCATGTGGCGCATGTGGACGCTCGTGAGGCGGAGGAGAAGAAAGGGTTACTGAAAATGAGGTCGATAGAACCTCCTTTTTTGATTGTGGTGATTGCGAGTGAGCGATAAGACTCCCACCAATTATGCTTGCATTTTGAGCACGGTGAGGGGGTGTTCCAGCATTCCGAAGGGATATCGATTGCTTTCCCGAGAGCCTGGTGATAAAGATCTCGCGCTTTGAGCAGATCCACCAAGTCACGGGCGAGAAGATCTTTGAGCTCGAGATCGGGGATTTTCAAGGGGTCCAGGTCGAGCGTGCGAACGATACGGCCTCTGACCATCATGAGCAAGTCATGCAGAAGAGTGCCCCCGGAGCTCTGGAGCGAGCGGACGAGTCCATACACCATCAATGGTGTGGCATCTAACTCGGGCGGCCATTTCGTCAGGGCTTCCTTGATGTTGTCGACGGCGAGCACAATTTCGTATTTGCACGCCGCCGCCAAACAGCCCTTGAGATGCGCCCATGACTTTAATAGCACTTCCCTCCGGCCCCAGGGATATATCCACCGCAGCAGCGTATCAAGGACCTGCTCGGGCTCCGCGAAATCGACGACTGGCAGGGCATCAGCCAATGGAGTGGACGGCTGTGGCAGGTCGAACATGGTGCGAAAGAAAGGGGAGGCTTCTACCAAGAGAAGGCGGTGGACCTTGAACTGCACGTCGTCCGACGAACGGAGAATCACGTCCGCCGTCGGCGACGAAAACCGCTCCGATATCTTTTGATCATCAGGTCTGGCATCCTGTCGGCGGTAGATGGATTGAAATTGGCGTTTAGAAGGACGAGACAGATCATGAAAACTCACCGAAACACCTGAGCTCGCCATTTCCCTTGAACTGATTAACGGTGGTGGCTGGTGGCAGGTGATGGGATGCAAAAATGTCTCGGAGCAGGTACTTATTTATTAGGGGCCATTTCGCGTTATTAGTAATCAATTTCATAAACTCAATGGACGACGCGCCATTTGCCCGTACTTACATGGACTGACAGCTGGGACGTATACATGCAAGGGAATAGAGACTGTAGACCAAGACGCAAGAGTGGACGAACTCCGAAAAATCAAGAGAAGCATGGAGTTACGCGCAATGGGAGCCTGCTCCCTTTGCTAAACTGTCCACGTGTATACGGGCGTGTTACAATACTATCGGTGAGACCGTGGTCAGCCGGGGCCAATTTCGTAATGCTGTGGGCCCATACCAGTAGACTTTAGCTGTGTTTGGTGGATCCGAGAAGATAAACGCAGATATGAGAGTGGCCAAAAGAAATTTCATCCTATGCAGCCGAGTATACATTAGGCGATGAGAGCCTTGAAGGTGAGGAAGGTTCTCACTGAATAATCGAGAAGCGAGCACCAATACAAGACTACCCTCATACCTCTCGTTAGCATAGATACTAACGCGATAGTTACAACATAGAAACTTACATGGGGTCCCAAAGAAAAGCTCATGAGGCCAGTAACCAGACCCGGCTGACTACGCACCGCATCGGGTAGGTTCTCCCACCGGCTAGGCCTGCAAAAATCGGGTCAACCAATCGGAAGTTTGTATGATATGAGAAGGAAAGAGATCGTACACGAAATCCCAAGCATCTTCGCCCCAAACCTCTTTCATTAAATTGAACCCGTCATATGCAACCTGCACAAATTGGCCTTTGGCTATATTCACGCCAAATTGCTGTGTTCCGTCTTTCATAGTGACAGGTTCCGAGGTAGGAATAAAGTCGTCTTTTACGGCGGCTCTCAGCGTACCATGGACTAAAGTGATAACATAGTCAGCAACCAGAAGTTCCGCCACTTGACCAGGGGCATACCCGGAGGTATCAGCCGAAGGGCTTCTTTAACCACGTTATCGAGAAATGGTAGATCTAGGAGCGACGCTTGGCTCGGATTCTGCAGGACCTCGTCACGGAGTTTTGTTTGGATATCCGTGTTCTGCGCGAGGAGGTATAACGTCCAGGAGAGAGAGATACTCGTCGATTCGGAGCCTACGAGGAGGAAGGTGCTGACTTGTGCTAGCAGCTCCTCGTCAGAAAGCCTTTGGCCTTCTGCCTCAGCAAGGTTTGACTTGACTATGCCAAACGCGCATGGGCGTGAGTCGAGAGAATAAGAGGCATCAATGTGCGATGCACGTACTTAATAGACTGAGGATGTCTTTATTCCCAACGTGATCGGCCGAAAGACCACCCTTCTCGCTAAGAATTGCCTCCCTCTTCTCACTGACCAACTTACTACCTATCCGAGAGATAACCGCTTGGCTCCGTCTGATTTGGCGATTTCTCTTGTCGGGCTAAATGGGAATATCAATATTTATCCACATATGGAAATCATGAGAGACGCGTACGAAGAGCCATTCGATAAAGGGGAAATATATCTCAAGCGCGGTCTTCACCATTTGATTATTATGGTTTACGGCGAGGTTAAACATGTCTCGATACGCCAAATGGAGCTCGTTGTCTTCATTTTGTATGGCGTTGAACTGATAATCGAAGCCTACCGCTGCGAGTCAGCGTCGCGAACCAAGTCCACTAAGGGCGCACTTCACCTGCTAGCCCAATGATGTCAAATGTGGCCCGACCAAGCCAAGGCGCACAATCAATGTGCTCTGTGCCTGAGGCGATAAGAGAGGCCCATCTATCTCGCAGCTGGGAGGCACTCGGTTGTTAGCCCCACTCACGTGTAATGAATCGTTGATACATACCTCCTCAGCCTTGTCAACGAACGTCGGTATCAGGTCTCGAAGGCTTTGACCTGAGAAAGCTGGGTTAAGGATTTTGCGCTAAAAAAATATGATACTAAATACGAAGACCAGAGAGATAGAAGTGTGTATAGTGGCTTACCTGTCGTTTATGTTGGTCTCCTAAGAGTTGAAGAGGGAGGCCGTGAGTCGTGTTAGCACGTGCTATCGGATGTACTAGGGTATGTAGTTCAATATACCTTCAGACACAAATAAACCTAGGTAGCTCGTCATAAATGAGCCCATTTGCAAGGCAATGTAAGCAATTGCTCACCTTCCCCAATTAGTCGTGCAATGATTGCTCGAGACTGCCATGGCTTAGGATAATTTTCTACAGCGCGGTGGAGAATATGTGTAATTGCTCGAGTATCAAAAGTGATGAGCCGGTCGTCAAACTATTGACAGTGATAAGCATTTTCTTACTAGATAAATTTAAGAGGATGTACGTACATATCCTAATCCCTGCACCTTGAACGTTTTCCCATAGTCGTTCATATAGTTGTGCAATGCTTTATGCGAGATATTGGGGCTATCACAAGAATTGGCGCCGGTCAGACTCTAGCCAGGCGGCTTAGCTCTTTGGGAACGCGATCTGCTCACTCAAGGATTGTTCGTAGATGCCCCACAAACCAGCCAGGCGCCTTCGGACCCGGCAGACGCCTTAGCGGTGATCGTAGAGGCCATAAAACGAGCAACTTGAACAAGTAGCTGGACACGAAAAGCAGCAAAACGCTAGCTGTCGTCTTCCAGGCGAAACTCCAGGTCAACTGGCTCAATGGCATGGTAGAAAGTTTGTTGGTTTGGTGAGCGCGCTTCAGCAATGAAGTAAACGGCCGGTATTGTGCAGAATGCAGAACAAAGGGTGAGAAATGGCATGCATCGTGGGTGTATGAGCTTCAAGTTTGTTATTGTTTCGTGATCATGATCGCGGTTTGAGCGCGAAGCTAGACCTTGACATAAATAAATGCAAATTTGGTACAAAACATTACACTGACATTCTCAATGGTTTGCTACCTCCGCTTTTTTTCTCTATAGGGTCCCCAGCCTTGAAATGACAAGAAATCAGGACCCCTAGGTATTCTTTGGCCCAGACCTATCCCCATCGACGATTAGTCGGGACATAAATTCTGTTCCTATTGGCCCACATACAGGTCCTGTGATGCCGGCAGTCGGGCCATGCGCATTTGGGGTCCCGTTGATCGTATCGCTCCATGCTGTCTGTGGAAGGTGGAGGCGAGGAAAAAAAAGTTGAGGTGGCAAACCATTCTGAATGACAGTGTAACATCCCGATTTCCGCTCGATACGCCAAGAGCAAGCAGTGGTAAATGAGCGGAGGCTTGGTGAAAGAGAGATAAAAAATCCGTGCGGTGTGAAAGTGTGTAGCCTTACATAGATAATATGAAATGGACATCTGACGCGTTTAACACCCTAACAAAAGATATCTATCCATCACGATTCATCACGAACGCGATCAGCCGCAGTGTTCCTTAGGTGGTACTCGACCTATTGCCCATCATTGATGAGGCGGAACCTACGGGAAACGCAGCGCGCGTCATTTAGCTACTCTACAAAATCAGCCTAACTCGAAACGCTGCTACTTACTGGGATCGAGACCCCTCACCCTCCTTCTCTGGCCGTGGCCCTGCTCTACCGCGACCATTCCCTCGTCTGTGCGCGCCTGCCCTACCCGGAGTGTACGCAGGGAGGCGCTCACTGGTCTCCGTGGCCTGGCTTGGGGACTCTGGCACCGGAGACAAGAGCCGCGCAGGTTGCGCCCTCTCCCTCTCATCCTCACGAGGCGCCGCCGGTACTGTCGCCACGGGTTCGTTCTCTGGTAACGAAGCCGGAGCGGGGGCCACAGCCCGCAATGGGAGGGTCCGGGTTGATAAGCTCCGTAACGGCATACTGTTCTGTCTCATATGTGGCGCAACGGCGGCTGGAAATAGGCCGTTAAAGTCGAAAGGCTCGACTTCATAAGCCTGCAAGGCCGGATGGAAGTCCAGCAGGTTCGACATGGAGTTGTTCGCAGAGGGGGGAGACCTCGGCGATCGCTCCAGTGAGTTATGGATCAAGCCTCGCCGGTCGTGCCCACCGTCGGCGCCTTGACTCCCCGCGGGATTGAGTAGCAAGGAGGTGCGGGTTAGCCAGTGCGGCCGTGGATGCGCTGGCAGGGCATGGTAAACGCCCCTCCTTGTATTCCTCTCACCGTCAGGGTTGAGTAGAAAGGGTCTGGGAGCAGTGTCCGGGGAGCCCCCAGCCGGGTTAGCTGATAGTGCGCGTTTCCTGCGGGCAAGAAAGTAACCAAAGGAAAGAGCAAGGGCTATACCTAACCCAATTCCGCCAATCGTAGCTCCGGCAACTGCTCCCCCTCTAGCATGTCTAGCAAAGACACAGTGTGAGAAATCGGCCGATTTTGATAGCTATTGTCACGTACGACGCAGTGGCGGCAAGACAGGATACAGGCCCGGACGCGCTGGTACGCAGTGGGCCAGCGCTCCATGCCTTCTCTGAGGAATCTGTCAAAGATATGAAAAATGATGAAGACGGGGGCTTTTGCAAGTTAGAGCTTAGTCGGAATCACAGAAACGCATTGCTCCCAGGACGAGGCAGGACACACCGTTGTAATGGTCCAGTTTATGACACTCATGGCACTGAAACTCATGCTCATCGGGGCGTGGAGAGCAGGAGATATGGTACTATAGATTGTTCGCGCGTCAGTGAAAATGGCGGGTCACCAACGAGGAGAATCACAGTGTGAATGGAGGGGTGCCTTCTTGAGGCGACACTTGTATACCATTGCACCGGTCGAGCGAATCGACTTGGCTAAGCATCTCGTTTCCGTACATGCTATTCACAGCCAATGCCTGAAAGTGGAAAGTAAGCGAGAGCCGGCATCGGTGACGTATCACCGTAAACTCACCCGGCTTGAGTGCGGCGTTGCGTTTGTACAGGTAGCAGTGGGAGAGGGTGCCGTAGGATAGACTGAGTAGATCTCCTGACACCCGCCGGACTGACCCATGGAATCATACATGCATAGCTGATACTGGGTCCCAGGGGGAAAGGGGACAGTGAAGTTGTATGTCATTCCGTAGCCAGCGTCAAGGACACAGGGGATATTGGAAGCCGAATTGTAAACCACTATGCGAAAGGGCGGGATAGGCTTTGGCCTATGGGCCTTACTCATGAGCATCAAAGCGCGACTGACAGAGCAAAAGTGTTCTTTACCCAGTTGCGGTGCCTCTGTACCATCTAAGGTGAATGGTGTCACACTGAGCTGCATTCAAAAATTGAGAATTGATGTCAGGTATAGAGGCTCATAGAAATGTGCAAAGGGGGCATGGTACCGGTAATTGGGGCCTGGATCGACTGGTTTGAGGGATTGTCAAGATCAAAGAAGAATGCCTGATCTTGCCACTTGGGCTGGGATCCAGCGACGACGGAAAGAGATACCGACAGGACGAAACATGCCGTGAGAAGAAATGCGCGCATAATATCGAGCACGATGCTCAGATCTAGGAGCTTATAACAGGACACAGAGAACGAGCCCGGTGCAAGTAAGACGGATAGTGCCGTGTGCAAGACCAAGACAAGCAAGTCCGAAAGACGGAAGAATTGGATTTCCTGACTGAAGCCCGCAGGAAGCATGTTCTGCGCAGGCTGCATGCCAAGAAGCCATATTAGCCCAGAATAAGCCGTTCTAGCCCAGCGGATTTCTTAAAACGACCAGGCAGACGGTGAAGTCGACTCGGTACCGGGAAAATGCCCGAAGCGAGCAGCTTACATAAGATCAGGGCATGGTGTTATGTGCCTTGTGGCTGTGAGCTCACGATCACACTCTGCAATACTGGAGAGCACCGGCCATGAGAGCATCGTCTAAATTTCTTCGAATTCGCCCCTCCTGCGACAGATTATTGCCTTCCTTGAATCCAACACGCACAAACCCTCGATTTCTTGCACGAAATTTCTCGTCTCAGATACCAAACTCGCCAAAAATTGCAGGCAAATTTGGCACTTCCGCACTCGCACTCAGTCTTGTTGCTGGCGGCGCACTTGGCTACTATGGCTCACAGTTCTCTCAAGGTGTCGGCTCGGCTGATCTCAAGGAGCTGCACGGGCCGCCAAACATTTCGAATAAGAAATATGCTTCAAGTGATGAGATGATGTCTGCTATAGCTGAGCTCCGGGAGGCATTTGCCGCCACTCCAGACGTCGTTTCCACGGACCCAAATCTGCTCCATGCCCGCGGGTTCTCAGAGAATTCATACCACCCTGCCAGCTCGCACAGCGTTGTCGTCGAGGTGCATAGCACGGAAGATGTTGTGAAGGCGGTGAAAATCGCAGGCAAATGGCGAGTACCCGTCACAGCATTTGCGGGCGGGACAAGTCTTGAGGGCCACTTTGGTGGAACGGTATGTTTTCATGTCTTCACTTCCCCGATACAGTCATACGATTAATTTAATTCCTATCATGAACCTGTGGAATAGCCTCGCGTTGGTGGAATCTGCATCGATCTCTCTAACATGAACAAGATCATACAGATCAATGGCGAGTCGAATTCCAGACCCCCTCTAGCACGTTTCGTGCTCACAGAAATTACCTTATTACAACTTGAAGAAGCCGACTCGGACTTGATTTGCCAAGCTGGTACACAATGGGAGCACATTAATGAGACGCTCAAAGAGAAAGACATACCTCTTTTCTTTCCGGTGCAGCTCCCCCTTGCCTCGCTTTTCTTGCGGAATCAATAATTAATTAGCGCTCAATGTAGCTGGATCCAGGTCCAGGTGCAACTGTTGGTGGGATGATGGGCACTGGTTGTTCAGGAAGTGAGTTCGGCCCGTGCCCTCCGGGGTTTACATCTTAAGACTTAACATCGCCGCGACTCTTAATTGAAACCCTCAAGCAAACGCGGTGAGATATGGAACCGCCAAATCGGAATGGTTTTTAAACGCCGTATGTTGCTCTCCCCTTTCAAACTTCCACAGTTTTTCATAAACTAACGCTGAACGCAGACAGTTGTGCTCCCCTCTGGGGAAGTAATCAAAACTCGTCGGCGTGCACGAAAGTCTTCAGCGGGATGGGACACAACTAAACTCTTTATCGGGGCCGAGGGCACGCTAGGGATTGTGACCGAAGGTCGTCATATCTCTCTCCGCGCAGGGCCTCTTATCTGACAACGTGTATACCAATGGTCGAACAGTGACACTTCGACTTGCACCTCGCCTCCCAACCACTGTTGCCGTTGTTCAATTCCCTAATGTTCGATTGGCGACAAGCGCAGTGGCTGAAGCTTTAAATAGCGGTGCTTCCATTCGTACGTATTTCCCGCCCTGCCTATCCCACTTTATCCGCGTGTTCTCTAATTCCACAGCTCGCAGAATGCGTCGAACTTCTTGATGACCAGATGATGAAAGCTGTGAATATTTCGGGCATGTCCGCAGTCACGTACCCAGAAAAAGACAGCCTCTTTTTCAAATTCCAAGGCAGCCCTCAGACTTTAAAGGATACTGCGGCTGCAGTCAAGCGCATTGTCGAGAAGCACGGGGGCACGGGGTTCTCGCTCGCGAAGAGCGATAAGGAGGCGGATGACTTGTGGGCGAATCGAAAGTATGGATTGTGGTCCACGATGGCGCTCGTTCCGGGCGCGCGATGCTGGACCACTGATGTCTGGTAAGCAAGGGGTCGCCAATATCGGATTTGTTATTTTTATCACTAACATGATCCCGCTTCTGGGACCAGTGTGCCTATATCACGTCTCCCTGACCTTGTCTACGGCACGAAGAAAGATCTCGCCGAGCACGGCATTACATCGACAATCTTGGGCCACGTCGGGGATGGTGCGTTCATCCCATCGCGCTTTTTCAGATCCTAATGCTAACACATCGGCTCATTTCACCCACAGGAAATTTCCATGCTCTCCTCTTGTTCCGCAATGATGAGGAGCTAGAAGCGGTCCGGGGAGCGGTCCACAGAATGGTTCAACGGGCCTTGGATCTGGATGGAACCTGTTCGTATTTTTTCAATTTGCATGCATTCGCTTGCTTTTAATATCTAAATGCGTGTTACCGCCATTCATGGTACAGGCACCGGTGAACATGGCGTGGGGCTCGGGAAGAAAGAGTATCTATATGAAGAGCTAGGTGAAGGGACTGTTGGTCTCATGAAGACCGTGAAAGACGCCATTGACCCATTGGGGCTTTTCAATCCTGGCAAGGTGCGTGTCCCTTTATTCGCAAGCGCTCAAGCAATGCTCAAATGGGATATGTTGATAGCTCTATCCCGATGCGCCCAACACAAAGGAGTCGCATTGAGTAGACGAGGGCCGCTGAAAGCCACATTATTCGTTCACACATTGCCCCCGCGAATGTATTGGTAAACGGTATCATTGAAAGGATATAACAATCCCACTGTACAAAGTAGATCTTCCAAAAGTCTGACAATTATACAGCCTGGTTTCAGCCAGATCGCACCAAGACAGCTCTAAAAAAAAGAAGAGGAAAACAGCCCTTGGGAAGGTTGGTCACGAGCCTAGTGGCCCTCAAAAGCCCAAACCCTGCATCTTGCGCACCACATCATCCACATCGGCAATGCCCTCTTCATCCTTCTCCGCACTTCCACCTCTACCTGGCGCCATCGCCTGCTGCTCTTTCCACTTTTCCCCAAGAATCTTCATCGCTTCGCCCATCGTCATGCCTGGGCGCGATTCGCGAAGGGGCTTGAGGTTCTCTTTGAGGAATTCTGAAGGCAGAGGAAATCGTTAACTCGAGATTCGTGGCATGGTTTTCACGGTTAAAAGATGGCTACCTTGGTATCCGCTCTTCTTAGCTGTCGCCTTCGGAGCTGCAAACAGCGGACGAATCTGTGACTTGCATCTACCACAAACTTGGGTAGAGGGGTCGATTGATTTCGAGTGGCGGCCGAAACTGGGTACAAGATGGTGTTAGACGAAATGAACACACAAAAAAAGCTGCGGTTCGTACATCTGACCACAAGCTGCGCTCACGCATTGCCACTCGTACTTGTAGGTGATTTCGTAGGAGTGCCGTGTCTGTCGTGCCGGCTTAGGTTAACATCCAATGATTCAGCGTAAGCCAGCTTACTGTAATTTCAATATCTTTTCGATATCGCATGATTTTCGCACCCCTGCCAGTTTGCGCATAGGGTACTTGTGTTAAAGTTTCGTGGATCTTTTACAAGTGTGCTTACCATTTCTTGAAAGCGGGTCCGTGATCTGGCTTTTGCTCAAAGTCGATAATCCATGCGGCCAGGTGACACATCTCGTGTGAGAGTGTGTGACGGACTCTCTCTGAGGACATAGTGAGTTTCCGCCGATGAGATAGGTGTCTGTTAGAAGAAGTACGCACCTTCGCAATCAACTACTTTCTTAGAAAGCTCGATCTTACACTTCCATTTGCGCGTTCCATCTGGGTTTTTTCCCTCGCTTGCATTCAATCTCATCGTTTATTTCCGGTCGTTCCACTGCAAGGAGAGGTGCATCAAACTCACCCGCGGCAGCAGGCTCTTCCAGCCGTACTTCGCAACGTTTTGGACCACACGAGCTCACAGCCTTCCCCTTCGGCGCCGGCCTCCTTTGCAGGTGGCATTTTCCCCTCGAAGACTTTCTCGTTAAGTTCCGTGAAGAGCGCGAACGCCACGCTAGAAAGGTGGGCCTCCGTCGGCTTTCGTGACTTCTTGACCGTGGGGTTCGGTGGCGTGGCAGACCCAGCTTTGGGGCGCGAGGTGCGCGGAGGTGCGGGAGTGGGCTCGGAGTCAGAGTCCGATGATAGCACTATGACCTCGGTGCCACTTATACTCGACCGTACGGGTCGTCGTTTAGTGTTCGTTATTGGTGGATGGTCAACCGCAAGGCTGATGATGCTCGCCGATGATGATGATGATGCAGGCAATTTGCTCGGAGGGAGAGTTCGTCCTGCGCTGGGGGTAAACGGTTTATTGTGGCCTTTTGGTGGGTCGCTGACAGACGAATATATTTAGGCTTGGAATGGCTGAAAGAGCGGTCGTACTCGTACAAGATCAGTAGGCCCACGTCGGCAGGGTATTCCGCGATCGGAGAAGTCGGAGTCGCGTGAGTTCCCTCAGTGAAGCTGTGCTGCCAATGGAGTGGGGGGCACTGATCGTTTGATTGGGGAGTGATGCTAGCATGCAGCTGGCGAGTCGCTTCATAAGCTGGATTGGTGGATTGGTTGAGACTACTCCATCGTGCGCCGATCAGTCAATTTACCATGATTCTGAAGGGAAATGTACTTGCCCTTTGACTCTAATTGGCTGAGAAATGATTCGCTCGATCTCCTCGTCGGATGAAATCACGATGATCTCGGTCGGAATAGAAGAGGAGCCGCCGCTCTTTCCCTTTGAAGTTTGTACTTTTGCAATAGATGTGACCGTTGGCGCGACCGCTCTGGTTTGAGGAGGGCTGACTTCGCTGCTTGTGTCTTCATCAGAGCTGACAATTCGCCGTCCTGCAGCGCGTACTTTTCGAGGTCGAGCTTGCGTATTTGATAACGTGACAAAAGGATTTGGCCTAGCATTAGATGCCTCGGCGGCCTCTGCGATCCTCTCTGAGATTTGCGCCAGTGCAAGGCTCGATTCAGCTCCGTCAGCCATTGATAGTGGAAGTGAGTGCGGTGCCAATGCATTTTGAGAATCCGGGTGTGCTTGGGGCTGTCGACAGGGTATAGCGCTTGGTGAAAAATTAGGAGGCGCGATGTTATCCAAAACAAAAGTCCGAGGAGTGCCGCTTTTGACTGGGGTGAATGTAAGGACATTGGCGGTGTTCGGATTTGGTTTCCGCTTTGAACTTGGCGTTGAGGCTTTTGGCGCACTCCGAGAGCGCTCCCCGTCCAGGAGCCGGTCAAGTGTAGGCAAAGAAGCCATGGGCAGAGGCGGCTTGAACAAAAGATTGATACTGCCTGGCGTTGAGTGCACGCAGTAGTCGCGTTTAAGTCGCGTTGGACAAGCGTGGCCGCCAGCGACAAAGCGTTCGCGCTGGGTCACGTGCTCACAACCTCACTTCATCTCGCTCTCTTTCATTTTTCGACATGGCGAAATATTGGGGTCCCATTGCAGGCTTTCTCCTGTCCCATATATGTAAAGGGCAGCCAACGAAAATCTGCTCAGACACCCGAACGACGAAAACATATGTAGCAAAGGTGCCGTCTACGGCAGCGACTCGAGGAGGGACGTGCATGAGTTTGGTGTTGTTGTGCGATTTGCCACATCCGAGCTGCGTCAACAACGTGTCAACAACGGCCCTTCTTCCAACTCACCACCATCTCCTCCTCGTCTCTTCCTTTCTTCTCAAATCCCCGCACCCCTTTCCTTCTTCAAATCACAATGGCCGACACCGAGGAACTCATCGACTACGAAGATGAGCACGACGCAGGCATCTCTTCTCACGCCGTGCCGGCCAACGGCTCAGCTGCTGTAGCATCGTCAGCTGCCCCAGTAGACGGCGAAAAGGACAAAAAACGCTTTGTTGGCATCTATTCCACGGGTTTCAGGTTCTTTTCCTTTTTTTGACTACATATCTAATGCGGGTATCCATACTCAACGGACCTTGGCTTTATCTACTCAGAGACTTCTTGCTGAAACCTGAACTCCTGCGAGCCATCAGCGACCTTGGATTCGAACATCCGTCCGAAGGTATTGCGATTTCATTACAAATCCGTCGGAGCGCTGCCCTTACATGCTTCCTGCCCTAGTTCAGCAAGAATGTATTCCCCAGGCTGTTTTGGGAATGGACGTACTTTGCCAGGCCAAATCAGGCCATGGCAAGACGGCCGTTTTCGTGCTTGCTACCCTCCAGCAACTCGAGCCCGTTGATGGAGAGGTATCGGTGATCGTTATGTGCCATACCCGCGAGCTTGCGTATCAAATTCGCAACGAATACGCTCGTTTCTCCAAATTCATGCCCGACGTTCGAACATCGGTCTTTTACGGCGGCAGTCCGGCCAAACTCGACGCGGACATCCTCAGAGACAAATCAAAATGCCCGCATATCGTCGTCGCCACACCTGGTCGCCTCAACCAGCTCACCCGCGAAAAAGCCTTCAACGCAAAGCACGTGAAACACTTCGTGCTCGACGAGTGCGATAAAATGTTGGAGCAACTTGGTTAGTTACACTCCCCACTTCCGACTATCCATCTCCATATTCGCGTCGTCTGCGAGCGACACTCGCGTCCGGGCTCCATCTCCCTCCTCCAAGGCATCAGCCTCGATGTCGACCGGGATGTTAGATTGGACGGTTGTCGTAGGGCATCAGTTTTCGGCACACGTCTCAGCTTCAGTTGTGGAGGATCGGACACCACTGTCCGCGCTTTCTTCATTCTTCCTTCTCGCGCCCCCAAAAATCGAACAAGATTTCTTACCTCCTTATCTCGGTCACTTTCGCACACCTAGACATGCGCCGCGATGTTCAAGAAATCTTCCGTGCCACGCCACACCACAAGCAGGTCATGATGTTCAGCGCTACTCTGGCAAAGGAGATCAGGGTAACATGCAAGAAGTTCATGACCAACGTTCGTACTTTTGCTTGCTCTGCTGTTTTCATCACTAAAATTGCTCTCGCTCTCTCAGCCTCTTGAAATCTTCGTCGACGATGAGACGAAACTCACTTTGCACGGCCTGCAACAACACTACGTCAAGCTCGAAGAGAATGGCAAAAATCGGAAACTAAACCAACTTCTAGACGATCTTGAATTCAACCAGGTACGTGCTAGTTAGTTACCTTGCCCTTAACAACTCTCTCATCTCGTATTTCAGGTCGTTATCTTCGTCAAATCGATTGTCCGTGCCAATGAGCTTGATAAGTTGCTCCGGGAATGCAACTTCCCCAGCATCTGCATCCATGGTTCCCTTCCACAAGAAGAGAGGTTAGCACGATCCCATACTAGCTACCTTGGTGCTGCCTAATGTATGGTTCTTTTCTTAGAATCAAGCGTTATACCGCCTTTAAAGCATTCGAGAGACGTATCCTCGTTGCCACTGATATCTTTGGCCGCGGCATTGATGTTGAACGGGTCAATATCGTCGTGAATTACGATTCACCCCCAGACGCAGACAGTTACCTGCATCGCGTTGGGTACGTCCCTGGCTATTAATAAACATAGAAAATTATTCATATTTCGGAATGGAACATAGGCGCGCTGGTCGTTTCGGTACTAAGGGTCTCGCCATCACTTTCGTGTCCTCTGATACGGACCAGGAAGTGATGAACCTCATCCAGTCAAGGTTTGAGGTCGCAGTACCTGAGCTTCCCGATGTCATCGATCCTGCTACCTATAGTAAGCGCATCTCTACGCCTTCTTGTTCACTGTCTAATAGCGTATCTCTCGTCTAGTGACCTCCTAATCGACTGCGGGGAATCAACATTTGTTTCTTTTCTTCATTGTAACTCCTTCCTCCTTGGTTCCGTCTTTTCTCCGTATGTTTCTGAAACCAGCCACCAAATAACTCCTTTGCTGACTTCGGCCAATGATCATCAACCACTATCGTTTTTTTGAGTTGTATGCGAACCCTTGTTGAACCATCCGTCCGATAAATCTGCTCAAAGGGACTTCCAGGGACGTTAATGTGTGAATATGCTGATATGATTACTGTCGTGTCTAGACCTTGAGAGCGTACAAGGCCGCCTCCGATTGGGCGTCGTTGCCAAGGACCCGTTGACCAGTGTAGATCATCCTGAACCGCGGCGGACCAGAATGAAGAAGGGTGGGTCTAGAATTTCAACTTCATTTCAGGCGCTCCGGGAAGGTATATACGAAGCAAATATAACCGAGTCAAATCGCCTGTTCGCCTGCTTTCTTCCCTCTCGTTTTCTCTCTTTCCCAAGTCTTCATCTTGGGTATGCGTCGAAAGTTCATCCAGCAGTCCGTTCCAAACCTCTACTTTAGGGACGGATTTCTCTCGGTTCCTGGCTATCGCTTTACTCAGGTTGATTCACTTAAATTAATTGGGTGCCTTGAAATCGCTGACGAATTATTGCTCTCAAAAATCCACGCTGTCCAGGCATACACATGGCGTGATACTGGATCATCTACGCTTCTTGCGGAGGGCTCAAGTTTGAAGGATGGCGCGGCCAACGTGCTCGCTAAAATCGCCGTAGCGCATAGTAGTGCGTCGATGTGCCTAGAGCGAGAATTGCATCTGTATGTAACCCCTCTCCCCATCTCTGCTGGTCAAGCTTCAACTATATCTATAGCCTCGGCCGGCTATCTTCCTCTCTCGAGGCCGCCGGCACAACTCTTCGAGTCCTCGACCATTTCACCATCCCTCCCAAAAATGGCAATGTCGAGGTCCTCATCCTTGGCCACCCTGGGAAGAATTTTCTCAGTCGATACTTTCCGCCGTCGAAAATCAACGATTTCCTTCTTCCCGGCCCTTCAAACGGAGGCAACGAAGACACGGTCATGGCGGGAGATGATACTGTTGGCGTTGAGGATCAGACCAGTACCTTCGATGTCATCGATATTGCCTCCTTTTTAGAGTGTGTATCACTCTCCCGTTTGCGAAGTGGCAGGAGACTGACGTTTTTTCGGTCGAAGGTTCGCTATTCAAGTAACCCACTGCTTGGAAGTTATACACAGGTAAGCCGCTGACGTCGGCTAATTCAAACATGAACTCACTCATCTGTTTTAGCTTTGGAATCATACATCGCGAAGGTAGTTACATTTACTTGTCATTCAGTTTAAACACTGACACGCGGGACTTCAGTGCGTGCGAATGCTTTCCACCAAAACTGTGTTAGTGGTATGGTTCGTTTCGCCCACTTTGGCAACCGCTCGGTCAATCTGGAACAGCTTGGCGGCCCTTCTGCCCTTGTCATCAACGCCGATAACATGGAAGAAGGCGAGAAGCGAAGAGTAAAAGATGCGCTTTCTTACTTGGTTTGTGTCTATCGCCTCATGGATCCTCCGATGATTCCCGCTTATCCTAGCATACCCACAGGCGCCCGAACAGACGGGTGGTCTAGACACTATTGCGGAGGATCATCGTACCGACCTATACTCCCTTGGCGTTCTCTTTTGGACTCTTTTAGTCGGACATGGTTCCATGCCATTTGAAGGCGGTCCGATGGAACTTCTGCATGCCATCGTACAGAAGAAACCTTTGCTTGTCAACGAGGCGCGGCGAGACGTTCCGGAGGTTATTGCGAACATAATCGACAAGTTGCTAGCGAAGAATCCCGACTCCCGGTATAATAGTGCTATTGGGCTCAAAGCCGATCTTCTCGAGTGTCAGAAACGGCTCAATGAGGGCTGCGCATCAACGGAGCGCTCATTAGAAGTAAGATATCTTCACTCATATATTGGTGCGACTGCTCATGGTTTATTTCCTAGCTTATCCCACTATTCGAAGTCGGCAAGCAGGACACGCATGGGTTTTTTACTATTCCAAATACGCTGGTAGGTCTATGAGGATCGTCTTCAGAATCTGTGCTTACGCATGGAATTGCTCGACAAGTTCGGTCGAGACAAGGAGCTCGAAGTTGTCCGAGCCGTTATGCGGAATGTCTCCGCTAGCCACACCCGTCACTACGGCAATGCTAGGTCGATCGCTGTCTCTGCCTCAGGGGGTCAATCACGGAGTAGTGCGGGCACTAACACCGGGTCTGTCGATGATCATAGCGAGACCGCCTCCTCTAGAAGCGAAGCGTCCTCTCACTCGATGTTTTCTTCAAAATCGACATCTGAAATGGGCGTTGACACGACTAGTATGGTCGTCGATTCCGAGATGCCAAAAAGGTCGCTGAAGCGGACCAAAGGCCGGGTCGTTCGCACTCGCTCGGTCATCGTTGCAGGCCCCGCGGGCATTGGCAAAACCTCCCTCGTCATGGCCAATCAGCGGACTTGGCGGAGCCATGGGTTATGGGGGCATGCAAAATTCTTGATCACGGATACCACGCCCTACTCTGGGATTGTGAGTGGAGACACATCGGCTTGCCACCTGACCCCGGGCTATATCAATAACTCTTACCTTCCATAGCTCGCCTGTCTTTCTGGCGTACTTCGGCAGCTGATGGTTTTTCCCAACGACCTAAATCGATTCGTGGACTTGCTAAGGCAACGGCTGGGTACCCAAATACTGAACGTTCCGCTGCTTTACAACGGAGCGCCCGAGATGCGAGATGTGCTAGCATCGTCCAATCTGGAAATTCCTGATCCCGAAGAAACTCTCTCCACTGCCGAGCTTCGCGCAAGATTCCATATACTAGTCGAACAGGTGTTCAACGTCCTTGCTGAGACACGCATCCTTTGTATTGTACGTGCTGCTATTACTCAACTTCGATTTTTGGTAAATCCTCATGTAACCGAGTGTAGTTCTTGGACGACCTTCATTTCGCGGACGATCCGTCAATTGACCTAATCATGAGCCTCGCGCATTCGAAAGTACAGATGGTACGCTTATATCCGCCATTCAATTTTACCTTTGGCTCACGAGTGCCTTAGTTATTGTTTGCAACAGTCCGCAGTGATGACGAGTATGGCTTCCTTAACCAAGTATATCTATCTCTCACTAAAGGCCTGCACTCCTTGTCTGTCAGAGCCAAGGTAGCCCGGTTCCGTTCCATCTTCAATCATAGATCCCGAACTACGTGGATATCGCTGGAGCCGCTCAATCATGCTGCTGTTTCAGCCATGATATCACGGACTCTTCACCGATCCAAAGATGATTGTGCCCCGCTAACTCGCATTGTTCACCGAGCTTCACAAGGCAACGTGTTTGCTATCCGCAACCTTCTTTCGCAGCTCGTTCGCCAAAACTACATCCACTTTCATTGGAGTTTGAACTGCTGGCGGTATATCCCATTTTCCCCGACTCCATCTGAAGCTTTTCTGAAGTCCGCACTATTTTTGCACCAGCTTCAATCTCGATTCTATCGAGAAGGACCTTGTACTGCAGCAACTAATGTCGAACCCCGGGGATATAAGATTCCTCGTATCACACCTCAAAGAGCTGCCTACCGTCGCGAGAAAGTATCTTATCTGGGCCAGCTTTTTCGGAACTACGTACGTCTTGCCTCGCTCATGATCAAGCACAATCGTTTGCTCATAGAATATGCACATCCCTCAGATTCAAGGTTGCTGACGTGGCGCTAATGATTGACTGGGAAGACTCTAGCGGTAGCGACGATTCAGGAGGGGAGGACGCCGGAAATACGCCGCAGGGCGGAACGAAAGGTTCTATGCACGGCCTTCACATTGCACTGGCCGAAGGTTGGGTCATCCAACGGGGCCGAGACATGTGTAGCTTCGCGCACGATAGCTATCTGCAAGCAGCCCTGTCGATGTCGGCTCACCTTCCTGATGGGGGACTACAGAAGATGTCTTTCAAGGTCTGTTTGACTGGAGCTCGAGAAGTCTGGCCGTGCACCGCTGATTATGTCGTATAGATTGCGCTGATGCTTATGCATGGGGTCACCCAAGACACTTCCCGCATTGCTGAGTATGGCAAGAGGTAAATGTGATGTAGCTTATGATATCCAACAACTACTCACGAGACTTCAGATGCATATCGCTTATCAAGGACCATCCAATGCGTGAAGAGTTTCTCAAAATTTTCGTCGAAGCGAGTGGGGCTGCATCTATTCGGGGTGCGCATGAGGTGGGCCTTATCGTTCTCTTTATCATCTACACTCCTGAAGCTTTAGCTGTAGTCTGCATTGGGATATTCTCAATGTGCCCTTGAGTTATTGCCGGCCAATCCTTGGGCCACAGCTCCAGATGATACGTTGGCTCTCTATTTGAAAATCGCTGCGTGAGGCCTTTTTATTTTCCAAGTGATAATCGTATGTTTAACTTCCCAACTCTACTATAGGCTGTTGGCTTGGAAAGGTACCTGCATTGATCAGGCTCATATTTAACTTTCATTCCTGATGCATCTTCGCCTTTAGGGGATACAATTGGTTCTTGCGCCCATCTAACCGAGGTGTTTAAAAAAGCTGTAAAAAGTGAAGATCGTGGGCGAGCTTTGCGTTTGCGGAGTCGAAACAAGTTTGTGCGGAAAGACTTCCATGGAGCTCTCGATGACACGGTCATTGCCCTTCGAGAGCTGGGAATTAGCATTCATACCGCCGTGGCCCGTCAAGACGCCGATGTGATGTATGCCCAAATCATCTCCGTCCGCTCGTTTCTCCGGCTTACCTCGTTGCGGGATCCAATGATCAGGTTCGAAATGGTAAAGCAAGAGATCCTCTCGGTCGGCTTTGATCACATCCTTTCAATACCAAGAACGAGGCAGCCGGAAGTCGACCTTGCTGTTGCCTTGCTCAATGAGTGTGCAACACATGCATACTGGGAAACTGGTGAAGGCTTCTCAGACATAATAGGATTGACGGTGGGTTTGGTTTCTTTGAGCCTTCGAACCATCTATCTAACATCTTTATCAGACGCTCCAATTAGCCCTACGGTCTGGCGTTAGTCCCGGCACTGCTGTGGGTATCATGTGGGCGTTGGGTGCTGCTGCCGAGAGGAGAGAGCTTTACAGGTTCGCTGCTGACCTGGGAAAACTCGCCCTGAAAATCGCCGCCATGTATGGCACCGCTACCGAGCGATGGTAGGAAAAGTAGTCCAAGTCAAAAAGCTGGCACTAACTTCTTTCACTCCAAAAGCCGGGTGGAAGTCCTCTATGTTGACTTGGTATCACCTTACGACAGCGTGCATCTTCGCGCGAATGGACCTCGCTGTGAGCGCGCGATCAAGCTTGCACATTCTGCTGGGGATCGGTAAGTGCTACAGCTTCTGATTCTAACTGCTCCCGACTCAGCACCATTATTTCTAGCATCTACGCAGGTTTGGATTCATTTGGAGGGATATAATATCTCGCTTTGGCCTTCTAATATCCCTTTGGACCAGGTTTTGCGGCAATCTCTGGTATCTGCACCAAGATTTACGTCTGCGACCACCTTTCCGAGGTCATTGTTGCGGCTGAGGGAGCGCTTAATGATGTTCAAATGTGGACTTCAAATAGCGATAACGCCGTCCTTGCCACCGGTGAATAAGCTCGCATTTATACGCCATTGAACGTTGCTTACGCTACATCGCCACCCTGGGTAGCCCTTGTTAAGCTTTCACATGCGCTTGCTGGTCACACTGTATCGGACTCGGCCGCCACTGTTTTCGACACTCTTGAGGGGCATCGAGAATATGTGTATGAGCGAGACGTCCTGTCTAAATGCGGGCGTGTCGCCCTGAATTGGTTTGAGGTTCCACACTTCTAGGGAGGTTTATATAGAGTCTTACTTTGTTATGCAGGTACCATTCATTCAAGCTGGTCGCCTTGTTTTGTCTTGGTTGGTTTGCTGAAGCCGCAGAGCTCGGTTTTGAGATCTACGAGACCCGTTCCCAGCACCCCAATCGTCGCCACATCCGCTATGCTCTCTTTTTCCACTCGCTTGCTTTGGTTCAGAGCCTGCGCGAGGTCCATCAAGACCGCTCCCGCCGCGAGAAGTATCGAAGGCAAATCGACCTCAATCAAGCTTATATTCGAAGGTACTGGTGATAATCATACTCACTCTCCCAAATAGCAAATTAACAAGCTTATAGGTGGTGTGACGCCAGTCCGATAAACAATGCGCATTGGGTTGCATTAGTGTGAGCGGAGCCCTTCTCCATTCACACTCGCTAAAGTCTGAATACGTTTATCCATCCAGAGACGCAGAAGTTGCAGGGCTTGAGAACCGTTCAGACGCGCTGAAATTATACGACATAGCTGTGAAGTAAGTGTGTCATGCCATGGTTTGTCCCCATTTGCATCGCTCACGACATAAACTCTAGAACTGCCACGGACAATGATTATATGCTCGAAGAAGGATGGGCATTGTACCTTGTGTGTCCCTTCCTGGTATTAGCCAAGGAAAACGCTGACTATTATATGGCATTTAGGAAGGGTGCTATCTCGTTCGAAAGGGGGTAGAGTACGTTCGCGCGGACTTTAAAGCTCGTCAGATTTAGCTAATGGTCACCTTCTAGGAACCTTGGCGCCGAGATGCAAAGACGCGGTATTGAGAGACAGAGTCACTGGGGCGCTTACGGCATCGTTGTAGGTTTGCTTCTTAATGTGCAGCCCTCCTGGATCATTCACAAACCCCGTGCCATCTTGCTAGAATCAGCTCAGATTACCGCTAGGCGACCGTTTCAAGCAAGCTCCGAAACGAGTGGTGTTTACTGCAGATGCAGCCGTTCAGACGGATGGTGTCCTGGCGAACTTTTCGATCAATACAGTCGACCCACCCTCAAAACCTAGTGATGATGAATTTTCAAATCTTACGATCGAGGACTTGGGTGCCTTGGCTGCTATTCTCCGCTGGTCTCAGGCGATATCGACGGATGTCAACCTTTCTTCTTGTGAGTGTATCCGCGCAGTAGAGAACGCACAATATGTAACAGTTGCCGCTTATAGCGTTACAGCGTCTTACGGAACTAGCAGCCGAAAACTCTGGGGCGCAATGTACTACAGTCGTCATCAAGAACGATGAAGGAGAGTACGTGGTCGCAACCGACCTTCGACCTCCTAATCCATGTCGCATAATTGAGTGTGTTTTCTGCCGCCTTTCCCATTCTTATGCGTCACTGACCAAGTATACAGGCACCCTATGCTCATACGGGAAATTGATGATCCGCTGCAGCGAAACATTATTCAACATAGTGAGGGTTCTGCTCTACCTCGCAGAGAAGCACAGTTTTAAAACGACCTCTCCGTCATATAGCGCTACTGTCCAAAGAGTCCATCTACTTGGCTGACGCATCGGCAGATCCCAGGTAAGTGGTACAATGCCCCCCATTGGCACTGGTACAAACTGATTTTTTCGACAAGATTTGCCCCCGAAGCAATGACTACTAGTACCCCACACAATTCGGTTATTTGCCTACCGATAATTAGCAATCGTGGCCAGATATTTGGAACCCTTTACCTTACCAGCAGATATCCCTTCACTGCAGGCAGATTGAGTTTATTGACATTACTCGCTCAACAAGCTTCTATCTCTATCGCAAACGCCCTTTTGTTCCGATCCGTCCAGCAGGCCACGAGAGCCAATATTCAAATGATTTCTACTCAGCAACAAGCCCTAGAAGATGCTCGAAGATCTCGCGAAGCTGCTCTCAAAGCTACCAAAATCAAGAGCAATTTCCTGGCTTCGAGTAAGATGGCACTGCCTGATTGTGATACCTCCTGCCTGACCTTTTTTTCGTATTTAGTGAGCCATGAGCTTCGGACTCCCTTCAGGTGGGAGGAATCTCCATCCGTTTAATACATTCGCGACCTGACCATCCCTCTCATGTAGTTGCTTCTACGGCTTTTTGCAGCTGTTGTCCGAGACGCATCTTGATTCAGATCAGCGAGAACTTGGTGCGCTATGTTTTGGCCATTTCTGATAATCTCATTTTAAGCCCTACCCACAGTGCAGATAGCTAGGCAGTCTTGCGAGCTTTTACTCGAGGTGGGTATATAATCCCGTATTCTCACAAGTCCCTATATAATCCTCACAACCTCTGTAGATCATCGACTCTCTGCTAGACTACAGCAAGCTGGAAGCGTCTGCGGTTAAGCTTGAATATATTCCTGTCTTCCTGGAAGACGTTTTCGCCGACTGCATCGAGCTGCTGCTCACACTGGTACGGGGTGCTAATGCACTATTTTTTTTCTGAGTCGTATGTCAACGGCTCATGTAATTCTTTAGGCGATCAAAAAGGGGCTTGATCTTACCTACCACATGGATGAGGATGTGCCACTTTGCGTCATGACAGACTCGTCTCGTATTCGGCAAGGTACCGTCTCCCAGAGCTCTACTACCGCGCAAGCACTCACTAACCCCGAATCCCCAGTCCTGATGAATCTGTTGGGCAATGGGCTTAAATTTACGGCAACCGGCTCTGTCCGTGCAATACTCTCGGTCGATCGGTAGGATGTGTATCAAATAGGTAACAGCGAAAACTCTAACATATTCTTGTCTAGGTCTGGAGAGATCCCCTGCGCTAAAGACGAGGTAGTCATCAAATGTATCATTAGGTCTGCTTTTTATTATTACCGCAATATAAGTGGGACTACTTTTAACCCCTTTTATGACCTCAGAGACACCGGGATAGGCCTCTCGGAAAATGAAATCAAACTTCTTTGGCAACCATTCAGTCAAGGTAAATCTTTACGGCAAACGCTCGTTAAGTTCCGACGCAATCTAATATCACTCATCTTTCATGACAGTGGACGACTCTACGACCCGCAAATTTGGAGGAACAGGACTGGGATGTGAGTTTCACTTGGGATATTAACCGTATCGATATTTACTTCATCGACCAGTATCGATCTGCATGCAATTGATCCGACTTATGCGTGGTGACATCGGTGTCAACTCCCAAGTCAACGTCGGAAGCGACTTTTGGTTCCGCATACCTGTGAAATTGCACCAGTCAGATGAGACTAAAGAGGTGGGCGTTGTGCTAAGCAGCCGTGGGTTCCATTTTAACGATCTGATTACAATAGATGCAGGATGAAATTCTCCAAATCCGACAAAAACTGCTGACCCCAGTGCCGCCACGAATCCTCGTAGCATCCTCATCCTTCGACACCATTACTCGTTTGTCCCAAATACTTGCTGGATTTGACGTCGTATCAGCTTCTCTCACCGACGCGCGCGGAAAGATTCGGCATCTCGCGTCTATAGGCCATCCTCTCGACTTTATCATTTATGATGAGCAGTCGAATTCTGAAATGGAGGCGCTGGCGCTTTACGTCACACACTGGCCATGTTTCGATACTACGAGATTGGTGCAGCTTTACACGCCTACAGCCGAAACACTTGGTCGGAGATCGTCGGCTTGGGCTGTGGAGAACATCAGTAATCCCATGGAACTCACGGACACCCAGTTGCGGGCTCGCATACTGCGAGTAAATAAGCCTCCTCGCAGTGCAAGGATTCTGCAGCTTCTGGCATCTGTGCGAGATCAGCCACAAGATGCGATCATGGGTTCGCCCCATGGCGTAAATTCGAATGGGAGTACACCTGTGGAAAATGCGTTTAGCGATGTAGAGGTCATCCCCGCCGCGGAGTTTATCGACTCGATCAAGCCAGACAGGACCGTCCCCGTCAAGGTAGCAGGAAATGTTCTAGTTGCAGAAGGTGCCGTACTTTCAGCAGTTTTATAATCTCGAATGATCTCATGTCTTGGGTGTCTAGATAACCCCATTGCGCAGAAACTTCTCGTTAAGCAACTCACCAGATGTGGACTAACTGTAACGCCCACCTCGGATGGCGTCCAGGCTATTGCTGAATGGGAGAGACACGAGCCAGGATATTTTTCTGTTGCGCTCTTTGATCACCATATGCCTATATGTGACGGTGTTGAAGCAACGAGGCGAATCCGTTTGAAGGAAAGCAAACGGAAGGTTCCCGTTCAGCTTCCGAGTACGTTTTTTTGCCCGTCATTTGCGTGGTTTATGTTTCACATTTCAATTTTCAATATGCGTAGTTGTTGCTCTCAGCGCAGATTGCCAAGACTCTACGAAGGTATCCATCGGGATTATACTCGTTCTCGAGCATAGCTGACCTCTTATGAACAATTTGCAGGAGCTCTGCATGGCCACAGGTGTGTTACCTTCAGATTACGCTCAATACTGTGACCTAATGGTGTCCACCCAGGGATGACGTCCTTCTTTTCGAAACCCCTTCGGCAAGGTATGGCTTTGAACTTGGCTCATATTGGACCTTGCTAATTAACTATGCGTACAACACTTTCGCAGCTGATGTAAAATCACTTCTCGCAATGTTCGGGAGAAGCGAGCATGGAAGTACAAGCTAATCACGAATTACTCATTTTACTTACTGTCACATATTTTGTTTCTACCTTGGGCTATGTGCTGTACATTATTCCTGTATTGAAACTTTCACTCTCCTGGTAATATCTTAGTCATCTTGCGTGGTAGATCAATCATGATCTTGTGTCAATAGCGTTGAGTCTGATCTTGAAGCTGTTGGCTTCTTCACAACTTCAACATTGATGTTAAATTTTCAAGCTCGACAGACTCAGTAACGCTCGCCGTTATACGCGACCATCGGTGAAGACCGCATGAACGAGGAGCGCAAAATGGGCTCACGGTGGCCCTCTCCCGGTGGGACACTGACCACTATCTCCCCCTTCAACTCATAACGAATGAATAGGATACACGCGAGGGCCCGCAAAAATGCGGCTATATATATCGCCCAAATATTCCACTATTTAATTTGCAAAAATCTACGTGGTGAGTTCGATGCCCAGGTCCTTCGAAATGATGATCGCAGCCTTCTCTGCAATTCCCAGCGTAGTCGAGTACGTGTTCTAACACAAGGTGAGCATTAGTCGCAGTGAAACTCGGGTTGGAAGGAGGTGGTACTTACGGCTGCCACATTTCCGGGTGCGATTGACAGATCTTATGATATAAACGGAGAAATTAGACCGGCGGATATCTGTAATCTGCCATGATGGTACTTACCCGCAACCTTGAGGCCTTCGACTCCATAGACGTTGAGGCGGGCATCCAAAACGCCGCCCTGTTCGCGGGGCTTCATAGCGCAAGTACCAAGCTACAGAGAAAGTGTTAACGATGCGCTGAAGACTCGTGCGTCAATAAAGCTTACTGAGTGCCATGCCGTTACCACTGCGTTGCATTGAAAAAAGTCTGTCAGCAAGATGAGTGTTGAACGAAGTGAGGTGGCTCCTTACCAAACTTCCGGACATATTCCTCGATCACCTTGTCATCCTCCTCAGAGTATTGAATGTCGGGGGCCTCGATGTCTACTGGGCGCGTCTCCCTGCAAAAAGCGGCACTTTCTTTGGAGAACTGTGGATGATTTTGCGCAAATTCTCCACGATAGCATGCCATTCGGCGCGCGAATTCGCGGCCACGCTTGTATCCCCATTTCAGAATCGCCAAATCGCTCGCTCTATTTGGGAGGCGTCAACGCGCGAAGAGACGATGACCGGTTACTTGTGGAAAGACGTACTGCGAGAGGAAACCAGTATCGAATTCGGGAGGGATGTTCACATCGTCGGCGGATTTGATATGAACAGAGCCCAGAGAAACCGGATGCTCCACATAGCACCCCACCGAGAAGTACTTGCGTGCGGGGGTGTTTGTAGGGTCGCCTACTAGCCTGCAGTGTACCACACCAGGACATCAGTAATCAGCATCGCGGGATTTTCTGTATTGCTTGCGAAATACTGACATAGAAACCGAACCCATCCACATCACCGGCTTATCATCTACGTCCTTGTAGAAAGTCTCCCATCTCTTCTGAAAAGCGGGACCGATTGCCTTGAGCTCGTCGGGCGTGGGTCGGAGCTTGATGCCTGCATCCAAAGCGCTGACAATACGACTCAGCAGCTTTCAGCCAAGATGGTTGTAGCTAGGGGCAGCTTACTTCGAGGACATCATACCAGAACCATCCTTGAGCCACTGCGCGGACCATTCTACGGAAGAATTGATTGATAAGCCTCAAGGACCGGATAGAAAGACCGAGGGTCAAGATTTCACGTACTCTGTATTTCGCTCTCTTTGCCTCGAATTATATCATCCAGAGTTTCCGATTCTTCGCTGGCGAGGTACGGGACGAAGAGAGTCTGGTGATCTAAAGGCATGTACGTTCAAGGTCCATCTATTCAAACGAACCAATCACATTCACCTTGATAGTTCTCGCCAACGCCAGGTAGGTCCACCAACTGCTTCACACCGACTTTGTCTAAAACCGACTTTGCGCCTATGCCCGATCGCTCTAAAATGGGGGGAGAACCAAAAGAGCCCGCTGAAACCACCACCATTCGCTTTGCATTTGCCACCAAGATCTCTGAAGTCGCGTCAGGATGGAAGCGCTCGTTTTGCACATACTCCACCCCAACAGCGCGATTCGCCCTGCGAAGACCTCAAGTCAGCATTCGTTTGGCGTCTAAATAATGTTGCAAGGCAACCTACTCGAATATGACTCTTTTCACCGAGCAGCCTGTCAAGATGTGAAGATTTGGGCTTTCTTGCTTGTAAAAGATGCAGTGCGCTACGTCGGACCGCCTTCCTGTTTCCCCATCGATCCATCTATGCGAATGGACGTTAGTTTGTCAAAGTAAGAAGGCGAGGGTACCAAGCGCACTTCTGCCATCTCTATTCGCTCAATTTAGTTACTGCACTCGACTAATAATCAATGGTTTGTCACTCACACCATAGGCGTTGCAAGAAAATAGCCCGTTTGGGTCATCTGTACTCTCACGCTCCTTATCGTACGCGGCTCCAACTTCAAGGAAGTATTTCCCGACGTTGGTGAATTTACCATGCGACACTTTGAGGGGACCTGAATATCCGTGAGTACGGTGTTCGCCTGCCCGAACTTGATACGTCTCAATCTAGGGTAATAGCGGCACGCAATTCATGAGTATACGGATAGTCAAAGGTACGGGATAAATCCAACCTTTTTGAGCAGCGGGATGATGTCCTTTGAGCCCCATCCGGCATTACCATGCTTTACCTCCCAATCATCAAAATCGGAAGCAACAGCTCGAGTGTACATCATAACTGCAGGAGAAGAAGGGAGGTTGTTTACAAGGACGCTGAAGTACAACATCGGGATGGACTCACAATTCACGCTGGATCCGCCGCCGACGCATTGTCCGCAAGGGACGACGACAGCACGCCCCCCAACATGCTCGCTCTCTTTTCCTACCATGAACTTCACGGTGGTGCTGTCAGGTCGCAAATGGCTCAAAAACTGGCCCGGCTGGATATGGGCTGGATTGTCGCGCGTGTGGGGACCAGCTTCGACAAGCAAGATCTTCAAGGAGGGGTCGGCAGCCGCCAATCGGCTCGCAACCAAGCAGCTTGTGGTGCCGCCTGAAATAACCGAGCTCGTTCAGGTGTCAAATGCAGAGGGGGTCTGGAAAAATCACCTCCAGCAAAGATAATATCGTATTCAGCGTTGAGGGCGACCATGTTGGCGTTGATGTTAGCGAGTGAGTTGAAAGTTTCGATCTGACTGCTCGTTGCCAGCCCTTATATACTACAAACATTTTTTTTGAGTGGAGAGAGTTAAATTGATATTGGCGCTCATTTGCTGTGCAGGAACGCAAGTATATGCAGAATTGAACGGATCAGGCGGAGCACGCAGCAATGCAAACTTTGCTCTTCGGCGCGCGCCCACTTCGGACTCTGGCAGCGTAAATTTGGATGAAACCGGGTCCCTCGGTGTTGAGATGCATGGTTGAGGTGTTGCTCGCACCTGACTAAAGCCAAGGACTGAATGAAGGCTCGCCTCGGGGCCAGGCGGGGCCTGGTGGGGACAGACCCCGGTCCCGAAGATATCTGCATTGGCCCATTGATAATGAGAATATCAACGCACGGCGTTCAATGAGCGGCTCCGCCGCGCTCAGCAGTTGCCAATGCTACACCCAGATTTAGATTTGGCCAGTACATTGCCTCGGTATACATATTCAAAAGCACATACTGCCGTTCCTTGAGACAGGCAACGCGCTCGCTCAGCAGCCCCAAGCCGACCGGGTGATCCTCGAGCAGGACCCGCCGCGCCGCCTGTTTACGTAAACGTACGCCCAAAGTAAGTCAAGCCCTCATTGTCGAGAGCTTAAGCCCCAGCCGGCAGGCGAGAACAACGAAGCTTTGAAATTTGAAGGCAAGGCAAGGGACAATAATGGCTCAATACAATCCCTGCCATAAGGCTTTAAACATCCCTCGTAAGTAAAGCCTACAGACAGTATTAATCTCATGTATAGACAAAGCCGTGCGTGCGCTCTGCTCAACGCCAAGTCCATATACTGGTACAGCCATCGGATTCGAAGCCATGGCAATATGAATAGAATCAATAGCGAAAGTGGAAGAAAGTCCCAAGGAAAGCGAATTATACAGACCGAGGAAAGAGATGGAGGGCTACGTACTATATATGTAGCGGCGAGCGTTGATCCGCGGATCCGGGGTATCAGATGGAAGGTAGTGCATCAAATTAATGGAGGGGGTAATGCAGAGAAGACGCCAGTGATGTGACTGATGCGATCGTGGTCGAGTCGAAGCGCGTGAGTGAATGCCGTGTATTGCAACCGAGCGAGCTGGAGGCTCGAGGGGCTCGGAGGGAGGCCGGTGGGTGGAGTGTGGGGTATACGAAGTGGAGGCTGAAGTCGGAAGCGTGGCGAGAAAAAACGGAGGAGAGCGGGGGGATGCGGCGAGCGAGATATTAAGCTTAATACTGAAGTTCGGCCATAGCATCATTTAGTGCTCTGGCCACCCTGCCGATTCCTTCCTTGACGGCTGCGCGTTCGCTATCGTGCACTTTGTTCATCCATCTGCCTTCAAATCGATCAGGATGGAAGCGAAGCATCTGAACGCGAGGTTGGTGATTAGCTGAAAGGGCTCAGCCAGGAGATGATGATGATATGATGTTACTCACAGCATCGCGAAGCCGTTGTTTCGCCGACTTTTCGAGCGAGTGCGATCGGGAGAAGAGAAATAATTTAACAGATACGAGGTCCAACTCGGAAGGCGACCTTGGCGGGCGCGTGACAGGCCACGGGATGGACGCGAAAGAGAGCTTGCGGATGTCAGAATCGGCCGAGAGTGATTTCCACCGTCTCTCATAATCATCCCACGCCTTCCTCTCCATCCGCTCTCGTTCCCGCCTGCGCTCTCGGTCTCGCGCCTTCATCTCCTCTTCCAGCTGGGCCGCACGGCGTCGGGCCTCTTCTCGTCGCCGGGTCTCCTCGCGTTGTCGGGCCTCCTCCCTCCTCCGGGCCTCCTCTCTCCGCCGTATTTCCTCCCTTCGCCGAGCCTCCTCCCGCTGCCGAGCCTCTTCTTCCCGTAGTCGCCGGGCTTCTGCGCGCCGAGCTGCTGCCTCTGCTTCCCTCATACGCTCCTGGACGATAGCAGCGGCCCGGCGGGTATCTTCCTCCCGCCGGCGTTCCTCAGCCTCCCTTGTGGCACTCCGATCAGCATAGGCGCCACGAGACGATTCCCCGCGATGACGGTCGGGCAAGAACGAAGTTGATCGACTACCCCGCGGAAGTGGAGGTGGCTCGCGAGGTTTCAGCCCCGTAGCAGGCGCAGACTGGTATCTATCGCAGATCACGCGTCAGCGAATCGGGCGCGAATAGATTTCAAAGCATGGAGCGTATACCCATGGTGAGGGTCGATGGAAGACAGACCAGGGGTGGATCGAACCTTGGATTTGATCGTCCCAAGGTCTCTCAGCTTCCACGCCCCGCGCGACGGCTCGTAGTCTGTGTAATCGGCGGGGGCGAACTCGAATCCTCGGTACTCCTCCTCGCGCAGCTCCCTGGCGCCCCCCTTGGTCTTCCTGTACTCTGTCCAGCGATCCGCAGTGTCCTTCGCCTTGTGCTTCTCGTAGTTGATCCACGCGTTGAGCCAGGCGCGCTTCTGCTCCTCGTACACGAACCATTTCGCGCGCTCCTCTGCTTCCTGCTCCCGTCGCTGTCGTCGCGCCTGGTGGTCTCTTGGGTCCATCGCGGTCGCAAGTGGGGAGGGGACGCCAGGCGAGATGGTCGCGGAATCTCGGGGACTTACGAATAGGGTCGGCGGGTGTGACTACAGTGCATAACGTTTGCTCCTAAATCCTGAGCTGCTCCTTTAAGCAGAAAAATGTTTACATCCCAGGGCGGAGTAACACGCAAAGAGGCCGTAGTCACCACAGAAATGCTTCCGCGGGGGCTGATGTAAGCACACAATGCCACTCAGGGGGCGGCTCGTCGGCGGCTCCCGGGCTTTTGTGCGCGACGCGAAACGGGCATTCGAGGGCTCCGGACCTCCGGTAGAGTCCCCGGGCTGCAAGGTACGAGGGTGAAGCACGGGCATAAATCATCTCTAATAATAACAGCGAGGAGATACTAGATATAGATGTACGAGTCCGAGGAAACCATCGGTGTCTATGTGCTGGCGTGAGCGCTCTGGGCAGAGCTCAATGATAGGAATTGCAGGAAAGAAAAAAGGTATCATGAACGACGAGAATTACTCTACTCTATCTCGAAGCATTGGCGTGTTTCGCCCACAGCTTCTTGAATTGCTATCAGCGAACAAGGGTTAACGTACTGCAGTAATGAGATCTACCCCGGAGCGCACCTCTAAGAACACGAAAAGCAACACGGTATTTGGCGCCAGCCTCACAAAGGCCGGCGTCCAACCCTTGAAGAGGAACTTCGGCCCCTCAGTACGCAAAATGTTCTTGAGCACGTCAAGTGTGGACGAGCTCGACTGGAAGAGGCTACGTCAGAGGGGGAGTAGTGATGGAAGACAAGGGCACACAAACATTCGAAGTTGCCATGACGCGCGACTTTAGAACATCCGCTGGTGCGCAAATGGCTTCCGGTGAAAGACCGATTGGGTCAGTAAGAGCGTACCCCACAAACAATTAATGACGGCTGGCTCAACTAGTCGCGACGAAGCCGGAGCCTAGGCTAGATATAACGTGAAGGCCAAGGCCATCTTTGAGCCCAAACCTCGGTGAGCCAAACAAGTGCTTGAAATAGTCGTAACTGTATCAATAAATGAACAAGTAAAGGTTAAGCGCGACGGACTCGGTAGGTAGTCCCAACACAAAGAAAGCAAGTCATGCGCACGATGCTAGTTGAGATGCCTATAAAAGCATAGGGTAAGTAAGGTGTAGGGGTAGTAAAGGTTTGACATAGCTACTGACGCCCATCAGTATTGCCCTAGTCTGAGCACACGGCCGCAGCGCAGATATCGGTGATCAAACGCATTGTTTCGTATATAGGGAGAGGACATACCGTATTGGCACCTGCGCCTTTAGCAAGAGCGCCAACACCTTCCTCTCGCACTAGCCGTATAAGCCCGTCCACAGCATTACGATACCGCCGTTGCCGATCTGGGGGTCGCAGCGAATCGGTAGTCATTCGCACAAGTAGGATATCCGCAGGGTTCCCGGCAATGCCTCCGAGGCCTCCGGCAAGGGCCGCGGCAAGTACTAGGCGTGATGTTGGTGGGGGACCGTCAAGCCCTGCAAAAGAAAGTCAGATATTCGAGCTCAATGATATTGACGCCATTTATTCTTACCTTGTGTAAGGCGCCGTTTGATAGATTCATATGAGCCAATTCTCACGAGCGAATAAGACATTTGTCGCATGATACTGGCAGACAGCCCAGTGAATAGACTACGAACGCCCGTAGTTGAAACTGTATACGCTAAAGTACGAAACATAGTCGGGTTTGCTGCGGTGCTTGAAGATGATATTGGCACGGTTTGCATTCGACTAGCGGGATATGGAAGAATGGGTGGGTGAGCCGCAGTGCGTATCGGGATTTCTTTTAGGCGATTGACATTACACTTTGGTGAGGTCTAGGGGATGGGTGATGCTAGCCGCAACTGCAATGTAGAAAATCCATTAGCCCCCGCTTCGCTCCGCAACGTCGCGTAATTCATAGGTACTCACTCGAAGCAGCTGCACCTGTTCACATAAATCGTCCCGCACGTCTGATAAGGCGCTTAACTGCAGCATAAGGTGGCAATTGTAACTCACCTCCCAACCTACAGTAGGATAACCGTGCCGGTTCAGCATCAACAGCAGCTTCGCAAAATCACATCACCCACCAGAATGGACTCTTTGGATCTGCCATGGGTATATAGCTAAAATGCTGAAACCGCGAAAAGAAAAGGGGAAGAGAATGAGCGTGGTTGCTGCAAGTACTGTGGACAGCCTTGCACTAGATGATAATAGGCGGATGTAAAATTTTGTCTAACGCTCACTTGCACACGTGCGAATATCGCTGACGTCGTCTTCCGATCAGATCTCGGCACGAAAGCTTTCAGGGAGATCTACCGTCTACGCGTAAAGGTGTTGACAAAGAAAGCCCGGGGGAGAACGTTCGCAAGTTGCTGCGCAAAGGCAGAGGCAAGGAAAAAATCACCAGGTATATAACTCTGCAGTCTCCCCATCATCAATACTTACTAAGAGCGTAGGAAGCGCTCGGTTCTCGTGAAAGGTAAGCAGGAACGCGAGGGCCTTAATACATGGTCTGAAGAGAATCGCGTTTGATTCATAAGAATTCAGATAGGTCTAATGGAACTTGGAAGACACCCGCGCGACGCGTCGAAATCCCAGTCGCGCCTTGTGTCACCTGACCCAATATTTCTATCTCCGACCTCTGCCTTCGTTTGCATCTGCAGCCAACTACTCCGCACCAATCGTATATGGTCATTGACGACGAATTAGTCTTAGAAACCGACCCGATATTCGGTATACGCAAATTTTAGCATCCAAGTCGGTATTCAACGATATCATACGCAATAAGAAAGGCGAGTCCATATAGATCAATATTATCCTGTGTGATTAGCCGACTCAAGTATTCATATACTTACCCCTGATACTCGCGTATCACAGGTGATGAAAAAAATGCCGACTTCGTGCAGATGGACTTCTAGAATACTTGCAAGCCCAGGATCAAATGTGACGAGAATGAATATGAAAGTTCGCGATTCTGTGATTCTGGACGCCGATGTGGGTGGGTAACGGCGGTACGCGGTCCGTCACCCGTGTCCTGTCCGCGGTTGTTGGTACTGTACAGCTCCTCCTGGCGGTTACTTAGTTTGACGGCAACGGCTTCCACCAGTGCCTCTCAGCTCTCCACAACATTCGGCCGCGGAAAATCCAACGAACAAGATGGCCCTTTGATTATCTGGCCACCCTCGGCGTGCGTATTTGTCTGTAAGTCACTTGGTTCGGATCCTTTGTTTCTTGAGTCGCAAGCAATCACAGGATGATTTTGGAAGACATTTGCACGTCAGGCTGAGAGTCTCTTTCGGAGATCCTTTTGATGCCAATCCTCGCTCCATTTTTTCTGATACAAATGCCGACTCTTCTACTCTTCGAATCCGTGTCTATCACCCGCTAACAAAAAAATTCCGTTGAATTTGCAGACCGTGGGTCTTCTCCATTTTATAATGTATAGCTCGGCTTTTATCTCCCATCTTGCCGGAATCGGGGTGTTTCAATTATCTGCTGAGCCAGCACACTACGACGGTGGGTTTGAGAACGACAAGGATATGAGCAGCGAGGCTTGCGGACAGGCACGCGTTCAAGGAGCTTTTTCTTAGCTCGGAAGATACCAAATCACCACACCTGGAGGCTTGTCAGTGCGCTGGAACGTAAGGTACTATGCGGATAGTGCATGTTCTACAGCTTTTGACGACGGTGCCAAATGCCATAGCAGTGCTGGAAACTGGTGCAGGTCCCATATCGTATTGTTATTCTGGACTACCCTAGCTTGCCTACAACTCGTACAAGCATAATTAGACGTTTTCCCGTGCTCGCTGTCGGGGCGGTGATCTGAGAGTAGATAAGAGAATTACGTGCTGTCAAAGATGTAATCCATGAGTCCTGCGCACGAAGGATAGGGGAAGAAAGATACTTACTTCGCTCGACGATAGCTGACTTGCCTATATCCATCATCGCTCTCGTGTCCTCCTTGTGATATGCCTTGGCTGCGCTATAACCAAGTGTCCACAAGAAGGCAAAAATTTATTCAGGAACTTCCTCCCATCCGCCTCATCGATCCCTGCCTCCGACGAAAGTCTCGCCAGCGCCTCGGCGAGCTGAATAGCAGAGGCAATCTCTCGAGGGAGATGAACGTCTATAGTGGCACTCAACGCGTCCCGGAGGAAGTTTGCAGTGGCCGTCATGTCGGGATACCGGTACCAGGGATGCGTGATGGGGTTATTGACGGTGAGCGTGTCGGCTTGGGGATCAAAAGTGTAGTCGATGACACGCATCAAGTACTTCCTATCAGCCCTTAAGCTCTCGAAGTATTTTTCCTTGGAATCGAGGATCCCTTTCGAAAGGGGCAAGATGATACCCGGATCATAGAATCCCTTCCTTGAGAGGATGAAGTGCAATAGGAAACGGTGCAGGCGACCGTTGCCATCTCGGAATGGGTGGATGTCGACAAATCCGATTGCGATTATGGTGGCAGCGGTAATTGGATCAATGAAGGGGTCGTCGAGGATAGTGTCCAAGCAAGACAGAAGGCTGGACATCAGCGAGTTTACATCTGACGGCTTTGGCGGTATGTACGCCGTCGAAATCCAGTTCTGGAAGTTGCGATATGTGGTAGGTGATTTATTCCCCAAAAATGTCTGATTGAGCGAGCAGAGCGAGTCCTCGGTGATGGCGAAGCTCGCGTCCGAGAGGATGGTCTCAATTTCCTGAGAAATCGACCTGACTTGGTCCTCGGACGGATACTCGTACTCGATCTCATACGAGGCCGTGGTCTCCGCAGCGTAGAGTGTGGTACGTACACTGCGAACCATGCCGTCGGGGACTTGCTTGAGGGCGGATCTCAGCTTTTCGGCAAGCTCTTGAGAGGGGATCGAGGACAGGTGTTTTCGGAGAACTGGGCAGAATCCCCGATTACCTAGTTGATTCGCAAGGATACCGTGACGCGGCGACGGGATTGGCCGGGGGGTGTGATAGATATCGGGATCGAGGAGGAAGACAGGACCGGGCTCAGAGGCGGAGCCAAGATCGGGGAGCGAGAGGTTTTTCCCCGTTAAAAACTCGTACCAAAACCACATCTGTTGGGCGGTTGAGCGCTCTTCGGACTGAAGGCATGCCAGGATGTAGAGTTCGAAGGTGGAGGCCGAGAATTTGTCGGAATGAAAGAGGAACCAAAGGATACAAAGGTTCACGCCCTCATGAGACAAGGCAAAATCGAGATGGTACAAATAGTCGCGACTAGACGACTCGGCGTCGTCGATGACGATCCATTTGATATCATCGGCGTGCGCGATACTAACACTGCGGTTGGTATTCACATTTAGCACAGTAAACGTGTGGTGTCCAAGCGTCGGAAGTTTAAAGTGGGTGATGAGGTAGAAGTAACCGACTGGGAGCGAGTTTTGGAACGGGCATGACTCTTGAAGGAACTCCCAGATCGGAGTACCGGGCACATGCTCTGGGTCAAAAACCTGGTCGCCCAATTCTTGACGGGGTTCATCGGCGCGCGCCTCCGTGCCCACAAGTGCCTTGTGGAGCTCGCAAATGGTTTTGAACTCTCCCGAAAGCTCCCCTTCCGACCTCCCGGGAATGCGGATTTTGGACGCCTCCTGCTGGCACAATTGGGCGACGGAGGAAGTGCCGTTGAGTACGATCAATCCATGTTCGTGCAGGCCGACGTCGTTGAGGGTTTCAAGAAATCTTTGGAACGCGCTTTCCCAAGATGTCTTGCCTTCCGCCATGGCGGTGAGTGAACGGTATGACAAAGCGGCCGCGTCTATGTTTTTGCTTGCTTGTGCATGCTTGTCCCCGTACGCGCACATTTTCCATCCGGCAGCCGTCGGCAAGCGCGCCTTTTCCGCTCGTCCATCCCGTCAAGGCACACGCGCGTCCAGAAACTCCAGCAGCCTCTTGAAATCTCTCTCTTTCGAAACAAATTAATACTGCCACGATGAAAAGAGCGCTGAACGTCGCCGCGTCCCGCGCCAAACCGGCTCTTGCGCACGCTCGCCGGCACGCAGTAAGGACTGCTGCAACAGCACCTCCCGTACGTATTCGATTCCTTTGAGCCAGCTCTGTCTGTCTCCTTCCTGACACGACTTGGAGCCCAGGTCGACCCCGTTCAAATCACCACGCTTCCCAATAAGTTGAGAGTAGCCACCGAGGCATCTCCAGGACACTTCTCATCCCTGGGTGTGTATATCGAAGCCGGCTCTCGGTTCGAGTCGCCTCGAATGTCAGGCGTGAGCCATTTGTTGGATAGAATGGCATTCAAAGTGCGTCAGCTTCCGGCACGCTTTGCAGCTAAAGCTCCTAGCTAACTCCTCCGCTCTATCAATCAGTCGACTCAAACGCGCACTCCCGAGGAAATGTCAAATGTGATTGACTCTATCGGAGGACAGATCCTTTGCTCCTCTTCTCGCGAAACAATCATGTATCAGTCTTCTCACTTCCACTCCGCTACCCCCACCGCCATGTCCGTGCTCGCCGACGCATCCATGCGCTCGTTATTCCTCCCAGAGGAGGTCGCCGCGCAGCAAGACGCCGCTGCCTACGAAATCCGCGAGATCTCATCCAAGCCCGAGATGATCTTGCCAGAAATACTGCACCAGGTTGCGTACGAGCGCAATACCCTCGGCAACCCCCTGCTGTGCCCCGAAGACCGTCTGCCACTCATCAATGGGAAGCTCATGGACGAGTTTGTGAAGACGTGGTATCGCCCGGACCGCATCGTTGTTGCCGGTGTAGGCATGCCGCACGAAGAGCTCGTCGAATTGGCCCACAAGCACTTTGGCGACCTCCAGGTCCCACCTATCCCGCTCGAAACACCCCCACCCACGCCCCGAGCCGTGCCAACTCATCTCCTTGCTTCGTCAAAACACACGTCGAGCCCTTCATTATACAAATCACTTACGACAGCCGCATCCTCTTTCCTTAACCCGCATCCCATCTCGGTCCCGCCAGAGCCGTCGTATACAGAGCTGGCAACTGCCAAGGCCCAATATACGGGCGGGCAGCTATTCTTGCCGCGGACAGACCTCGAGTTCAACCATGTGTATGTTGCGTTCGAGGGAATGTCGATACATGATGAAGATATATACGCATTGGCGACGATGCAGGTATTATTGGGAGGTGGGGGGAGCTTCTCCGCAGGTACATTCGCCTACACTATACCTATCTTGTTCCCTTATTCATGTCTACTCTTTCTTTTCCATTCAGGCGGACCCGGAAAGGGCATGTATTCCCGACTGTACACCCATGTCCTCAACCACCAACCGCGCATCGACCACTGTGCTTCTTTCCACCACATCTACAACGACTCGTCCCTCTTCGGACTCTTCGCCTCGGCCCACCCGTCGATGTCAACTTCGTCCATCCTCCCTATCCTCCTGCATCAACTATCGCTCTTATTGCACAACCCCATCCCGCTGCAAGAGCTCTCTCGCGCAAAAAACCAGCTCTCGAGCTCGCTCATGATGGCGCTCGAGAGCCGCTCGGTCGAGGTGGAAGATCTGGGCAGACAGATCTTGGTGCACGGGCGGAAAGTAGGGGTGGCGGAGATGTGCGGAAAGGTGGCGAGCGTGACGGCGGCGGACATACGGAGGGTTGCGGGGCGAGTGTTTGGTGCTGCTGCGGGCGGGCCGCCCACGATCGTCGTTATGGGCAAGGAGGATGTTGGGGACTGGAGCAGGGCGTTCAAGAAATTCGGTGTGGGGAGGTCAGCGTGAGCATAAGCGGTACCCCTCAATGCGGGTTCCGTGTAGGCTCAGTCTTAATTAGAGGGCGTTTGGGCGCGAATCGGTCATCTTGTTATTTTACCACTATCGGCATATACTCATTTACATTCGCATTCGCCGACAGTCGACTGGGCTGCTGCGTCTGCGGCGTATTAAGCAAATGCGCGCTGGAAGAAGTTAGTAACCTCTTGGTAGAAGAACTCGAACTGCTTTTTGTTCTCCGGATCGCTCAAGTTTGCGCGTGCGCCAGCGAATCCATGGCGGCTATATCAGGAGGCAATCAGCTCCGAGTCCCATGTTGCTTTCAGCGACGGCAGGAGAGGCACGTACACGGTTTCAAAGTAGTGGAAGGTGTTCTTTGAAGCAAATGGCTTCTTGGAGACGGCATCGCGTATGTGGTCGCAGACGTCTTTGGGCTCATCGACGGTGGGGTAGAACGCGATAGGGACCGCTAGTTTGTCACCATCTTCGTTAGTCAAAAATCTGGGGGCGGCGCAAGTTGGAATGGGTAACGCCGTCAAAGAGCACAAGTCGACAAGTCAGAGAACGTACGCAGGATGGACCAAGGAGATTGCCTCAAAGGTATCGGGCGATGAGCCCGCAACGATACAAAGTTTTCCACCTATTGCATCCAGAGATCGGTGCACGCAGGTGAGTATCATTTCATCGCGTTGATCGGAGTCTGGCGAGAGAAGTGTATCTGACCCCAGCAGTATCCAATGGCGCCGACTTTCTCGAATCCCTCTTTCCTCAGAGCGCGTGCGACTGATATGAGCTCGGGCAGTCGCTTTTGGACATCTGCGGCATCCTCAAAGAATGCCTTTCTCTCTGCTTGGCCTTCCGGGGTTTTCGGGGGGTAATTGCTACCGAGAAAATGGTCGAGATACAGCGGAAGGGAGGAATAGTAGAAGGGCATACTTGACATCTCGCTCGTTTCCCCGGAAGAAATCTGGGACAACAACTTTTGCGTTGAGTGCCTTTGAGACGCTATAATGATCAGAGAATTTCTGGTTAGTCTACCCTGATGTCTTGAGAGGCCATATAGCGAGGTAATAAGTAAACTTACATATCGGCACCCTGCATTATTTGGGGTGAAATGCTTTCATTTTCCGGGATCGATCAGACAAATCGGTGTGAGCTCTCGCGGGGCGGCAATCAAGCGGTGTAAGATGCGCACCCGAAGATATCGTAGACGATGATGATCGCCGATCTCGCGCCCTCGGGCGCGATAACATAGGTTTTGTCGAATGTGTCGTAGGCGGTGATGGAGCCCTTTGGCTCGTATCCGGTTTCAACGACGGCAGGGAGTGCGCAGCACTATATCAATGTTGAATAAATGAGGGCACAAGGGAAGATCCGGGAGCTATGAAATCTTACAGCTTCGGACATTGATACAATATTAATCTGATGCGATCCGGCGATGCAGCGCTGGCGTTGAGTCTCCGACGCGACCGCGTTACATAACACATTGATTTCATGGGCGCGGGGGATGGCAGCCCGACGGAAGCGTGCCCGGGTATGGCCAGTCAGCTGCAGCTGCTATAATTAATATCACCGTCCGCGGCTCGACCTCTGCGCGTTGGGCCGACGTCCGCGCTTGACCAGCTTGTCGCCAGGTTATAAGGCGGCGATGTTCGCGCTCACCCCAGGCTCTCCGCTCGCAAGCCATTCCCATTCCGAATCACTCACATGCCAGCGCCTGAGCCCGAATATGATATCATCTTTGCTGGAGGTGCTATTCTTTTCTAACTCGAGTCCCGCACGCACGCTGACTCGATCATGCCAGGTGGTGCGGCCGGCTGCCTGGCCGCGGGCCGATTGGCGGCTGCCGATCCCTCCTTGAAGATCCTGCTCATCGAAAACGGCCCCCACACACGCGAGAACCAGGCTCATGTCCAGCCCGGCTTGTTCCTCAGCCACCTGCGACCCGACAGCACCACCGTCAGGTTCATGGTCTCTAAGGAAAGCGAGGCGCTTGGCGGTCGCTCCCTTACCGTTCCAACCGGGCAATGTGTCGGCGGCGGGTCCAGCGTCAATTGTGAGCACACTCTGCTGGCGGTCCTTACTAGCTCTCACCCACTCTGCCTTAGTTATGATGTACACTCGCGCTTCGGCCTCCGACTACGACGACTGGGAGATCAAGCACGGGAATGCCGGATGGGGATCCAAAGATCTTCTCCCGCTGCTCAAAAAGGTAGTCTGGCACATCTCTCCCTGCGACCGCTCCGAATCCTTACCATCACCGCGAGTCTAGACAGAAACGTATTAAGTTTTGGAAGGCAGGGATACCCATGGTTACTCCGGCCCCCTCAAGGTGTCGCACGGCGGCGAGCTCTCTACAGCAGGAGCAGATTTCCTCGCTGTCGGGGCGGCGTATGATAAACCCCGCGGGTTCACCGACGACCCGAATTCGATATTTTCCGTGGGAGGCTACGCCGTAAGTGATGACCCATCCCAAATCGCCTGTCTGCGCACCTACTGATGTGGACTCCAGAGGTGGTTAAAGTAGGGATAAAATCGAAGGGCTCGTCTTTCTTTGAGACTAATACCTCATTTCACGCAGATGGATCGATGGTGTAACAGGAAAACGATCGGATGTTGCCCATTTCTTGTACCATCAAGACAGCAAGAATCTTCACATCTTGGCGGGTTGCACTGTGAAGAGGGTCATTTTCGAGTGAGTGGCTCTACTGGTGTTGATACGTATGGCCTTGGTTGCTAACCCGTCCTCGCAGAGGCAATCGCGCAGTTGGCGTAGAATATCTGCACAACGCTCGTTTCCACTCCAATACGACTTCGGAGGTCTTTGTGGCTCGCGCCGCCCGATTAGTGGTGGTATCGGCCGGCTCTTTTGGTTCTCCCTGTATCTTGGAGCGATCTGGTATTGGCGCAAAGGCGGTCCTGGAGAAAAACGGAGTGAAGCAGTTGGTGGACCTGCCCGGTGTCGGCGAACACTATCAGGGTAAACGTTTCAGGCTCATTCACGCAGATGTATGCATACTTACACGCGCACAACGGCGATGGCTGCCGCAGACCACCAGTTTATGCTCACGGGATTCTTCTCCAGCGAGGAGTCGGTTACTTTAGATGGCATAATTCGAGGCGACGAAAGCGAAGTCCAGAGTACGTACACTACCACTGTCTCGTTTCGAGACTAACCGCCTTGCGGCATAGAATGGACATCCCAGTGGAATAAAGACGGCTCGGGCATCATGGCCTCTAAGTAAGACCATCTTGAAGCCTTCATCCCAATATACGGATACGGATACAGAGTTGCCTGACGAGAACATTAGCACGATCGATGCAGGAATCAAGCTTCGGCCTACCGCCAAAGACCTCGAAGACATCGGTCCTGCGTTCCAGCAAAGATGGGAGACGTTCTTCAAGGATGCGCACGACAAGCCCGTGCTCTGGGCAGGCGTTGGCGCCTTGTACGTTCCAAATCTTCCTATTTCGACTCTTTGATGCGTACGAGAAGACTGACGCGCAGGATACTACAGCTTGGTGGGCGACTACTCGGCCGCGCCACTGCGCAAGTTCTTCTCAATGGGCTTCTTTATCGAGCATCCGTCTGGCTCGGGCTCCCTCCACATCACATCTGCCGAGGATGTCAACGCAGCTCCTGACTTTGAGTCTGGCTATCTTGAAAAGTGGGTATCGTTCTCGGAGTTGCCCGGCAATTGGCGCGCACTGACGCACACACCGGACAGCGATGACGATCTGGCGCTCCTCAAGTGGGGCTACAAACGCACCCGCGAGATCGCCCGTCGGATGTCGTGTTATCGCGGAGAGTATCCGTCTAGCCATCCAGCGTTCTCCAAAGGGAGCGCTGCATCGGTTAGTGAGGAGGCGCACCCCGTAGACATGGCTGCTCCCGACATCCAGTACTCTGATGACGACGAGAAGGCGCTCGAAGCCCACATACGCAACTTTGGTGAGCACATCTCGCATCACATATCATCATGCCTATGTTGAATTCGCGCTGTGTGATGCAGTGACGACTGCATGGCATTCGGTAAGCCACAGGTTCGACGAGCTTTCGGTCATCGTTGCTGATGCTCTGCTATCTGTCATAGCTTGGAACGTGCAGCATGAAGCCTCGCGAAAAGGGCGGCGTCGTCGATTCGAACCTCAATGTCTACGGGGTCGAGGGACTTAAAGTCGCAGGTAAGCTTGTGACGCCTCGGCAAGCTCAGAAATATGCAATGTGGTCAACCACTCCCTTCGCCCGTCTTATAGACCTCTCGATTTGCCCTGGGAATGTGGCGGCCGTGAGCAGCTTCTTTTCTAATAAGCGCTACGAAATCTACTAATCCCTTCCATTTTGTTCAGAACACCTGCTCCACGGCGCTCCTTGTCGGGGAGAAAGCTGCTGTTATCATTGCGGCAGAGTTGGGGATTGAGGGCATCTAGGAGTCCGGCGTAGTAGCTCAACGTCTTTCGTGTGTGCAAGTAAGTACCAGTAACAGTGTTGTACCAATGATAAATGGACAGGTAGAATCCAGCGTCTTGCTGTCGCTAGAAACGTTAGGAAAATTGGCTCGCAAATTGAAGGTCGCAGAATACGATTCATCTTGGTGGACGTGAAAACTAGTTGCCGCGGCGCACGACACGATCAAGGGTCATCTGGATGTTGAGTCCAGCTCCGAGGTTATTGACTCTAACTCTAGCGCGCAGAACGCCGCCGTCAACCAGCGCCAACTCCACCACCCGGTCGGGGGTCAGAATGCTTCTCAAAATCTGCGGATTGATTACATGGAAAATCGATATACACGGCATTGCGTCGCATTGCCCTACGTCTACACATCAATCCCGTCTCACGTAGCGGTCCGAATCTCAAGCCTCTCAAGCCTCCAAGGCGCGCTTGAAATATTCAGAGACAGTGTTGTAGAAATGGGCATATTTCTCCTTATTTTCCGGGTCGCTCAAGTTTCCGCGGGCCCCAGCGAAGCCGTGGTGGCTGCAAAGAGCAGGGAATTGTCAGAGTTCTGTCCCTTCAGTCTGCGAGAGACAAACATGCTTACACCGTCTCATAGTAGATATATTTATTTTTGTCTGCAAATGGTTTCTGGGCGATGATCTCGCTGACTTTTTCGCACTGGGAGTTTTTGAAAGTATGTTGGGGTGCGTTAAAGTCTGTACGATTCGACGACAAAGTAGTTACGAACGAGCTCCCGATTCTCATCCTTTGAGGGGAAGAAGCCCAAAGGGACTGCGAGATCGTGGGCGTCCGCTTCTTCGACAAAACTAGATGCGATCAGTCCAAGGTCAGAGCCAGGACAACCATTGAGAGGAACGAAATACTCGCGCAGGATGGACAGCGGCAACTGCATCGGCAGCAGTTCCTTCGGACCCGGCTCTGATGGCGACCTTTCCACCTGTAGATAAGGTAGCGTATCAACTTTTACGCCCTGGATCTGGCAAGGTTGAATGCTCGGATACCCCAGCACAGACCCAACACACCGACTTTGGTGTCTGGGTTCTTTGATTTGATATCCTTCACAATTTTTTGCACGTCCGGGACATGCTTGCCGAATGCGGCGACTGTCTTGAACCATTCCTGGAGGGCGGCCTTTGCCTCGTCGGTTTTCGGGGGGTAATTGCTAAAGACACTGCATAAGGAAAGGAGGCGACAAGAACGTGTGCGGGCACTTACTTGACATCCTGCTGCTCACCGCGGAAGAAGTCGGGCATAATCACTTTTGCGCCGAGGTTGGAGGAGATGCTAACGATGCGTAATCGATGAGGTCAATTCGATATCCTAAGGTAGTACCAGTACTCACATGTCCGCTCCCTGCTGAACTTGAGAGCCATAGCTGATGATCGGGATTGATTTGCATCAATTAGTATGGCGGACAGATTATTCTTCAGTTGGCTTAAAACACGAACCCAAAAGCGTCGTAAACTAGGACGATAACTGTTTTGGCATTATCTGGTCCAACCGTATACGCCGTAGTGTTCTCCAGTCCAGCAAAAGGCCCAATCGCTCCTTTGTTCGTGTATCCGGTCTCGATGACAGGGGCGCGGGTGCAGCACTACTTGGCGGAGGGTCGCTGAGCAAGGCGTGCGCATTCATGCAGTTGGGTAGGGTGGATACGCACGGCTTCAGACATGTTTTTTTTTTTTTTGCGAGATACTAAAAGTGCTTTTTGGGATTGTCGAATTCGAATGGTGGTGGGGTACCGTGGCAGCAAGACGATGACGCCTGCGCTATATAGTAATACTGCATAATATCGATGAAATGCGATTGGTGAAATGAAAACTTCCTTTTACGGACTGAACAGGCGAGCGCCCGTCATCGAGCACCCACAGCGTGAATCGGAGGCACTCCCAAACTAAACACATTCTTCATTAAGTTCCTACTAATCTAACATAGTAACAAATACTGTGCGGTCACCAAAGCTCTGGATATAAAAAAAGCACACACAACGCATCGAACGCGCATACGCACAAGCGTAAGACAAGTACTTATGTAAAATAGAAGTCCAAAAAAGGATCAGAGATCATTAGTCACTGTCGGCACCAAGAAAAATAATATAGAGACACTCAACCAGGCGATTGCCTGGGAGGACCACCGCCCAAGTCCACACCCTCCTGTATAAGCATGGAAATGGAGCGGGGGAGGCGTTCCCGACCGTTAGGCCAGTACGACTTACTCGTCAGTCTACGCCGCTCGGCCCAATATGTACACCAAGTCGTCCAGCACAGCCACATGGCCGCTTTCGGCTCTAGCACGTAAGCTTGCTGGGCAGCTGGAGTCTGCTTGGGGGAGACTATCGAGAGCCCAACAACGCGCCTCCTGGATCTCTAATTATTTTAGTTTCGTATTTTCTGCTACGTTTAGGTGTGGGACTGATGGTATTGGGCCTGGAGGTTGTCTCTACTTAACTTACCAGCTTTCCCAGGCTGAAGAATTAAACCCATGACGGATATTCTCCGCCTTCAGAACACCGATGGCCCGATATCGATGGTGCAGCTTATGTATCGATTCTCATGTAATCATGTAATGGAGAAACCCCACTTGCACGCGCTGTAAGTATCAATTTAACAATGTATCTTTTATCTTTACGTGATATTCACAGTTTTGAATGGGGGTCGTCCTCAACATTCAACTCGCAGGGTCTTAAGCTTCAAAGGCGCGCTTGAAAAAGTCGGAGACAGTGTTGTAGAAGTGTCCATATTTCTCCTTGTTCTCTGGGTCGCTCAAGTCTGCGCGAGCTCCAGCAAAGCCGTGATGGCTATGATGGGGAATGAAGATTATTGGGTCAACAGAGGTCAATTTCACAAAAAAGGATACGCTTACACCGTCTCGTAGTAGATGTACTTGTTTTTATCCGCAAACGGCTTCTGGGAAGCAATCTCCGCAACTTTGTCGCACTGGAGCGCCCAATGTAAGCTTCGCGACCAGCGTGATAGAAACTAATGAGGAGACACGCACCAATTCGCGATCCTCATCCTTAGTTGGGAAGAAGCCCAAGGGAACTACGATGTTCTGAGCATCTGATTCTTCAACCCGCCTACAAGGGACAGCTTTCCAATTGAGAGCCGGCTGGTGATGCAGCAAGATAAAAACACTTGCCCAGGATGAACAGAAGCAACCGCATCTAGGGGGGTGCCCTCAGTTCCGCTCAGAACAGCTACTTTTCCACCTGCCGGAAAAATTCACAATGCGTAGAGATGCAGCGAGCGTTTGACTTTTGCGTACCCCAACACAGGCCCAGTACGCCAACTTTGGTGCCAGGGCTCTTCGCCTTGATGTCCCTCGCGATTTTCAACACGCTTGGGATATGTTTGTCGAATGCAGCAACTGATTTAAACCAGTCTTGGAGTGCGGCCTTTGCTTCGTCCGTCTTGGGCGGGAAATTTCTGGGCACATTTGAAGTAAGCCAAACATCAGCGAGAATGGAGTTGAAGGGAAGATGCATGAACTCACTTTTCCTCTTGCGCTTGCCCGCGGAAGAAGTCGGGCATGATGACTTTTGCCCCGAGGCGGGAAGAGATGCTAGAAGAGGCGCGGTCGGTGGGCCGTCAGTTTGATTGTTGAGATCACGCTGCTCACATGTCCGCTCCCTGCTGGATTTGGGAGCAAAAGCTAGCCGTGATTATGAGCCAATTAGCATAACCTTAGCCATTGCGCATGTTTGGTAAACCTGGTATGCCTACCCGAAGGCGTCGTAGATGAGTATAATGACCTGTTTAGCATCATCGGGTCCAACGGTGTACGTCTTTATGTTGTCCAGCCCGGCAAAAGGCCCGAAAGATCCTTTTTCTGTGTAGCCAGTTTCGATAACAGGGGCACGTGCGCAACACTAGATAAGATCACTGAGCGATAATCACGCAAAACAGATAGGATGGATACGGACAGCGTCAGACATGGTTATGCGAGAAAGTCTTGGAGGATGGATATCGATGAATGGCGGGTGATGGCTGAGAGACGGCGAAGATACATGCTATATATACTCCATCGATATCAGGAGCTCGAGACAGCTACGTTGTTGGAGTGGAGTGTGAGCGGAAGAATGTACACTATGAATGGCCGGGGGAGCCGAAGCATACGCAAGTGGTGTTGTACGTACCATGTATTATGTGAGACGTTTATATAACCTAGACTCGACGCTAGGCTTCAATTATCTGAACACCCAGGAAGATCGAAAGGCTAGAGAACGTTTTCCGCCCCTGCAAGTCCAGCTATTCAATGGAGAATTGGCACCACTGCTTTGTTCGCGATTTGCATTTGATGTCGTTAGCCTGAGAACCAGGCTTTATTTAGGAAACTGCGTGGAGTCTCCGCCAGATCTGGTACCAGGATTAATATCTTGTACCGGTAATATAGCCATGGTCCACAGTTACTGAGGGCGCAAGAGGTCATTCCCTATGATCAAGCGCCTCGAGTTTGTTTGTTTGTTTATAGCCCCCCCCCCCCCCCATACACACACACAACTGTGTTGACTAGGACCTGGGGCGATGGTCAATAATCGATCGCCTCGGACGTTAAGTTGGGTGCCATACCTTATCATCTCATCGCTCGAGCCACAGCTGAGATACGCTAGCCTTCCGAATATTGGCATGTCACGCTCAGATGAAATCTCGCAGCAGGGCAGCACGAAGCAAATTTGAATGGCATCATCGCATTGAAAGGGCTCCGCGTAGGGCCTGTTAGTCGATAACTTCTACTGACATAAAGCTCAGACCTCGAGGGCGCGCTTGAAAAAATCGGAAACAGCATTATAGACATGTTCGTATTGTTTTTTGCTCTCTGAGTTGCCCAAGTCGCCACGAGCGCCAGCAAAACCGTGGCGTCTACCGAAAAGGAATGAAAGGGGCGTAAATGTACATCTGCAGGGCACTCACATTGTGTCGTATAAGTGGTATGTGTTCTTATCTGCGAACGGCTTCTGGGCGATGATGTCACGGACTTTCTCGACCTAGATCGTGTCAACATCGGGTTACCAATCCAAGAGGGGTGGGCGAGTACAAACCTGCTCGAGACGATGGTCCTTTACTGGGAAAAATCCAATCGGAACCGTAAGATCGCGGGCGTCCGCGTCGTCGATAAAGCTGCAAGGAAGAGATGCAGGGTCGACTGATTTGAACGATAGCTATAGATATTCTTACGCAGGGTGAACAGAAGCGACTGCATCATAAGGTGTACCGTCTGTTCCGCTTTTGATAGCTATCTTCCCGCCTAAGCAGGAGTCCGTTATCAGCAGCCATATTATTGAGATGTAAGGGCAGAGACCAACATACCCCAGTCGAGTCCCAATACACCGACTCTGGCATTCGGGTTTGTTGATTTGATGGCTCTTGCAACACCCAACACAGTCGGCACGTGAGCATTAGGATCACCGAAAGCCCTAAACCACGCGTGTATTGCAGTCTTTTCCTCTTCAGTTTGAGCAGCGTAGCGGCTAGGATTTGACTATAAGTTTTAAGGGAGTCGAAGGCAAGTATCATGCACGAAACAGCCTACCTGTAATCCTGCGCTTGACCCCTGAGAATATCAGGTATAATAACCTTCGCATTGAGATTGGAGGAAATGCTAAAAGTGCCCGGTGAGAAAGATGATCGATGAGCTTCAATGATAATAATAAGAGGCGGCCGTACATGTCCGCTCCCTGCAAAATTTGAGAAGAGAAGCTATTTTGCAAACGCAGATTCAGTACCAAGTGGAGCGGATAGAGTGAAGGTGTATACCCAAAGGGGTCATATATAATTACGACGACCTGCTTAGCATCATTCGGCCCGACTATATACGCAGTCATATCTTCGATCCCAGAAAGGGGTGCGAAGGATCCCTTCCCCTTATAACCCACTTCGACTACGGGAAGGCGATGCTAGATAGGTCAAGGGCAAGATATAATAAATCAGCCGCTAGTGGTTGAGACGGGTACGAACAGCTTCGGAAGACATGGTGAGACGATGATCAATGGTTTGGCCACAACACCATAAAGCGCGTGCTATATATACCGGGATGAAGCCCATCTTACCGAAATCGGGTTAGCCATGGTCGTCGGCTTGATAAAAACCTGTTAAGGGAATTTTCTCGCGCGTACGCAAGCCTTGGATTTGTCCTGCAGGTAGCGTAAGATGAATTTGGACTGCATTCAGAGATGTATTCATATGCGCACTAAATATATGATCGGTAAAGAACATAATGAGAAGAATCGTAGCGGCGCGCGCGCCAGTCCCCGAGACATCGATAAGGCACAGGGCTACATATTGCGGCATGGCCCTGTGTGTCTGAGCCTCACGTTTACTGTGAAAGGTGGCCGGCAGGGCAGCACTCGCTCACTGCGCTCGCTCGTTGCTGCCCAATCGGCCGTAGTCATCAAGAGACAGAACTTGCAGACAAGTGCAAGAGACGCGTGAATTTAAGCTTAGAAGTCTGAGCCATAGCAAAAAAACATTTCATGCATATGGTAAGTAGCGGGAATATTATTATGCCTTCGTTTCTGTATATACGATGCAGCACGTACACGAGCATTCCAGCCTGTTGTCGAGCTTCATTGTGGTACTGGCAGTACCAGTGGTAACCCGAGCTCCTCAGCGTGCCTCCATCACCCCGGCACACATCCCCTTCCTATCCAATTTGCGATTTCCGGTGTATGGGATGTCTGGGAGTATTAGATAAGTAGTAGCATGAGACCGTTGATGAAATGCAAGCGCGGAGATGGTTTGGGGAGCGGAAGTGCGGCAGTGTGTTCGAGACGGAGTCTAAGAAAACGCGCCGTGCGCAGTTAAATACATCGAGCTGCAAAGCCTTCGCGTAAATTGGATGAAAGAAGAGAACAAAGATGGAGGAATACCGGAGGTGCAAGCATGTCCACACTCGACGCGACGCGTCAAGCACGATAGCCCCAACAGAGACCGCACACGACACTCGTCATCGCATGCTGTATCTTGTTTGCGATCTCCTGTAGGTGATGTTCAATTACCCGTATCTCCATGATGGTAGCCTGCCATGCAGCAGCACGTAAAATGACGCGGCCACACACATGATAATAGGGACGTTCACGGTAGACAAAAACGACGCAAAAACGCCAGAAAAACGGCCAGCAAAACGCCTCAAAAACGCTGTTTGCTATTGCTAGGGTCCGTTTTCGGTGGCGTTTTTGTCCAGTATTTCTCTACCGTGAAACCCCCCCATCGTCCTCAAAAAAACGAACTTCAAAGCCAAGACCAAGAACATCTTGCCCTAGATAGTCAATACTTGATGACTGGCCAGAACGTCGGCCAGAACATCTCCTAAAACAGACAGAGTCTCCGTGCTAAAGGATGCTTTTTACCCACCAAAGTCAGTTCGCGTACGTGGACAAAAATTCTTCGGCACCTTTCGGCGCTGGTGTTTTACGGGCGTTTTTCTGAGCGTTTTTGCGAGCGTTTTGCTCTCGCTTTTCGCTACCTTGAACGTCCCTAATTGCTATTCTGTATTGTTGCGGCGTTTTTTGGGGCCACTACGTGCGGGCGCACGGATGCGTTGACGATAGCGCAAGCACATGAGAGAGTGTGCGGGTGTAGGAACGGACTAGGTGAGCAAGCGTTGACGAGGTTGGGCCAGATATCAAGCTTTTAAGGAGGAAGGAAGCAGGCTATAGCTAGTAGTAAGCGGTGGTGATTGCGGTCGAGCGCTGAGCGTGCGTACCATGGGCCTTGAGCTTGATTGATGATCTTGGAGCTTGAGCTTGAACGTGAACGTTGAACGCTTGAAGCGATGAGTTATGTACTTGCGAAACGTGATCCGCCCGTGGTGGGAGGGATATTACATATTACGGATGACTCAGGTAGTATGCGCGATTGTCATATGCATATCGTGATCACTCGGTTCTTTTCCTTTTCTGGTACTCGTGATGGCCTTTTCAAGCGTACGCGAGCAACGAAAATGGCAAGGTCAGTGACGTCATTGGACCCCTCCCAAACCTTAGTCTCTTTTCATGTTCGACAAAACCCTCTACACTAAAGTGTCTCGGGGATACACTAAAGTGTCTCGGGGATAGCCCTAGTTCCCAAGCACCTAGACCATGCTCAGATGCCTATCGGAAGGCTGAAGCCTTGCGATGGCCATTATGCAGTTGATTAGAGATTTTCCACGTGTAACGCCCAGTACAGCTAGCTACTGGTGCAGTCGATGTTGTTTTTCCTCTACAGATGAACCCAGCAGAGCAAGCTTTGGTGGCTTGGATGTCGTGGTCAAGTATTCGCGCGTTGAACGTTGAACTTGAAGTGAAGAATCTAATGCGTCCAAACAGATACAAACACTGAGTATGAAAAACATTTTTTCTTCCTTTCGCGTTTTCTTCAACGCCATCTCTCACAGCGTCGTGCATCTGTTGCGACGCGACTCTCAGCTGCGTCCGCCTCCACCACTGTGGGTAAAATGGTTCATTGAGAGATGTAGATCAACTTTCTTTCATGATGTTTATCATCGCGTGCTCAATTAAGCCGGAGCGTCGCTCATACTGGTCATATCCTCTCGCAGGGATAGGTTCAGCAGGGGCGATGCTTGACTATGCCGCCCGCACATTTTTTTCAACGCCTGCCCGTCTCGCTTTTCAAGTGTAACATATCACATTCCTACTGCTGCTATATATACCATCAGAGCTGGGCCTTGGGCGACTTCAAAGGAGGGACTAGCAGATGAGTGACAAGATATAATGCCACTTCATCGATATCCATCCTCCAAAACTTTCTCGCACATCCATGTCCGACGCTGTTCATATCCATCCCATTCCGATTTGCGTGGCTATTGCTCAGTAACCTCATCTAGTGCTGCGCACATGCCCCTGTTGTCGACACTGGCTATGCAGACAAAGAACCTTTTGCTCCTGGGCTGGGCCACACACACAAAAAGCGTTGAACTACTACTCCAAGCCCATGAGTCACCACTTATGGCCTAGCCTCCCGCGGAAAATATCGAATTCGGGTCGTCGGTGACCCCGCGGTGTTTATCATACGCCGCTCCGACAGCGAGGAAATCAGCTCCTGCAGTGGAGAGCTCGCCGCCGTGCGACGCATTGAGGGGGCCGGAATAACCATGAGTATTCCTACCTTCCACAACGCGATACGTCTCCGTCCAGATTCGGGGTGATCGCAATTGCAAAGGGGGGTGTGCTAGACTACTTTTTTCAGTAGCGGGAGATCTTTGGATTCCCATCCGGCATTCCCGTGCTTCGTCTCTCATTCGTCATAATCGGAGGCGGGAGCGCGGATGTACATCAGTTGACGCTGGACCCGCCGCCGACACATTGTCCGGTTGGAGCGATGAGGGAGCAACCGCCAAGCGCTTCGCTCTCCTTAGAGACCACGAACCCGACGGTGGTCTTGTCGGTTCGCAGATGGCTGAGGAACAGGCCGGGACGGACATGTGCCTGGTTCTCGCGCGTGTGGAGGCCAGTCTCGATGAGTAGGATCTTCAAGGAGGGGCCGGCAGCTGCTAATCGGCCCGCGGCCAGGCCGCACCCCCTGGCATGATCGAGTTAGCCTGCGCTCCTTGAGAGAGTCAAAAAATGTGGGTACCTCCAGCGAAGATAATATCGTATTCGGATTCGAGAGCTAGCATTTTGCGCACAGGTTCGTGTGAGAGTGGAGATGAGAGATTTGGCTCAGAAATGAAACAGTATTTATAGCGTGATATTCAAACGTGAGGACTGGGCAAGAACGGAGCATTGGGCAAGAGCGGAACTGGGTGAGTGCGGATAATGACTAGAAACACTATGCAAGCACTATTCAGTCCTGGAACCACTACGGATCGTCAAGACTCCAACTCAACGCCCAGTGTATCACTACGGTCATCAGGCCATATATAGCGAAACCAAACCCTCAACCCGCGGGCAGCAGCCCTTGCCGGCATAAATGTTATTGAGATGGTTTTATGTAGCCAAGAACACTCCAATCGGGCAAGGTTTCCATCCATCATTCTCGCTCAACATCTTCCACCCCTGCGGAATGCCCGAGGCTGCTTCCGCTCGTGCAGAACCAGCCGTCACGGCTTTGGTTGTCGATGGTGCGTCAACGAGTGATTGGATCTGAGAGAGCCTGGTATGCATCTCAGAGAGTGATGATTTAGACCAGGGCTAAAAGGTGTCAGTCCTGCCTTTAACGATTCATGACGCATTAACTCACATCAGACGCCTTCGGGCCATTGCTGGCAACGATGGATAGGAGGTGCGATGTCTTGGCGACCAGATGGGGTGACGGTGAGGAGAGAACTTCGACCAACAGTTTTGCACTTGATGAAAAATAACGTTTGAGATGAGGTCGCAAGATCTGAGCGTGAGAAGCGGGCACTTACAATCGTTTCTCTTCTGTCGCCTTGCCCAGGCCAGCTAAAAGTGTGGCTACGGTGTCTTCCCTCCATCCATCCCTCGCCTCGTCATCTTCAAACGCGTGGATAAGCCATACGGCCCAACCGCCGAGTGCGGCATCATAGGTCGCATCCTCTCCTTCGGGGCGCTGACCTTCTACGAGGTATGAGCAAATTTGAGAGACCAGTTGCTGCGGGAGAGAAGGGTGGTGCGAAGCAGCATGATCCAAGAGAGGGGACCATAAGGCGACATTGGGAGGCTCCGTGGCTAGTGGCGTCTTCGCAGGATGTCGTTTCCTGGGGGCAGGGATAAGCTATAGCACAAACTCGTTGCATATAGACATAAATTTGAGAATACGCACGACTTGGAAACGGGAACCAGCCCGCCCTTATCCAACAGCCTCTCACAAAATCTGTCTACTGCGAATCTTTCCTTCTCCTCGTCTTGCAGATCCGCGTGTCCGCCCCAGCTACCATCCCAAGCGGCGACCTTGGCCTCCCCCACCCAGCGCTCTACCTGCCGGAGTAGTTTGTTCAGGTCATTTTGACGTCGTGTACGGAGCGATGCATCCCGGGTAATGAGTTTCAACAGTGCTTTGTATTCTTTCAGAATCGGGGCGAAAGGGCGAAGAGAAGTCGGGATAGCCGTAGCGGCGGTTGGGTTGGGCGGGTTCAATGTGGGAAGGAAATAGTTGTGTAAAAGCCATCTCATTGACTAGCAATCCAAAAATGAGCTCTGGGACGTCTCAAATTTCGAGAAATTCGTACCTGGTTAGCCGCTTCTCTCAATATCTCCAATGATGGCAAGTCCTCGTGTGTTGCCCCATGACGGACCTCGACGAACCATGATGGCAACCCGATTTGGGCAGCTATGGCTGCAATAGAGCGCGCGTACGCGCCCTGTTGTAGCGGATCAACAAGCCCGTTAACGAGGCGCACGATAGATAACGCATACGCTTGCCGGAGCGGCAGGGAGCTTGACGTAGACGCCGAGGATAGGTCCAGCAGGTGGGCGCTGAGGATCGCGTGAGTCGATTCAAGCGCTGGAGGCAGAGGCGTAGATACTCTCCACGCAGCGAGCTAATAGAAACGCCGGCAGAAAGACAGTAAAAACAATGGTGGAGTAAGAAAAGGGAGGAGCAATAAACCTACCCTATCTCTTGCTTGCGTCTTTGACTCGGCGTCCGACTCGTCTGCGAATATCCAGCCACAGAGTTTTTCTAATTCCGCAAGAGATGTCCAAGGAACACGTCGCGGAAGATGCATTGTTTCGGTCTGCGTATAGATATCACGGTAAGCAGCTCTCTAGAGTGCAGCTCGAGCAGCGAAGGGACGCGAGGGTGGAGGACAGCTGAGTCAAGCATGGCTCAAGCTCAGGGTCATCCATAAAACTGCAAGATTGGACTCGATCGGCCCGGAAAGAGTCTGCTAACTACCATGTATGTTGTATAACAAGTCAACCCAAAAAACCCTCGACCGTGTATCCAAAAAAGCCCAAAGAAATGCGCGAAAACCATGAAAACGCGAGCAACAAAGTCAAAGCCGTGTATAGTTACAAATTGAGTTGGGGTGTCGGTCTTGGTACCGCGAAGAATGAAGTCTGAGAGGTGAGTGTCATAAAGAGAAACGAGTGTTACGTGTATGGTCTAATTGTATGAGCGCTCCGAGGTGGAGGATCTAAAGTAGGCTTCCTCGTCCTCCTGCTTGGCCGAGCCTTCGAACCAGTCCATAGGCAGGGCAGCCGACCCGGTCCCTGGCGTCGAGGGCATGTCCGACATCATGGTTTCGTTTTCGTATTCAATCATCCCCTCGCGGATGGAGATCATCCAGGGATGTTCAAAGAGTTCTTCTGCCGACGGTCGCACCATTGGGTCGATAGTGAGACATGCTTTGATGAAGCTGATTCCGACTTCGCTCAGTTGGCCCGGCTCGGGAAGGGGTGGGTGGTTCGTCGCGACACCAATATGAAACATGATAGCCCTAGAAGCAGTACGAAAAGGATAGGTTAATAAAGATAGTTACACCTCAGGGAGAGATGACCGTACCATTCATTGTCAAGGTTTCTCCACGGCTTCCTGCCAGTGACGCACTCGAGTACTACGCACCCAAGAGACCAAATGTCCATTGCACCATGCCTACCACGTTGGTCATTCTTGATCATCTCCGGTGACATATACATCGGCGTCCCGGTCAAGCTGTTGTCCATCATCCCAAGCATACCAGGTACGACCCCGGTCATACTGGGTATTGGCACACGCGAGCGCTGGACCGAGCCGCGCGTCTTGGCAGCCAAAACCTTGGCGGCGCCAAAGTCGACAAACTTAATAACGCCCATGTGATCGAGGAGGATGTCTTCAAGGAACAAGTTAGCGCTTGGACGCCGTGTAGTGCACGAGAGGTAGGCTCACTGTCCGGTTTCACATCCCGATGGACAACGCTCGCCTTATGAAGATAGGCAAGGCCCTCCAGCATCTGGAGCGTGTAGACCTGTACAACGCTCTCATCTTCAATCCGCCCGTGCTCCAATAGCCCAGAGAGACTGCCGCCCTGGCAGTATTCTTCAAAGATGAAGACCTTGTCCCGATGGACCTCGATTCCGTAATACTCGACGATGTTCGGGTGATGGAGCATAGACATCACGTTCAGCTCGTCTCGAATTTGCTTGGAAAGATTCGACAAGCTCGACGCGTCTTTGAACCGGATCTCCTTGACCGCCATGAGTTCACCAGAGTCGAGGTTAACGGCAAGATACACCGAACCAAAGGCTCCGCCTCCAATGAACCGGCCCTGCTGCCAACGTATTGCGACGCGCGACCGGGACGCGGCAAGCGAGAGCAAGGATCGGTCCTCTGGTTTTTCTGTATCCAACACGCGCCCAATCCGCTGCTCCGCTAGTTCGATCTCCTCCCGCCGTTGATCCAACTCTCGTAACTTCCAGAATGTTGGGCGGGTCTGCTCCTCCTCTTCCTTCTCCTGGAAAAAGCGGTCGCGTGTGGGGCCGGGAGAGAGGTTGGGAGGAGCGGGACGGTGGTTAAAGAGGAAGAATTCATCGGTCGCTGACTGCTCTTGTCGCATCTCCGCGAGCCGCTCCTTCTCTTTCTTGGCTTCGAGGCTGGAGCGCGCGCCGAGGATATCAAAGTGGCTGACAAGCAAGGTGACACAACTCGCAACCTTTTGTCGAAGCAATGAAAAGTCGGACTCGGAGAGTTGGAGGATATATTTTCCCCGAGTGCGTATCATCGCAAACTCTAGGGCGTTGATAGCCCATCGAAACGTCTTGCTGTCCGTCGGATCGCAATCATCGCAAATGAAAGCGACCCAGGATATCGCCAGGCGCGTGAGTAATCGGTCGACCTTAGGCGACAGCGCTTTGTCGACGAGCCTCTGCGCGAGCTCCGATGCGAAGACAAACCAATTTTCCACCAACTCTTGTGTTCCCTGAACACCGTTCGCTGCCTGGCGGACTTGGTGCAAGGACTCCACGATGGCCTCCGAAACCTTGTTGGATGTCCGCAGGATCCTGCGAAGCTCGCGGTTGACAGTCGGGAGATGCGCCTGCTGTTCGATGACACAGGCCAAGGGGCCCATCGGAGTTGACATCTCCTCTTCTTCTCGGTCATCGTCGTTGTCTTCGTCATCGTCGCCATCATCGTCTACAGTGTCCGCCCGTTCGTCACGGAGAAACACTTCGGCAAATAATAGCTTCGACTCCGCCAGTCGATCACGAGAGCCATTAGCTATCAGCCGGACGCGACGGTCACGAAGTTCAAACTCGACCTTGGGAACATCCATCATCACCACTTCGCCCCGCCACAAGAACCGGTCGGTAGGTGAGAGGAGTAATAGGTAGGAGGGTGCGTTCTCCTCTCCAGAAATAGACTCCTCCTCTGGATCGGCCATATCGTTCACGTCAAATGACTGCTGCAGCATTCGGATTACCTTGTCGGTGCGATCCTTGAGAAGTGGATGTCCGATGATGTAAACCCCTTCTTCCTCATACGTGTTTGTGTAGACGAGGAAATGATCCGTAGCAACCAATGCTTCGATGAATGGATCGATATCCATGCTGTCAAGGCTGTATTCTGCCGAGTTTGTGAATCGCTGCATGATAAGCCTATGGCCAGATGTTCAGCACAAATACGAGGATTATATGGAACGGGCACATACCTGGAGAAGCGCTGAAGTTTTCGGAACCTGGGGCGGACGTCTTCGAGAACATTTCCAAAATAGCGAACTGTCCCCTCGACGCTGTTCTCTTTCCTCGTGTCCTTGCCTGATGCACGTTCCAGCAAAGTGCGTTGGCTCGGGACGTATTTGGGCGTCTTCATTTGTGTCTCGAAGAGGTTGACAACCCGCACCGTCAGTCGATTGGTGATACCACTGTGTTCACAAGAGCTTAGATGCAACGCTTAGCTATCTGTATTTCTGGAGCTCACCATAGCTGTTCGGCCACCACGGCGGCACCCTTCTCCGTCATCAAGGCTACGTCGCACATGAGGCCCCATTCCATCTCCAAAAGCTCCGTCTCCTTGAGCGAAACTTCTTTATCGCCTCCTTTGAGCTTCCAGTCGATGAGCTTAAAGAAGAACTGAAGCGACTCGATGATAACGGTGTCGTATGTAGGGCTGATACTCGGTGGTAGGTCCCAGTATCCCTCCGCGTCGGAGGCCATAAAATCCTCGTACTCGGCTTTGAGCGCACACGCAAAGCCGATGGATGTCCTGAAGTCGTCCAGCATCTGGTCGATCGTTAACAGGTTGGGCTCCTTTAGCTTCAGGGCGTACTCCAACCGGACGCGAAGTAGAGCCTCCATGAGTCGGGTTGGGAATGAGATAAGGAGGACGAGCTCGTCCTCAAATTTGGGAAGGTTAAGCTCGTCGAACCTATCCCCATATAATATGAGCAAGAGTTTCGCAGATCGGACGGGCGCATGTATCTTCGCCAGGCCGCCTTTCTCAAACGTTCCTTGAAGAGAGTCTTTTATGATTCTCTCGACGAACGTCGTGGAGTCGGCGTGCTCCTCAGGAGCTGGCTTCGACTTTTGGATAGGAACCTCTGCAGTCGTGTTCGGCTCGGTAACGTCCAGCTTATCACTACCTGTCCACGTTTTCAACGAGTCGATCTGGTATCGAAGCGAATTCGCGACGTTTACCCAACTGACAAGGACGTCTCTCCTCGACGTGAACTCTTTCTCGGTGCAAGCGGGGTGCTCCGATTCCATATCCTGGAGACTGGGATATAGTGACTGGGCATAATCGAGTCGATTCAAAACGCCAGTGATTTGTTGTATGGGTGGAGGGGGAGGGGTGTCGGCCGCGTCTGGGTCATCAGGGGAGATAACGCGAAAGTTCAATATCTCGTCAACAATGGGTTTGACGGTGCGCAATCTCCCTTCCTCCAGATACTGTCGCTCCGACTCAACTGTTTTCCGATGGGCGAAGGCGCGGAGTCCATACCAGATATCCAGCCGATTACGGTGTGCTTCAGATGACTCGAGTGCACGAGCAATTCTCGTCTTTTCGGTCCGCAACACTTCACCACTAAGGACGGAGGAGAGCATCGCCTGCCATTCCAACCTCTCCATGTCCCTCTGGCCTAGTTCTGCCGCTCCATCTAGCTCCAGGTCGTCAGCCAGGGTGGCGGTTCGCGCTGCGACATAGGTTATGTCCGCGTCCTCGTCGTCAGTTTCACCTCCATCGGTGGAATGGCCCAAAGGCCTCTGGAAGTGGAGTTTTTCCATATCCTCCTGCTCGACCGAGGAAGGGTTTTGATACTTTTTGAAGAGCTGATAGTACTTTTCCGAGTATCTCTTCTGAGGCGGTTTGGGCGGGTTCGAGTTGGTATCCGGGACAGAGGAGGCTTGTGAGGAGCCAGACGAGATTTCAGATGAGTAAGAGCTTGAGCTTCGCAGCTTGAATCGGGCGCGTGGAAAGCTAGGCTGAGAGGACGAGGGGAGGGATTGTTGCCATCGGCCCATGTCGTTCCATGCATCGTCCCCCGCCGGCGTGTCCTCAAGGTGAGGCGACAAGGTTGGCGTGTGTTTCCTTGCGCCCATACTGGACTTTCCTTGCAGCGGCGGTCGCGTTGGCATTGCGGCCGATGTCGGAGAGAACGGCGAGCGTGGATGGGCCCTACGCTACACGTGACGCAGGAGCAGAGTGTCGAACCAGTCGTGAGTCGTGACAGTCGCGCGCGAGCACGACGAGGCGAATTGAGAAAGGGTACATACAAACATATCAAAATAAGCAAGATGCTCCGGAGTAAGAAGACACTCTCATTCCTTCATGCAATCCGATATGGTGTAGTGGCTAACATTATCGCCTCTCATGCGGAACGCGATAGCCCGGGGTTCGATTCCCCGTGTCGGAATTCTTTTTCTTGCTTTTCACACAACTATGTCGAGTACATATAGCAACATTACCACAACGACCACACGAAGCACCATGTGAGTACCATGTAGATCACCAGAAGCTAGTATCTAGAGTCATTTGTTTTAGTGAGTTGCATTGCGAGCGGACTACGCATTGGGTAGGATTTGCCTAGGCGGCAACCTCCTTATTAAGGGGGACTGGTGACTGTACTATTCATGCCTTTGTGCGCGGCATGGGCGAGCGCGCTGCGGGCATCAGGTTTTCGGAAGGAGATACCAAGTATGTACGAACAGTGGCAGTCGCAAAGACAATCTTCTGGCATATTGACATCGTCCTCGTCGCCTTCCCCTCCTCCGCAGCTACGGCCAGATATCAATTCTTTTTTACTTCCTCATATGATAAAATCCACTGGTCTCACGCACAACCGGCAATGGAAAAAAAAGGAGTTCACAATCATGACGACTACTTGGTAAATACTGTAGGATGGAATGCCAGTGAGTTTCATTGGCCAAAACGATATTTGAACAGCTGATGCGCACTGCTGACTACATCGTCGTCTTGAACTAAATGAGTCAACCCGACCTGTAGAGAAGTTTTGTTAGGGCAGGTCTTTTAGTTATAGGATACAAGGTGCGGTACCTTTTGAGGGTGAGGAGCAAACTTCGACGACTTTCCCTGCGTAAATGATACGGTAAGCCCATCAACCTACCTAGTTAAGCGCTGTGATCCATCCTACCCTATAGAATGGATGTCCGTTAGGAAAAAAGAGTCTGGTATATGTACCCATGGGGAACTTACCAAACAAGAGCATATCGAAAATTCGACACGAGGGTGCGGTGAATACCATGGCAGACATGCTAATATGAATGCGCAAATGATAGCTGAGGAATGCGCAAACCATATTACTACTCGTATGCGACTGACCTCTATCGTTGCACCTTTCCGCAGACAGATGGGATCTGTAAGGTCGGGGTGGACCCCCCGTTTTTTGGTGTATACCTTAACCAAGCCAAGGTTCTCCCATATTTTTTCCAGGAGGTAATCCAAGCTATAAGGAAGCCACAGGGTGAGCGAATGCGGCGCTTGTGATATAAGGAGTCGCTATACTTCAATCCTAATTCACAGCTAATCACCAACGAGTGATCAAGGTTTGCCAGTCGGTCCAGCTCTTCCATGCTAATGGAATCAATCTTATTGAAGACATATAGGCATGGCAGGTACTTTCGGTTCCCTCCGGTCCCGAAATTCGATTAGCTTTCTCAGCGAAAGAACGATGAGCATTTATCTCAATGGCATACCAAGAAGAACGTCAATGAACTCGTCGATCGTGATCTGGTTAAGGCCCTCATAAGTTAGCGGCGAGATGAAGATAAGTTGTAAGGATATAGCTTACATCTTCTCGAATCATAACATCACAATTATGAATTTTATACCCAGCTAGCACTGTTCGTACTGCCTTCTCATCGGTGTGAGTAAGTTTAACGGTGGTATTGATCTACATGACAAGAAGTTTTATGAGTTACACAATCTACATTGGAAGTTCAGAGGTTCGAATACCGTAATCTGAGCAAGTACGATGTCGTTAGTGTTAGGATCGCTTGTGCTTAGGGCTCATACGAGCTACTCACACCACCAGCCGATTTCTGTTTGAATACGACTAAGGTATCCGGTAAGCAGGGGAGATATTGGGTCAGGACAAAAATAATGCCAACCGTCAGGCTTCTTTTTGTTTAGTCTGATGCCAACCGCATCCAGCTCGATCTCTAACAGTCGACGCTGCTCTTGAGATTTGGTCGCATCAAGCATTATGATGATCAAGTCGGCGGTCTTTGCAACTAGTGAGTAGCAGGCCGGTAAGGGAAAGGGGCGATATTAAAAGATGTATAAAACTTGCCAGAAACGACCTGGCGACCTCGGCCCCGACCTTGAGCGGCGCCTTCAACGATCCCCTAAATCACGAGTCAATTTGGGCTACGAATAAACAGAAATAGCGGCGAAGACTGACGGGGAGATCAAGGAGCTGAATGCGAGCACCGCCATATTCAATTACTCCGGGGATAGCGGTGAGCGTGGTGAACTCATAGGCAGCCGTTTCGGACGCCGTTTTTGTCGTCTTAGACAGCAGAGTGGACTTTCCGACAGACGGGAATCCTATCAGAGCGACGCGCGCATCTATGTAGATGATTATTTAATGCCTGTTTTTCTCTGCGCTGCGCGCGATCTGCAGATGATTTCGTACCTCCGCTCTTTTGGACATCGAACCCTTCACCAGCCTTTCCAGACTTGCCCGTTGGTTCAAGTAGCTGTGCACGATAACGCGCGAGCTTGGCTTTAAGAAGGCCCAGATGATATTCTGTGGCCTAAAGAAGTATCACACAGTTGATCGCTAGTGTATATGCAAGCAGTTGAGTTTACGGACTTTATTCTTCTGGGCTGAGATATGTGTCAAGATCGCAATATTGATGGATACGCAGCGCAGAATAAGGCTCACTTCTAGCCATCTCCTCTGGTCACCGCGGGCAAAATTTCAATGGTTTTTCTTGCACTTTGAAGAAAGGACGACACCTGCCCTCAATCTCTTTCATCTAAAACTCCATTCAGTAGGTGTGCTGATAACGCGACAGTATCGACAGACCTTCTCTACGATACCCATCTTGAAAGTATGCCAGATTATCTACGTCGGGGCCGAGTGCTTTGTTTCTCGCTCTGTTGAAGCGGCGAAGATCGAGGTGGAAGATCGCAGCAAGTATTATTAATGTCAATGAGCGGCACACCAGCTGACATAAGCGAATCGACCCCAACAGTTACCAAACAAGGTGTGGCCATTCTCTCCACGTAATGGCTCGGTCCCGATGCCCGCCCGCTGTCCGCCCGTAACATGTGACTCTAGCTACCGCATATAAAGCCCACGAAAACGCATGTATCTACGAATTTCCTCTCGTTCCCCCCTCGCGAACGAAGATACTTTTTGCGCGTCATTTGTGCGTGAGCTCAAGCGACGGAGTCTCTTTCACAGCACACATAAACATTACACCCGCATGCACGCACGTCGCTGTACGCGTATGTGTATTCTTGCGGCGCTGGCGGTCTCCGAGTCTCATAGCTAGCTTCCACAGATATCTGAAGTTGACGCAGTCGTGCACGGAGTGCGCGCAATACGTAAGCAGAACCAAACATCACGTGCCTCTCGTTTGCTGCGTCCCGGCTGCTTGCCATGCCTTGTGAGCCATAACTTCTGCTACCATCGTCTTCAAGATGTCCGCTCTTGAATCTGAATATGACATTATCTTTGTAGGAGGTAATCCTATAACCCCCCATTTATTCTCTGGCCCAGTAGTGACCCGATGGGTCCCGATCGTTACAGGTGGTGCTGCTGGTGGTTTTGCTGCAGGGAGACTGGCGGCGGCCGACCCCTCCCTCAAGATCCTGATTGTAGAAGCTGGCCTACACACGCGCGATGATCTGGCGCACGTCCAGCCAGTGCAATTTTTAAGTCACTTACGACCCGATAGTACCACTGTCAGGTTTATAGTTGCAAAGGAGAGCGAGGCCGTTGGGGGCCGTGCGCTCATTTTCCCCTGTGGACAGTGTGTTGGCGGCGGGTCTAGCGTAAACTGTGAGCTCGCCATGCTCTGAAGCACGCCTTACGCAGTGGATCATACTCATCGCTCATGTCCTCTGCAGGGATGATGTATACACGCGCGGCTGCCTCCGACTACGACGATTGGGAAACTAAATACGGGAATGTCGGGTGGAAGGCAAAGGATCTCTTGCCATTGCTCAAAAAAGTTAGTTTGGTCAGTCTACATGCCCTTACGAGCATCATCTAATATTGTTCCGGCTGTAGACAGAGACATATCAAATCGATGCAGATAGGGAAGTTCATGGCTATTCAGGCCCCTTGAAAGTGTCGCATGGAGGGGGTGTGAGCACCGATGCTGGGAAGGACTTCATCGATGTTGGGCTAGCGTATGACAAGGAGAGAAGCTTCACTGACGACCCAAATCAGCTATTCGCTCTGGGTGGATACGCTGTGAGTGATAGCCTATCAACTACTGCCAGTACCCGACTAACCTCAGTAACAGAGGTGGCCCAAGTAGGCATAGCATCAGCACGCTCCGTCTTTCCTCGGACCGACGCTCAGTCTGTTTAGGTGGATTGATGCTGAGACGGGGAAACGCTCAGATGTAGCCCATTTCTTGTATAAGCAAGATAACAAGAATCTTCACATCTTGACCGGCTGCGTAGTGAAAAGGGTAATTTTCGAGTGAGTAGCTCCCTTTTTGAATGTAGCACATTCATTGACCCGCTTTTGCAGAGGAAAGCGCGCAGTTGGGGTAGAGTATGTTTACAACCCTCGCTTTAACCCCAATGCAACCTCGGAGGTTGTCGTAGCCCGTGCCAAGCGATTGGTTGTGCTCTCTGCAGGCTCATTCGGCTCCCCTAGCGTTTTGGAACGATCGGGCATTGGCGCAAAGTCGATTCTAGAGAAGCATGGTGTGGAACAGCTAGTAGACCTACCAGGCGTTGGCGAAAACTATCGAGGTGGGAACTCTCAATGACTTGAGTTGACAATATCAAGATTTAATGCCTTCGTGTGACGACGACTGTCAGATCATCCGCTCATTATCGTGCCATACTTCTCTCGTGAGGATACGCTCAATTTGGATGGCATAATGCGAGGCGAAGAGAGCGAAGTCCAAAGTACGTGGAATGTTGGTGTTTTCCTCACTCCAAGCTCATCAAGTGCTTCTCCCGTAGAATGGTCTGCGCAATGGCTCAAAGACGGCTCTGGACTGATGGCTAGCAAGTGAGTATATTTTAGCATGTACCATAATGCAAACATTGATGTCATATCATCAGCGGCATTGATGCAGGGGTCAAGCTTCGGCCAAATGCCAAGGAGCTCGAAGAAATAGGCCCCGATTTCCAGCAGAGGTGGGAGACGTTCTTCAAGGACGCACCTGACAAGCCTGTTCTTTGGATGGGTGGCGGCGGCCTGTAGGTCTCCAAATAGAAATATTGAGTATCCATTGATGCTGACATTGGGCGTACAGGATGCCGGGCGACTATTCAATCGCCCCTCGGCGCAACTTTTTCGCCATGGGCACCTATGTTCAACATCCAAGTGGCATGGGCTCTGTCCACATTACATCTGGGGATGATGCGAATGCACCTCCCGAGTTTGATACTGGTTACCTCAGGAAGTTGGTCATTCTCCGAGTAGCTGTTATGCATACGATCATCGCGTACTGACATACACTCACTCAAAGTGCCGACGATTTGGCGCTCCTCAAATGGGGATACAAACGCTCCCGCGAACAAGCCCGCCGGATGGCTTGTTATCGGGGAGAATATGAGCTCAGCCACCCAAAGTTCTCTAAAGAGAGCGCGGCAGCGCTCAGCGACGATGCGTACCCGGTAGATATAAATGCACCCAATATCGTGTACTCTGAGGAAGACGAAAAGGTTCTTGAGACGTTTGTCCGCAACAACGGTAAGCGATCACCGCTCTGCGCTTTTCCGGCGTCTTCCTGAGCGTCTCCTTCACTGCGGCATAGTGATGACTGCGTGGCACGCCGTATGTTTAATTCTAGCTAAACTCGCGGTCATCACTAAAGTCCTGTGATATAGCTCGGGACTTGCTCTATGAAGCCTCGCGAAAAAGGTGGTGTCATTGATCCAGAGCTCAACGTCTATGGGGTTGAGGGGCTCAAAGTTGCAGGTGCGCTTTTGCTACTCCGGTCAATTTGAGGCATGTACTTACAGTCTGCCAACTTTCACGTGATTCAGACCTCTCCATTTGTCCCGGGAATGTGGCCGCGGTCAGTCACGCTATTTCCTCACAAACATGAATCTTATTGCTCACGTATCCCTTAGAATACATACTCTACTGCGCTGCTTGTTGCGGAGAAGGCTGCTGTTATCATTGCGGCAGAGTTGGGCATTGAGGGCGTGTAGAGGGGTTTTGCCGCGTTGTACAAATAAATAAATAAAATAAGGATAGCAATCTTGAAGTTGAATCGGAGCTTTATGGCTAGGGCTCTTGGGCGCCTTTAACAAAAAGCCAGTTTTTGTTAGAACCCGGGAGGGGATGAAAGTACAGGCCGCCGTAAGACAACGACTAAGCTTGCTCCAAATCACAATCTCAGAAGCTTGGATGCACAGAACGATCTCAACCATAATCCGTACACAACAGAAACATCAGCGAAATCATGGATTCAAGAAGAAAAATCCACACAAGGTAACCTATATCTTCCGATGCTCAAACTCGCGTTCATCGATCTCCTTCGCAGCTTCGAAAAAGGCTCCCAGTGCAACCCACCCAAAGCTCTTGGCCCCGAAGTTATCGTCGAGCTCGCGAGATATCTCCCAAGCCACCCAAGCGCGGAGCAGCCAATCTTCTGCCTCACCCTCCTCCTCTCCCGCAAGCGCCGCGCGCACCCGCGTGACTAGCTCCGTCGACTGTGTGCGCATGTGCGAAATCATGTCCTGTCGTCTCCGAGGCTGCGACGACCTTGCCATGATCGAGCCGATAAACACTTCTTCCTCTGAAAGCTGCTTCGACTTTGAGCGACTCAGAGTGTGCATGGCGCAGATGCACTGAAGTTCTGTTGAGAATGCGAGGAACTGCTCTGTTAACTCTGCGGCGATCTCAACGGGCCACTCCACATCCAGGTTATACTTCCGAAGAAGCCTGCGCAAAAGAGCAGAAACCGGATGGTTCCTCTGAACGGCGTAAGTGGACGAAACCAAAGCCAAGGCTTCCTCGATGCAAACCCGCTTCACTTGTTGGGTATCCACCGGCCTTGCATCTTGTTTGATCTCGATTGCGCGGTAGAGGTGCCCCAACGCGCGCTGACTTTGATAGTGCTGGCCCGGGGATCGATAAGACATTTCTCCTGCCGACCAATCGGGTTTCTCCCTGAACTTGAGCTTGGGCAACATCGATTGCTCTACAGGTCTCCCGGTCTTTGGGTAGTCGACGGCGTCAGAATGCAGCCCCGCCAGTAAGATGCAGTCGGGATCCTCGACGCCCCTTTCGCTCTGATCCGCAATGATGAGATGTTGGTTGGCAATCATGCCGAGAATGTCGGAGTTGATGAATTCGACAACAAAATCTGCGACGTCGGTGATTGTACACGGTCGATCGAGTGTTTTGAGCTCAGGTGCCTTGTACCCTGCGGGTTTCGCACGACGAGGAGGGTGAAGGTCCTTCAAAGTGACTAGGTTGTACAAATCGCCATCGAGGTCTCCGCCTCCCAAGCAACTTGGCAGCGACCGCTGGCCTGCGAGGAAGTAGGTATGGTTAAGCCTCCCTTAATTTCAATTATTTGCAATGGCATACCTTTACAAGAAAAGACGACGCAATTTGGAAATTCATCATGGACGAAGGGGGAGTTGGGAGGTGGTTTCCCAATTGCCCTGACAATTTGAACGTCGCCGGGATGCATGGTTGGAGAGCGCGAAATCATAATGGGACCCTCCAAATATTTAGATTTTTGACCAAGTTCCTTGATACATGCTACCGGGTGTTGAAAGAAAGAAAAGGTATTAGCTAGATATAATTTTAACGTAGCAATTACTCACCAAATATCTCCCCTTCTTCGAGGAAATCGTGTACATCTGCTATACCCACCAACGTCCAGCAATCCTTGACCGGGATGCGCGCGCGATGTTTGAGTTCACGAAGGATGTGGTTAACTCCGAAATGCAAGGATTGTTGGAGGAATTCGTCGGCCAAGGTAAAGTTAGAATTCTCATCGAACCCGAATCCCTCTTTGTAAAGATTCAGCATCACGGACGGGAGGCGAAATGATGTTCCGAGGCCGTGCTGTTCCAGCAAACGAGCGGCTCTCTCGAGTTGTCCCACCGCAGCCTTGGTATCCTCTACCGCGATTTTTTGGAGGCGTGAAAAGACGTGCGTAGGTACTCCGAGTGTGTCGAGAATCATGATAAGCGGGCGATTCAAATACATCGGCCCGGGCTTGTCAAAGGCCCTCGCAATCTCGATGTCCCGCGAATTCGGGGCATCGAACTTATCCATCGATGGTCGAACGCAGAGAGTTGGCTCTTTCATCTTATAGTCCACGCTAAGCATGCCTTTATACCCGCCAATGCGGATCTGATATGCGCTAGGAATGGCCTGTCTGCGATAACGCGGGCGTTTCCCTTTTTGAAGCTTCCCGAGCGCGCTCCAGATATCGTCCGCCATTTCGCGAGATATAGTCCCAATGCCATCAGTAAACACGGAGCCGTTGCGCTCGATGTCTCTGAGGTAAATAATTTCTTCTGCCTCCAGAACGATGGAAGGATCGGTAGCGGAGAATGCCTGAGACATACGGGCCCCATATCGCGCGGGGCAATATATGACGCGGTCAAAGTTCCCTAGGCTCTGCCTGATCGTCTCCGCCGTTACGCGACCGCGTGTCGGATGATCAAATGGCGTGCAAAACCAAACGGCGTGTTCCTTCAATGCTGAAGAAGAATACGCGAGGAAGTCAAAATGTTTTCCGGCGAGGTCAAATCCCTTTTGGAAGATGCCGCCAACTCGTTCGCGGACAAAGGCCGCGCCATCGACATCTCTGTCCCAGCGGAATAATAACTTGTCTTCGTCGGTGAAGTTGACACGCAGAAAATTGTCTTGGTGCTCGGGGAACTGCCGAAGCACACGATTGGACTATGAGATTTGAGTCACAAAAAGCATGAAATCAGCTTTGAAGTACGCCTGCGCTATCGTAAGTGAGCTCGCGTACCTGATCTGGATATGGTCCCTCCAAAAACATAGAGGTGGGCGTAAATGTTACATGATAACATTCGAAAAGGCCGTCGGAGCTTTTTTGGCGCAGGGCGCTGTGCGCAGCCGTCGCTTCGCGCTCGGCCAGGGTAAGGCAGAGAGGAACGCTATTATCCTGTGGCATCACCCCTTCGTTTTCATAGTCTGCCCACAGGCTCCTCAGGCGAACTCCGAAGAGGCGAAGGGCTTCAGATGCGCGGTGGGAGTCCAGGGTGCTAGCCAACCTAGTGACTTCGCCCCGTAACGAGTAGAGTTCGACTGGGTCTACCATCTGATTTCGATAGATGGAAAGCAGCTGGAAAGCAATCTTCCAAGGAAGCGTGGCAATCCAAGTCTCCAGTCTGTCGATGTTGCGCTTCGAGAACAGCCCCCTGTATACGACAGGAGGGTCCGACGCGTGGATCTTGGGGAGACCCGCGATCCTTGCCATCTTCCTGAAATCATCCAAATCTCCATAAGAGCCCAAGGTGAGCCGCAGCGTGTTGGAAACAAACGAGACGACGCGTTCATGATTCCCATCCAATGAACTCGTGCGCTTTCTCGGTTTGCAATTATTTGCCCGAGGCTGGTGCGCCATTATCAAGGCTTCGAGCATTTCTCCCTGTCTAATTTCAAACGCGGGGGTGACTTGAAGGGAGAATATTAGGCATGGTCGCCTCGTATCCCCTCCAAATGAAATCGAGTCGATATTGGAGAAACGGATGATGACGGAGGTTGTGTGTAGGGAAAGAATGTCTGAGTTTGCAAGTTTGATCGCGAGCTCCCGAGTCTCGTCATGAAACGTTAGCTGGCTCTTCGTGTGCCCTGGCTGGGCTTCCCATTCCACCGAGAAGGCGCCATCGCGACAGTACCAGCCAAACTGGATGTGCTCGACGATGACATTCTGGGAGAGCTGTCTCTCTCGCTCCTTTTGCCGATCCCATACCGTAGGATCCTGGTACGGGGTTCGTAGCAGACCATGGATAATGTCCGGACGTGGTGCGCTACGGCTCTCCGATAGTAAGATAGGTCGTCCCCGGACGACGACTTGAAAGGCGCCTGAAGGGCCATAGTCCTGCAGTAGCCGCCGTGCGACCAGCTGGTTAGGGATCGTGAGGACACCGCAGCCTTTGTGAGGCCCGGTGCTTCCGTGCTGATGGAATAAATGGATATTGAAGTTGAGAGGGGGGCCGCCTGCGAGAGAGGCGTAGCGGGGAGAGTGAAGGACGTTGGCGAAACCTTTCTTGATGTCGTTTTCGTTCGCAGTAAACGCGATCGACCTCATGAACACCTCCATTGTTGAGATGGTGGTTGAGCGGGCTCAGCGGAGGCAAGAATCTTTTGAAGTTAGCGGTGGCAAACAATATCAGCCGCCGGTAGCGTGCGTAAGTCTTAAAGAGCAAACATTTCAAGAAGTACGAATCAGGGACTTCACCAATTCGCGCTCTCGGGTGGTAATGAAGGCCTGCAGCATTAATTGGTCGTCGGCGTCGCGCCCAAGCCAGCGCAAATTGCTGGATTCCATCGTACTCTGTTTAATATAGTGCGATTGAGTAGGGCTTCAACCTGCCTTGGCGATTTTTGGCTAGCCCGATGGCGCCGGACAGCTGCGAGTCCAATTTTCTTCGAGCATACCGGTATTTTTCCAGAGCTGCACCGTGCATATTATCTTTGGACCAGGGAGACGTATAAAACGTTAGTAATAGCTGTTCAAAAGAGGCAGGTTTCTTTAGAAAGAGGCCTGCTTGGGTAATGTTGTTTACATAATCTATATATCTCGACTGCCAAATCGCTTTAACGGCCAAGTAGTACTCTCCGTCGACGTCCACATCAACACCCGCTGGCAGGCCCAGAGCTTCGCATTTCTGTATATCCCAAGAAACCTCGCATTGTTACGCTGCGCGCGGAAGCGTACATTTTTGTCACTCGTTTTTCGTTCACTGGCCATATTGCTTATAATCTCTCGCCGCACGTCTAACCATGGCGAAGAGCAGAGCGTCCAGATCGGCTCCCAGCTCAGCTTCCAAAGCTCGATTACCTCCCCAGACATCCGAATCCTTCTCCACGCCTTCTAAATCCAAAGCTAGAGCCACTGAAACGCTCACGAACTCGCCAGCGTCTTCACCCCGGCCTGCTCCGTATTTCTACGCGCGTTCGACCAAATCGGTCAAGATGAAGGTGTCCCCTAAGCTCCTCTTCCAGGATATAACCAATCGCAATACCCCCAAACTGGCGCCGAAAACTCCAGCGTCTAACCCTCTCTCCAAACTTAAACTTCCTTTGCCAGCAACCAAGTCTCTCATCAAAGGGAACAAACCAAAGGCGCTAAACAAGCATCGAGATGAAGGTTTGTCCACGGAGCCTGCTGCAGTTGGGAGGTGCACGAAAGGAGGGAAAGCTTTGAAGCTTCGTGTTGCCCAGGTAAGCTCATTCTTGAAGAACTTCAAACTTGGTGCAGTACTCATAGTCCTACTTCACGCGCTTTTATTCTCAATATAGTCGAAGGAACAGCAGGCTAGATCATCCAATTTGGAACTAGTGCAAACGCCATGCTCAGGACGATCCAAGACCCCCGTACGCCATGGGCTTAGAATATCAGGCGACACGACACTCCTCAGCAACATGTACGCTACCGAGCAGGATCAGAATCTTCCTCAGTCCCTCGTTGGCCTAGGCCTGACATTTCCAGAGTCGGCATTTTCATCTTCGTCGACGTACCGGACCTTTATCGAGAACATTCCTAGCGGCACATCGATACAAGTTCACCAGGAGACGGCATTGGACTCTACCGTCACTCCCGAGCACAGCGCCACCCCCGATATCCTTCCCTCTCCTTCTCTTTCTTCCATTATGTCCATGCCTATCGACGATCTCATGACGATGCACAGGAGTGATTCATTAATTCTCCTCGTCAATGAAGAACTGCCGCTAGAACCATCTCCCACGGCATTCTGTTCTCTCCACTCGTTGAGCGAAATTGCAGGCTCCCGGGATTCACTCTGTCTCGATATTGGCTTGGAGTTGCTGCCTCCTACGAGCATGGTGGTGGACGAAGAACCGCCTTGGTCTCCAACGGACGATGTGGAGGACGAGAAAGATTTCGGAGCCATACCTCAAAGACTTCCCAAACTCGCCCGTCGCTCCAGGAAAAGCCAGTCTATTAGAGGGAGCCCGTTACTGTCGACTATTATAGAAGTTCATGAATTCGACCCCTGGGGCATGCCGCTCGCGACGTCGACCTCAGCAATCGACGAGAACCGTCATATGATCAGTACGACCAATGACAAGCTCGCGCGGAGGAAGGCCCCGAGTCACCTCAACGTCCCCGACGCGCTACCGACCTCGTATTCGTTCTCTTCGGAGGTGTCGCTAGATGGCATGGATTTTTTTACCAAACACGCCTCGCGTATCGACTGGCCGCTGCCTCCGAGGAGGACCGTGACTGTTCTTGGAGGAAATCATGCAAATGGTGGTGGATCGGCGCTGTGTACCGTCGAAAACAACAATGATATTGAAGTCTGCATCCTTTTCATATTTGCCCGCGAAGAGTAACCCTGACCACTCGCTTCCCAGTATCTTCATCCAACCTTGCCCGCGACCCAGCAGCGGCGCCACTCGATCCATTTCACCCCCAAGAAGGACTCTCCCCCCATATCATCCTCCCAGCGACGCGCCTCCACCTCGCACCGTGGCGCCCGAGTCATCCCACTTACGCAGACCCAAGTCGCGCAGCTCTCCCGCAACCTCGACCTCACTGTCGACTCTGATTCCACAAACAACAACGACAACTCCCCGAACTCGCTCTTCTCTCCAGATCCGAGCACCCCGTCGCTGTCGCCCCGCATCAACGGCGTTCGCGTCACGTTCGGCTCTGACCAGGGCGCGCTGTCCGCGACACACTTTGGCCTCAACACGGTGACGCCGACGATCATCGCCCTCTCGACGACGCGGCCCATGTCGATCACGTGTCCGTCGCACGACGAGCTCTCCACGTTCTTCCGGCAGCACGCCGAGTCGCTCGTGTTCTACAACGATCCGAGCGTTGTGCTTAGCTGTGCGGCGGACCTGCTCATACAGTTTAGTAAGAAGAAGGCGTCGCGGTGGACGCGCAGCAAGGAGGGGCAGGCGGGGAAGAAGAGGCCTGTGAAGGTTAAGCTTGAGATATTCTTTGAGGGAAGGGACGTCGAGGGGATGGCCGCAGAGCAGCAGGAGCACAATTTCTCGACGGAGCTCGTGATCAAGGTTCCTCTTCCCCTCACGCTGGGAGAGATCGGGAGGCTTCTCGAGAGGCATTTGAACAACTGATTCTCACATCGATGTGTATGAAGATGACCATTAGATTTGTATTAGATACCCAAGAATAGGAGTAGAAACGCATGTAAGTGTACAGTGATATCGATGCGAAAGCGAGATGATAGTCCGAGCGGTAGAGCTATGATGGTTGGATACACATAAATATTACAAGTAGTTGTGGGGTTCAAGATGTGAGTTACTAGCAGGAGACCCTCCTGAGTGCTGTCTAACGCCTTTGGCGAGCGCAAAGCTTACGCGCTCGAACGGATTCTCCAATTGAGGCGAATCGGGCGGCTGCTGGGTGCGCCCCGTGGGCTCGATGTACTGGCAAGTCTCGTCGAACCGAACCGAGCGTGCGCTGGACCCAGACCTCGGCCGCGCAGCCACGGGCGCAGGGGCGGGCGGCATAGGGGAGGGCGCTTGCACAGGGGAGGGCGGGTATTCAGAACCAGGGGAGAGTACCTCCTCGGGGACGGGCGCACTGGCAGGTCGCGACGGACGCGGCTGCTGCTGGACCTGGGGCTGGATCACGGTGCGGGGCGCCGCAGGGGGAGAGGACGCACGGTTGGAACGAGTAGACGATCTGCTTGGCGTTGCGCTCGACTGCGATGCGCGATGTGCGTGCTCGGGTTGGGCACGCTGACGGGTGGTAGCCGCCGCCGGATACGACAACACGGCGCTTGCAGGAATGAGAGCAGGCCCTCTTTCAAGGTCGCGGTCCGCGGGCAGGTGCGGATAAACCACCTGCGTGGGATAGTAATACGGCGTGTGGGGCGGAGGCGCGTACACCGGGTGCGGCATGCCGATGGACGCGAAAGGGCTCGGGCCAAACGGCGAGTAGGGATACCGACAATCGTGATCGTCCTCATCCCTGCGTCTGGGTGCGCTGCGACGCGGAGGGCTGATCCTCCGCTTCGCCCAAAAGCCCACTCCGAGGATGGCGCTGGCCGCCATAAGACCGAGGGGGACAGCGATGGCTGTCGTCATCCCCGACGGTGTCTCCGTTGGAGGCAGAGCAGGCCGCTCGGTCGGCACGACCGATGCAGTCGAATTGGTAGTAGTGGTACTAGCTTTGGAAGTGGTGGAAGGAGCTGGTGCGGAAGTCTGGTGCCCCGTTGACACCACTCGGGTGCTCGTGTTCGCGGAAGGCGTCGGCGTCGGCGTCGGCGCAGGAGCAGGCGTAGATGGGGCAGGCGGCGCAGTGCTACGCGCATCCTCTTTTCCTGAGTCGTCGTCTGGTTAGTCCGGGGGATAATTTTTTTTTGAATAGATGAAGCAGCCGATAAGAGAAAGTGCTACGCACCTTCATTCGTGGGGTCGTCAGTATCTGCATCGCCGCTGGAGCCTGTCGGAGCGTCAGATGACGAGGGATTTAGACGGAACTTCGGACTCTTGTGCTTGCTTCCCGAGTTAGATGCCATGATGATTGTGAAGTTCCCTGAGTGGGAAACTTCGGGGATAAATCTAAGGGGAATATCAACAGAGTCAAAAGTGTGCGCATTGTCGGGATAAGAGATGCATACAGGGATACCGAATAATCCTTTCCAACTTTGGCAATGGACGGCCATACTCGGGCGCCGCACTTCATCTTGTGTACCTTACCACCCTTCTCGTCGCGCGAGGCCCTCGAGGGCGAGGATGGACTAATCCAGGCGCATAGCTGGAAAGATGGTGATATGACTTCTTTTGCAATCCGCCTTTAGGAATGAGTGAGTGACGGGCAGAAGACGGTGCGTTAGGGTGAGTATTCGTATATTCGTACCATGAGACGGGGAGGGTAGCGCCAGAGTCGTACTCCTCCCCTGCGGCGGGGCTAACCCAGCTGAGCTTTGCACTTTTTGACCCGTAGACAGGCATGGGAGCGAAGATAGACAGAGCGCACAAGTAGAAAAAGGGAGCACACGGGTAGAAGCGCATGTTGACAGTTCGGGGTGCTGCGTTGCGTACGAAGATCTAAACGAAGGAGAAATGTGGAGGCCGGAAGACGGGTGTGAACGGAAACCTTTTCATACTGTAGTCTCTCGTGTATTAATACTCCCAAGGCACCTCCGACATATCGGTCTCAGATACTTGGCGGAGTATCTGGAGCAATTCTGTCTGACCTTTACACGTGCCCCTCGTATTTGCGATTACTCTCGATTTGCTCGGGCTCGTACGTAGGGTACATTAGAAGGTTGTTTCACTTCTCTAGTAGTACGACGTCGACGTCATCGTGGGCCCCTTGAAGTAGCAGGGGGGAGTCGTAGGCTACCACTCCGCGCTTCTTTGCGGCGCGGAGTGTTCCAACCAGCGCTTCGACTATAGGCATACAAGGCAAATTTACGCTGAGTTCCAGTGCTCGCAGGCGGAGATGATACTATGAAGCGATCCTCACATATATTGGCACACCGATCGTCTCGCACCAGCACGCCAAACTTGACACTGGCGATGCCTGCCTTTCCATCCTCGACGGGTTTGCCCAGGCGCTTGATCTCGGTCTATAGAATCGGCAGATTATAGCCTTGTAACAAAAACCGTGCCGAGCGATGGAAAACGACCTTGAGGTCCTCGATCTCCTTGTCGATGTTCGTCATCGCGCGTGTCGGTGGTGAGTCGCTTCGGGGCCACTTGCATTGCGTACTTAGTTTCAGCATTTTGCTTCCGCCGACTCAAGGTGAAACGGGCCCTTATCGCCGCCGACGTCGACTCAACACCAGCTCAGCTTTGCTCAGCACCCGACTCCAAGACACACCGGTCTCGAGCATGTTCTGCTGCACCAGCCGCAACTTGGCAGCGGCTGTTGCCGAAAGCTCGGCGATGGCAGCGTCGCGGATGGCCCGCCAACGCGTCATGGCGCCCAGGGGCACAAAAAAATCACCGTCACAAGCGCCGCGGCGTTCCGAGCAAGAGGACGCGGCCCCTCCTCCACCTCCACCGAGACGCCCGCGGAAGCTGGCCGAGCTGAGCAATCTCCCAAAATCGCCCCGCGAGCGCTCCGTGCATGTGAGTGGCCTTGTCTTTGTTGGCTCGCGCACTCGCAAGTAACCTCATGCTCTTGGCGTCCCAGTTCAAGCACACCGCCGCTGGTAGCTCAGAGGGCGCGCTAAACCGACAGAAGTCCGCGCGAGTCGACCCTTCCCACCCAGCGGTGGGCAATCCCGCAGCACGCCTCCCTAACGTCACCACCCCGCTCTTCCAGCTCCGAGCCGTGCCTCAAGCACTCCTTCAGCGCTTCAGCTCCTCGTCCGCGCGCGCCCCGTCCAAACCTCTCCCGCCCCGCCCCTTCGTCCGCCTTCCCCACTTGGAAAAGAAGAAGGCCACCATGACGATGTTCAGCTTCATCGGAAAGAAATCGCTACATAAAAGCGCCTGCATTCGGTACAAAATCAAGCTGCGGATGAAGGAGGCTCTCAGGCTCGTCGTGACAAGAGGCGCGCAGGTAAATTCCGAAGGGCACATAATACTCGACGACAACGACGTCGGCGAATCGCGCTGGATATTACAAGGTGGGCGCCCACAATACTCCGCAACCACCACTCCCTCCTTACAGCTACTTTGTCCCAGGCTGGGCATACTTCTTCATCCCTACCCTTGAGATGTACAAGCATCCGCTTCCAGGTATAATTTCCCACGTTCGTAATGCCCTTCACCAGATAAAGCGGCATGGAGATATGGTGGACCGAGAGTGGATTGTGGAATCCGAGTTCAAATCCGCTGCAAAAGGGAAAGAGGACGAGATCGCCGCGTGGCTCGCTCAGTCGGAAGAGGAAGAGAGGCCTATCCGCCGGCGGAATTAATGCAGCATCGTTCCGACTACACCATGCACGATAATACCCCTCCATACCTAACACCTGGCTGCATTTCGGACCGCAGTCTGTAATACTTTTACTGCTGAGCAAATAAATCGGCGCCGGCGCATGCCCGCGTACGGGAAGATAGGATCCCGTGAAGAGCACGAGCCCTCCAAGATAATCATTTTATCAGGTGACAACTTTGGAAATGCGCAACAGCAACGAGACATATATCTGTGGGGTATCTTGCGATAACGAAATGATAGATACATTCAAACGACAAATAACCTCGAAAAAAACTACTACATGCTACTTAGAAAGAACGACATGCCAAACGAAAGAATTCGACCACTTGGGCCATGAGCTCGAGAATCGTGATCCAAACCCGAGTTGCCCAAACGCAACTCAAACTCCCAGCGAGAGAAGGCTCACTCAATAATCCACCGCTTTGACCGCACCGAACTAAACGTCTGGCTCCGACCCACATCCGCTGCCGCCTCGCTGCTCGCCTCGGATGCATTCCGCGAATGCGCACGATCGAGCAGGCCCCTCGAGCTCGACTGACTAAACTGGCTCGACTGGCTCTCCGAGTGCGCATGGCTCCGCGCTCCCGACGACGCCGTCGTGGTCGTTGTTCTCGCCGTCGTAGCCGTCAGCGACCGCGAAAGACGGTGCGTGCGCGCGGGCGCCGCCACCGCCACCCTCGGCGGCTGCGCAACAGTGATGAACGCGTTTTCGTCGCCCGACTCCCACGACGCCATCGAATCGACCGTTCCGACGCTGCCCACGCTGATGTTCCTCTGGATCGATGTCGGGCGCGGCGTTGCCAATCGCGAGCCGGAGCCTTCTTCTTCCATGACGGGCGAAAGCACTGCGGCTAACCGGGGAGTTTCCCCATCAGCATTGCGACCGGTACTGGCACCAGCACCGACACCGGGAGGCCGGAGCTGCGAGGGCGTCCGCTGCGGCGCGCCGCCCTGCGAGTCGATCCATTCGCCAAAATGGAGAGAAAAGGTCGGGACGATTGGTTCTGGATACGCAATCTTCTCGGCCCTTTCGTACTCTACGGGTGGCTCGGGAGAGCTGCACGCGTCCATCTTTTCATCCTCGACTTGGACTAGGTATCCAAATGAAAAAAGAGTGAGTTTGTGCCATGGGAAAGAAAGAAATGGGAAGGGACTCGCGGTATTGCTTGAGACCCCTGCCAAAATTGACTCGGCAAAGGACACCTGTTCACATAAAGCATAGGTGCTGTAAGCGCATATTCTTCATGAGGCATAAAAGGGTCATACCGAAAATCAGCGTCAAAAGGGTCAGCACAACCGCGCACACGGACATTAACGCAAAGAACGTCCAGGTCGTAAAAGTCACCCTGTAGCAACAAAAGCAACACCATACCAGAAGGAAAGATAAAAATGGTGATAGTGTTCGACCACATATTAATACCACGAAAGAATAAAATCCCAAAAGGAAACTGAAAACACCCACCTGAACGCTTTGCTGACAAACATAAACGCCCACGCAGCGATCAAAAGAGCAGAGAGAACCAAAAACGCATGCATCATGCGTCTGCGCTCGCGTCTAGATGCAAACCAGCCCTAATAAATTCGCAGAAGGAGCACATTAATATTAGTAAACGACGATGTTGATAGAAAAAAGTAAAAGGGCTGGATAGAAATAGGGGTTATTGAATAGACGGATACCATAGCGATCCATGGAATTAATGCCTATCCGGAACAGAAATCCCGTTGGCCAGAATTAGCGAGCTGTTGAATAGATAGACATTCGAGTGAGAACACTGACCAGGAGGACAACCCAGTACACAGCCTCAAACGCTTTGGCGTGAGCGGTGGACAACCCTGCTGGACTGTTCGGTAGGAAAAGGAAAGAAGGTTAAGTTATGGCAGATGCTCGTAACGTAGGAAGCTATGGATGCGACCGAAAAGAAGAGAAGGCTCGTACCCGCTGTACAACTGATCAATCCAAAGCGCCATAGAAACGACGATGAAAAAGATCGAGAGCTGGAGTGTGATGGATAAAATGAGGACGATCTTGTATATCCGGCTGATCTGGAGGCTCGCGCCGATCCGCTTGAACGTCTGCCACCCGAATGCCTACCATGCACACAGCAACCATGACAGATAAGACAAATAGGTAAATTTGAATCTAGTAGATGAGCTTGTGAGGTTTGAGTTGAAGAACGTACCCTGAGGAGCTTCCATGACAAGACCAGACTAATTGCGAGCGTCGCGCAGTTCACGGCCAAAACCGAGATCTGAAGGACATCGTTCATTAGGTGAACAAAGGGTGACAAGGAGAGGGATAAGTCAGGAATGAGAAATGAAGAGATAGAAGTGTCCAGCGCTGTTTATGTTTGATGCGACTTACCTCCGCATCGCCTCGGTTAGTCCAAAAACTAGGCAACAGATTCACACCGTCACACGCGCCGTCGACGGTGATCCTGCGGAACTCTTGCTTGAAGCTGGCTGTAGAGGCGAGCTGGAACGCCGCCCAACCCGTGGCGAGCATGTGTGTTGTGAGCGAGGCGATCCTGTATAGAGTCCAAAATCAGAAAAGGACGCCATGCGTGGGCAAGCACGTAAGCGTAGAAGCGGAGATAAGAACAAAGAGATAAGGCCGGGAATAGGAACAGCGCGTACACGTGTGGCGTAGATTCGTTTAGGAGCTGCACAAAGGACGCATCTTATCAGAGAAATCCAAACGAAGAGATAGAACGAAAGAGGGCGGGGAAAGGGGGGCCTACCGCGACGATGGACATGGAGAATGCCCAGAACTGAAATGCGACAAAGACAATATCCTCGCGCTTTGTGTTCTTGAGCCTACATCGGAATACAATAACACAAAAAACAAAAATAAGGATGGCGAATAGGCGAATGGGGTGCGAGAAGGGGGGCGACTAACATTTGGATGGGCCACGAGAGCACCTCGACGCACTGGCTGTTCACAAACACGCCGCTGGACGCGTTAGTACCCGCAAGGCCGAAAATCTGCACGCCGGTGACATTTTGACCCTGGAGGGACACAGAGACAGAGGGCTGGACGACCAGTCCGCGCTTGCGTCTGTGGTGGCTTGATTGCTGGGATGCAGAGGCCGAGGCGGTAGGTTTGGAAGGAGCGGGGACGGTCACAGTGACGACAACAAAATCGGCATCAGTGTGGTGTTCATCATCGTTATTGCCATGTTTATCATTGTCATCGTCTTTGTGATCGTTGTCATTGTCGTCGTCGTCATCGGTGAAAGCAGCGGGTTTGGGGGTATTACCAGCCAACGTGGACCTCGGGAACGAAGTCGACGCAGACAATGTCCCACCGGGGGATTGAGGTGTAAGAGTAGGAGTAGGGAAACTGGAAACTAGAGTAAAGGAGAGTGAGGTGGTGGCGGTCGTAGTCGCTGTATTGGGAGAAACATTCTTGACGACGCCAGCACTCGAAGAGAGAGGAGAGGCGGCAGCGCCCGCGCTAGGATGGGGATGCGGGGCCCACGCGACAGCGCAAGCAGAAGCGACGCCCGTGTGCGGGTCTTGCCTGCACACCACAACGGAGCCATTCGCCGCGATAAACGTGATACTCTGGTCGGCGTGCCCCGCGCTGTGCACGGCCTCGAGTGTCGAGATCGCGGACATATTGATGTAGAGCGCAGTGATCTGGCATGCCGCAAGGATGAGCGTGTTGGCGAGCGCGAGGGAGAAGTACGCCGCTGTCGTCTTGCTCAGCGTCAGACGGGCCCACTAAATATGCAATAATAATAAAGCAGCACGCGGAAACGTCGGCGGGTGATCAGCAAGTGGACATCCGAGGATAGGCAGGGTAAATGCTGATTTACCACCAGGCGGAGCTTTTGAAGGAGAGAGAAGTTATTCCAGAGTTGCATGTTGACCAGCCTGCGCGCCCAGAGTGCTTAGAATAGAACTTGGCAGGGATAGAATGAATCCTGGAAGTACGCGTCGAGCGCACTAGTTGGTACGTGTTGCGCGAATGGCGGAGGGATGATGAAGGAGAGAAAGCGGGCGGCCCAGCGCGCGAAGATACAGGGGATATCGACCAAGGTGGACGGCGCGGGAGAGTCTCAAAAGCTGCCCTTGACTCGCCTTTCATATAGCAACCGCGAAAGCAAAAGGAAAGCACCCAAGTGGAGCACTGTGGCGCCTGTGGCCAGGATTGCCATGACACTTGCTGTTATGTCAGCGCCCTTGTTTATTGGCTCCACGTGACCGCCCCGCAACTTTCCCCGTGCGAGGGTTCCTGAGCGACATATACTCAACACCACCGATATTCTCGAAGTTACACGCTGGGTTTAGGTGTGCGATGGAATAGGCATGATGCATGTACAATTGTGAGTTTGTCGCGAAGCAATTTATATTATACAGAGGTTGTCCGAATTATTAGGTAGTAGCCGCCTAGAACTTCTTGTTCGTCTCCTTCTGGGCTTTGTCTGCCACCTCGCCAGCCTTCTCCTTCGCCTCCCCAGCAGTGTTTTTGGCCGTTGGCGAGAACTCGTTGGCCTTGTCCTTTGCGGTCTCTGCCGTCTCTTTTGCTACGTCTGCCGCCTTCGAGCCCTGCTCCTTTGCTTCTTCTGTGGTAGCGCCTGTAGTTCTCTGTCAGAACGCCGTGTAACGGGATTCAAAGCTGTCGGGCAACTCTCACCTATTGTCTCCTTCGTGGCCTTGACGGCGTTTTCACTAGCGTCAATTGCTGAAGCGAGTCCCTTGCCGACGCTCTTGTTGAGCTACGAAGCGAGTCAGCTTTGGAACGACGCGGCACCACTGATGGTGAAAAGGTGCAAACCTTGTCAGCAGCCTCTGCTACGGAATCTGGGACGACCTTGCGCGCACGAGGAGTAGTAGAGAACGCGGCGCGTGGGATGACGGGGACGATGGAACGGCGAGCAGCGCGGACGGTTGGGAACAACATGGTGAAGATTGTCGAAATTTGAAGGCGAAAGGCAAAAAGTGAAGATGAGTGTGTGGTGAGATGAAGAACGCCTGGCCAGCGCGCGCGGCTCTTATAGAAAAGCGGCCACCGTTGGAGCGGCGCGCTGCTTCGTCGACTTTAAATGCCATGACGCAATGGGGTCATCGGGGGTGATGTCATCTGCTTCCACCAGCGTCCGCTCGTCATCGTCCCTCACGTCGCCCGACATATTACCCCGCGCCTTTCCCACTCCAGCGCCTGCTGCATCTTCTCGCTCGTGGTGCACGCAGGTGCACGCAATCGAATATATGCGCGTGCGTTTTCCCTGGCTTGTGTGCCTGTACTTAGCCGCGATGTTATACTTAGATGATCCCGCGGAATATTTGTGACTGAAGCCAAAAGATCAGCTCCAAGCTGAAAGTCCGAGAACACGGCCCACGCAAATTTAAAACTTTGCCTGAGGCTTGGAGAAAGGCGCACACAGTGCGCTTAGGGTTGCTCAAGAATCGCCAGGGATGGCTTATTCAACCAGCGACGCTGTGACTTTCAGGCAGATAACGAAGTTGGTCTCCGCGAGTATTCCGACATCCACCAAGCGGCCCGGTTCGAATCCGGGTAGTGTCTGCACAGCTGCTGAAGAAACCGACCGACCTAGCGAACATCTCAACAGCTCAAGATTTTTTGGGGTCCGCTTTTGATTTTTGCATCTACCTTGGCCATGGCGAGCACGAACAAGCTTGAATCTGACGCTGATGTTTTGTTTGCAACTGCATGGTGGGATTGTATCAAGTACCACGACTCTGTAATCAAGATGAACGGAGATGGTCAATGCGGTGTCCAGGCGAAGGCAGATAAAATTGACACCCGCAGCTGAAATTGCGACAAGGTATAAAAAAAGGCAAAAAAAATCTTGAGTTGTTGAGATGTTCGCTAGGTCGGTCGGTTTCTTCAGCAGCTGTGCAGACACTACCCGGATTCGAACCGGGCCGCTTGGTGGATGTCGGAATACTCGCGGAGACCAACTTCGTTATCTGCCTGAAAGTCACAGCGTCGCTGGTTGAATAAGGCCTACAGGCTTGCATTGAACAGCCCTTTTGACCGGCTTCCCGCCACCCTCACTAGATCTGAATGCATTTTACCAACACTCACCGTTATAGTTCAACGTTTTGCAACGACGCATCTGCACTCCGGCGAGGTCAAGGTCTACGTTCCCGTGTTTGCTCTTCAAGTTAATGTATTGAGAGTGGTCTTTGGTGTACGTACTTCCCTCATACATACTCACTTATGCCGATGTGCCTCAAGCTAAGCAAGACGGCAGATACGTCCCTTCGGCGGAGCGCAAGGCGCTCACGCGGAGGTCCTGGAGAACACCTATACACCCTTCTCGGTCCCGTGACACCTTGCCAAGTCCCAGTAGTTCCAACCAGGGAGACCAGAAATGGACGTATTTTTCACACCCGGAAAGCGGAGTTCTTTGCGCACCGATTCAGACGCACGGATGAACAAGGTTCTGTACATCAAAAAGCGATACACACTCTTGAATACAACGATGCGCCAAATCGACGCCGAAACGCATGTCATACTTTCTCTTTTGGCGTGCCAACAGACCTGGGCTGCACTCCAACCCAATGCGACGCTACCTCAATGCTCACAAAAATATATCCCTCTCCCATCCCTGCGTTCTATACTCCCGCCACACCCTCTCAAACTGCTTCGCAATCCCCCACAACCTCCTCCGATTCCGCATCGAGTCGTCCTCAAAGCACACGCGCACAAACGCAAAGTACGGGAACGACGAGGAGAGGAAAGGCGACTCGTCCTGGCGCCCACCCTCGATGAGCTCCTGCAACGATGGCGCATGGACGGTACCGCTGTTATCGCCCCCCCGTTGCGCCCATCCCGTAATATCCGTATCTATCAACGACTCCCACGCGCGCGAGCCGGGTGGCAGTCGGAAGCCCCGAGGAAAGTTCTGTGGCACCGCCGGATATCTCTTCTCGCTCCCCTCCGTCGGATCCGCGTTTTGGACTTCCCCACCCGCCATCTCTGCGGCCCACACAAGCCACTGCCGCGCGGTGACGTTGGCCCGCTCCATCTCGCCCGGCAGGCAGTTGAGGGGGAGGATCCACGAGAGGTGGTCTGCCTTGAATATGATTTCTTTGAAGATATGGTCCATTACCGTTGCGTTGGTGAGAGTGTTTCGGAGGGACTTGCATGCTGTGGAAAGCGTGATGAGGGAGTGAGGAGGGAGGTACTGGAAGATTGCGAGCATGATTTCTCGGGGGAGCGATTCGAATGTGTTTGGAGGCGCTGATGAGGGTGTGAAATCGAACACCATGAATGTTGTGGATTTTTTCGGAGGGTAGGGCCACCTGTGTTGTAAGATGTTTAGATCAAGCGAAAATATGAATCTAGATTTCAGACAGGCAAACGATGAGCGTACAGGGTTACTTACAGGTCCGGCCGATAGAACATCCAGGCTCTGAAATCTGTCATAAGAGACGGGAGAAGATCACTTCCCCGCAGACCTGCGGCGATGCCTCTAGCCGTATGCTCGGACCCATCACGGAAGGGAAAGAAGAAGCTCTGGGTTTGGTACCTGTTCTGCTCCACGCCGCCGTAGTCGATGCAAGGCAGGAGACAGTTCTTTCCTGCGGCGGAAAGGTCGGGCTCAACAAATACTAATTGAGAAATGGCGCAGATATCGCTACTGACACACCTCGTGGTTCTTCGCGAGACATTACGATCTCGTATAATTCACCAATAAAATCCATCGGCAGAGGATCGCCAGGAAAGGCCGTCTTCCTGGGCGGCAAATTATCCCAGTTGATCCACGAGAACATGTACCAGCAGCAGTTGTTCATTAGCCACATATATGGCCTTCTATCAATAGGACGGGGGTCGTCGAGCAGACCAGCGCCTTCTCCGTCGGGATCGGGGACTCCGATTGCGTATCCGCCCGCAAACCCGCCGTAGATGCCACGAATAGCTACACCCCTTCCACCGCCCACTCTCTGAGACAGCTGCGCGTTAAGTTCTGGCTGCTGGAGATATCCGAGGATCGTGCCCCCTTTGAACCATCCCCAATCCCGATACGCCGGCGGAAGCCACCCTCGCCGGTCGTGGAACCCGCTGTTGTGGCCGTCTGGAGAATAAGCTCCGATGGAGAGTGTTTCTTTTACAACGTCTCCCAGTGTCTTTGAGTCGAGTACGGGGTCAAACGTAACGTAGCCGCGTGCTGCGAGGTTGTGAATTTCCTCGATAATGTCGTCGGTCACCCGGTCGATGTAGGTTGATGGGATGAGGTACGCTGGGCCGCCCAGTGCAGAGATGCCACTCGCGAGACAGAGCTGGTCAAAGAATTCCACCATAGCAAGTCTTGCAAAGATTACGGTGAGGTTGGTGCGGCGAGTTGTACTAGCGAAGATCAGTCGTGAGACGAATGTACATTACATACTCATCTTGCTGAAGCTTGTATCAAACGCTTTGGAGGCTGGCACCGCCGTACTAGCTCGGCCATGGCCATGGCAGCATGTGTCGCCTACGCCACATGAGAGTTTGAGCGCTTGAGCACCCCGTTTGAGTCAAGTTGACGCAACATCTGTAACCCGGACAGTAAACAGGACCGGCACACTAGTACTTTGCAAGTTTCACAGAATCATTACGCGACCATGGCCTTGTTTATTTATAACATCAGTATGCCAAAAGACGATAGTGCAAGCTTTCCAGCACGATCACCACCTCAAGTTCAAGACTCACAAAAATATATCCCTCTCCCACCCCTTCGTCCTATACTCCCGCCACACCCTCTCAAACTGCTTCGCAATCCCCCACAGCCGCCTCCGATTCCGCAGCGAGTCGTCCCCAAAGCACGCGCGCACAAACGCAAAGTACGGGAACGACGGGGAGAGAAAGGGCGACTCGTCCTGGCGCCCGCCTTCGATGAGCTCCTGCAGCGACGGCGCGTGGGCAGGCATGGGGCCAGTGACGGTCGCACGCGTGGCTACATGATCCACCCATCCCGTCGACTCCGTGTCCGCCCACGAATCCCACACATGCGAGCCGGGCAACTGCGCGACAGCTCGGGGGCTGAAGTGCGGCACTGCCGGGTACCTGCTCTCGCTCCCCTCCGCGAAGTCCGTGACGGCCTGGCCACCCGTTGTCTCTGCGGCCCATGCGAGCCACTGTCGTCCGACGGCGTTGGCCCGCTCCATCTCGCCAGGCAGGCAGTTGAGGGGGAGGATCCACGAGAGGTGGTCTGCTTTGTATATGATTTCTTTGAGGATATGGTCCATTACTGTTGCTTTTGTGAGCGTGTGTCGGAGGGACTTGCATGTTGTGGAGAGCGTGATGAGGGAGTGAGGTGGGAGGTATTGAAAAATTGTGAGCATGATTTCTCGAGGAAGCGATTCGAGTGTGTTTGGAAGCGTTGATGAGGGTGCGAGGTCGAACCGCGTGAATGCCACAGGTTCTTTCGGAGGGTGTGGCCATCTACATACGCCGAAATTTCAATCGAACGCAGACATGAACATCGATATAAGACGAGCAGACGATAAATATGACGGGCTGCTCACACGTCCGGCCGATGGAACATCCAGGCTCTGAAATCCATCATAAGAGACGGGAGAAGATCACTTCCCCGCAGACCTGCAGCGATGCCTCTAGCCGTGTGCTTGGACCCATTGCGGAAGGGAAAGAAGAAGCTCTGGGTTCGGAACCTGTTCTGTTCCATGCCGCCGTAGTCGATGCAAGGCAAAAGACAATTTTTCCCTGCGACGGGGAGACGTCAAGTTAACATACCCCCTACAGATAGCACAGTAATAGTAATATCTGGGCACCGACCCACCTCGTGGCTCCCCGCGAGACATCACGATCTCGTACAACTCCCCAAAATAATCCATCGGTAGGAGATCATCGGGAAAAGCCTCGTGCCTAGACGGCAGACTATCCCAATCGATCCACGAGAACATGTACGAGCTGCAGTTATTCATCAGCCACATGTACGGCCTCCTATCAACTGGACGGGGGTCGTCGATGGCGTCCGCATCTTCGTCTCCATCGGGATTAGGCACCTCGAGCACGTACCCGCCTATAAACCCGCCGTAGATGCCCTGAACAGCGACGCCCCGCCCGCGCCCTACTCGCTGGGTCACAGGCACGTCGAGCTCAGGCTGCTCGAAATACCCCAAGATCGTGACCGCCTTGAACCATCCCCAATCCCGGTATGCAGGTGGAAGCCAGTCCCGCTCTTGGATTCTGTCGCGAGGGCTGTCTTGGGAGTAGGCTCCGATGGAGAGTGTCTCCTTTACGATATTTCCCAGTGTTTTTGAATCGAGCTCGGGGGTGAGAGTTACGTAGCCGCGCGCTGCGAGGTCGTGAATTTCCTCGACGATGTCGTCGGCCACTCGGTCAATATAAGTTGACGGGAGAAGGTATGTTGGCCCGCCTCGCCCAGAGACGCCGCTGGCGAGGCAGAGCTCATCGTAAAGCTCCTCCATGACACACTTATACGAATGATATAGGGTGGAAGTCTAATGCGGAATTCGAACGATCGCGTAGGAAACGCGCGCGCGCTCTGGTCCGGTGGCTCTGGCACCGCCGTAGCTCGGCCATGGCGATGGTGGCTTTGCCCTGATGGCAGCTCAAGTACTTAACATACTCTCACGGCTAGTAAGCCAACAAATTCGAAAGAGCTCGCAGCACCGCGCCAGCGACGAACCCGCATCTATTGCACATCAAGAACGAATGTATGGAAACCAACAGCCAGCCCCGACGAATCCCAGTCGATTCAAAGGACTACCCCCCGCGCGCGTCTAATTACAGCGAACATAAGGCAAATACTCTAACAACTCACTCAACCCCCGCACGGTATACAACTATGAATCGCGAGGACGGAACTTGAGCAAGCATCCGTCCTTCGGGAAGATCCTAAACCATGCAGGCCGCGATCAGACACCAAAAATAAAGGTAGGATAAAGATGACATGACATACGTAGCGATAATCTGCACTTTCTCACTCTCTTCTGTAACGTGGTGCGTCCAGTCCATGCACATCGCCGCCGTGCCCAGCGCCACGGCCATGTTCATTGTCGTGTACTCAACCCCAATGCACCGATGCGGGCCCGCGCCGAACACGAGATAGTTCTTCGGGTTTGCGTTGGCGACGCTGTTGTCGTCCAGCCAGCGCTCGGGCAAGAACCGGTCGGGCTCCGGGTAGACTTCTGGGTCCTGGAGCGAGGGGTACAGGGAGGGGATGACCATGCTGCCGGCCGGGACGGTGTAGTTAGGCGAGATGGGGAACGCGCGCAGGGCTTTGTATGGAACCTAGGCGAGATGAAAGGATTAGGTCAGCATAGAAGAAAAAAAACTGCTCCGACTCGGAGAGAACGTACCATGGTAACAGGAGGCTTGACCCTCAAGCTCTCCTTCACACACGCCTTCAAATACGGCATCTGGTCCAACATGTCCAACGTCATGGCCTTCTCGCGGTTCCCGCCACGCACCCGGTCTTGCTCCTCGCGGACCTTGGCAAAGATCTCAGGGTGATCCGCGAAATGCTGGAACATCCAGATCAAACCGCTCGACATGGCGTCCTGGGAAGCAAACAAGAACGACAGGACGACCATTGCCATCTCGCGGTCCGAGTAGTCCTTCTTGCCCTTGGAGTCGCCGTCGGTGAGCTCCTTGACCCACGCGTCGAGGAGGCAGGTAACTTCGGATCCCCCGGCCATGGCGACTTTGCTCTTCCGAGCGGCATCCTCGAGCCAGCGCATAGCGACCTTGCGAGCCTGGATGGCGTTGTAGATCTTGGTGCCGGGGAGAGCGAGGGGGAAGTTAACGAGCTCGAGAGCCTTGGTGATGAGCCAGTACTTATCGGAGATCTCGCGCACGGCGTGGGTGGGGATGTGGTCACCACAGAACACGCGGAGGGAAGTCTCCATGTTCATGTCTCGGCAAGTCATCATGATGGGGGAGGGCTCTTTGCTGGGGTTGGCAAGCCATTTTGCGAAATGGGCGCGGGAGATGGAATCTTGGATGTCGAGGTAGATACTGCAGCGGGAAGATTGTTTAGAGGGTGATAAATCCCAGTATTTGATGGAACATACGAAAGTGCCTTGCGGGTAAAGAGCTGGTTGAGCACGCGACGGTAGTCGGAGTGAACTTTGCCGTTGAGGAATACCCTGCCAACCACAAACCTCGAGTAAGAGAACTGAAGGCGGAGAGCACCGAGCGAGAACAAACGAACCAGTTGTCCTCCTGGAGGACTTGCTTGGCAGAGTGCACGAGACATGGCTCGGTGTACGTGGGGCTGTTCAAGATCTTGCGAGTATACTCATTCGACGACGCCATGACAATGAAACTTGAGGGAGAAAATTCGCATAAACAAAGGGCAGCTGAAAAGACGCGTAACAAAACCAAAAAGACACGTACATGTTGAAGACGCTGAGAGCGCTGAGCTCACCCGAGTCCCACTGGCGCTTGTAGCCCTCGAGGGTGGGGTTCATGCTGTCCATGAATTTTCCGATGAGGGGGATTGTCCATCTGTCGCCTGGGAGACCCTGCTTCTTCTGGCGGTAGACGAACTGCTCGAGGACGAGGAGGCCAATGAAGACAGAGACGAGAATGGTGGGGGTGGAGACGGAGGGGAGAGCGTTGGCGGCGGCGGCGAAGGGTGTGGAGGACGCGGAGGGCGCGGTGATCGCCTGGGAGGCGGCGTGGAGGTGGGAAGCCATGGCGAGCAGAAGGAAGGCAGGTAAGGAACGTGGGTGGTGGGAGTGTAAGTACTTGAGGGGATGAATAATATTTTATTTTTGAGACATGGCGCGAGGTTACAGACCCTTTTCTACGCGTCCTATTGGCTGCCGCCCTTACATCGGTCCACCCCGCGGACACCGTTGCCCCGGGTCCGGGCGCTCTCGCCCAGCTGCTCGGTCACCCGAGATGACCAACGCGCGACCGACTCGTCCGCCTCGGGCGGTGTGCGGCGCCCTTTTGTGCTCTCAGCATGGCTTCGGCTGTCGCGCGCACGCACGTGACGTTGACGCGTCGTGGGCAGACCTCTGACGCTCTCGCTGTGTGGCCCTATCGTGTCCTATTAATATTGCCGCGATCGCGCTAGTCAATCTGGGTTGAAAGAGGCACTTAACAGGACTCCGCGTCGCAGGTTGTCCAAGGCATCTTAAACCAAGCGCTTGTAAAGGCTTGCGTGGAGGATTCCAAGCGACTGGCGCGTAGGTCGAGTCCAAGCGTCGCGTTTGACGCCCACCAGGTAACAGCCGCGGGCCTTCTCAAGGCTTCAGCCTCAGGCGGTCCTTGTCAACGCGCTTGGGCCCGAGCCTGCGCGCCCATGCGCTTTGACTAGGACCTCATATACAAATATCAGCCTCAGCTCAGTGCTCGCCCTCTAGCCTCGCCCTTCCCTCCTCTGAGACCCGCAAGCCCTCCTTGCAATCGCTATCCCCCACACTCCGCCCCATCTCCCACTCAATCGCTTCGATTCCGATAATGGCCACCTCTCAACAACAGCCCTTTGATCCCAAAGAGGAAACTCCCCTCTGGTCCATCCCGAATGACTCTGTCGACGACGACCAGGTCCCCATCGCCACCTACTTCCAGCCCACCCCCGAGACCGACCTCATGATCCGCACCACCAACCCCCCCGTCGAGTTCTACGTCGTCCGCGCCCATATCTACGCGTCCTCCCCGCCCCTCCGCAAGGCCCTCATCGCGCTCGGCGACCCCGTGCCCAAGGGCGCCGTCGAGCTCGTCAGCCTCCACAAGTCCAGCGCGACCATCTTCGATGCCCTCCTGCGCTTCGTCCACCCCGACCGACCCCGCCCCGCGATCCAGTCGTTTGCGTTCCTGGACGCGCTGCTGCGGGCGGCGAAAAAGTATGCCATCCAGCCTGCTTTGCGCGTGCTGGGCACCATGGTCGTGCACCGCGTGGTGCCGAACAAGCCGCTTGCTGGGTTCGCCCTCGCTGTGCGCCACGGGCTGCATGATGAGCTGGAAGCGACGGCGCGCTGCACACTTGCTATCGACCTCTTGGCTGCAGATACGTTCAACGAGCTCAAGGGCGTCCAGCCGTTCTGGGTCACCAGGCTCGTCGCGATGCACCACCGCCGTTCGACCGCTGCGCAGCTCATCGTGCGTAGAATTCACGAGGTCGCGAATAGCGAAGCGCAGTGGTATGCCGCTGTGCTTAAAAAACTTGACATGGCTGCCGCCAGGGAGAAGAAGGCCACCACCGCCATCGCTGCCGCTTCGGCGGCAAAAGAAGCTGGTGACTTTAAGGAACTTGAAGATTCAGATTCAGAATACGATTCCATGGACATCGAATCCTCGGACATCGATACAACCACCGAACCCGACGAGGGTACCGATACGGAGGCCACAGAAGAGGAGCTCGAGCCCAACGTGAGCCTCGATGGCATCACCCGCGCCGCTGATGTCAAGGTGCCCGTTCTGTGGTGCGAGGGCAGCGGCTGCCGCACCTACGCGCCCTCCGCCCCCCTCTGGTTCCACATCTGGGTGCGCCGCGCGCTCAGGGAGCTTTACTGCCGCCCCCGCTCCGACACCATCTTCTCTCACCCCTTCTACGCCTCGTGCCTCCGGAAGGCGCGCAAGACTTGCGATGGGTGTACGGACAATTATCTCGACCCCACGGTCCACGCGCTACTCGAGAGAGCAAAGGAGGAGATCGACCTTTTACCTGTTGACCTGCAAACGCTTCCATAGAGTATCTTTCCGTCTCGAAATAATGTACACGTTTCAATTGTTTATATACATACCATGTACACTACTTCATTTCCATTTCCTCGCATCCATATACCTATACTACATACATTTTCCATACAGTTCCTACATACATTTCTATCTTGCTCCCATAGCCCATACCATCCATGTTCTCCCAATGCATCATTATCGATTTTTTGCCAAAGAACCAATACCAAGTAAAACCACCTAACCCCCAGAAGATCGCCTCACCACCTGGTGACATCCACCTCGGCCTCCCCAAACGTACTCGTCTTCTTGATCTCAAACCCAGCACTCTCCGCGCCGTCCTTGTCCCCATCCCCACCCTCACCGCCCAACGGCGCGCCTTTATACACTTCGGGCAACCGCTCCTGCAGATGCGCCAGCACACACCGATTGATCTGCTCAAACTCGAGCAAGAACCCATCGTGCCCGTCTGCGCTCGCGATGGTGACGAGCTTGCCGTGCGGAACATACGACGTGATCTCGCGCTGCTCGCCCGGCGTGAACAGGCCATCTGTTTCCACGGAGATTACCAGAGCGTGCGGGGGCAGCGACGAGAGTGCCGCGTGCAGCACCTCCACATCATCGTCATCTGCCTCTGCCTCTGTATCCGAGCTCGGATTCACCGGGGTGTAGGTGGGGAAATCAGAGAGTGTGCGTCCGCGCGCGAGATCGTGTGTGTCGAGTTTGCGCGTGATGTGGATGTAACAGTTGGCGTCGAATCGCTGGGTGAATTTCTCGCCTTGGTAGCGGAGATAGGACTGGGCGGAGAAGATCTGTGGTTTTTTGGTGGGCGGGCTCATGGGGCGGCTTGTTGGTGCTGGCGTCGATGCTGTGGTTGTCGTCGTCGTTACAGTAGTGGTCGTCTTGATCGTCGTGGTGGTTGTAGTTTGCCCAGGCACCGGCCCCAGCTTGCTTGATCTCGCGGACGCCCACACGCCATGCCCATCGTTATGTACCGCCAGCGCCTCCTCTCCACGCGAGGGCGAATCAGGGGGTGTCATCACACCTCTTTCCACGCTCATACTCGCACTTGTACTCTCCTCAGTGATCTGCGAGCGCGGCTGCGGCTGCGGCTTCCTCCCAAACCGACTCTCAAACGAATCCCGCGAGCGATACGTGAGCATAGCCGACATCCGCGCCGCGGCCAGCCCCTGTCTCGGCTGGCCACCTACGATATCGTAGTACCCGTCCTGGTACGCCGGGTCCGAGTAGATGCTCTGCCGCTGGGCCTCGCCCCACGAGATGCACCACGCGCTGTGCCGCGCGGACGTTGCGAGAGGGACGATGTTCCGGACGTACCCCGGCGGCGTGCACAGAGGCCACTCGAGGACGGTCATCCCGCCCATGGAACCGCCGATCGCGACTGCTACGGAGGTTACGGACAGGGAATCGAGGATGAGTTTGTGGAGCCTGTTCCGAGGTTAAGTATCTGGTTGAGCTCGAGAAGGGGAAAGAGGCGAGTGGGCACGCACCGGACATCATCCCGAATGGTGGTCGGGGGGAATTCAGGACCATACGGACGATTGGTTTCTGGATTTATCGTCACGGGCGAGACGGTGCCGTATGGCGATCCTATGACGTTGCCGCAGAAGACGAGGTAGCGAGTTGGATCGAAGACTTTTCCTGGGCCCATAAGAGGTCCCCACCTGCGGTAAACGATCGAATAAATCGCTGCATGAAACTTGCGACAATCCAAGGTGAGAGCGACTTACCAGTCTACGACATCAGAGCTGCCCGTGAACGCATGGCAAATGACCATAACATTATCTCTCTTCTCGTTGAGACGACCCCATGTCTTGTAGGCGACGGGGACCTGCTTGAGCACGACGCCCGATTCGAGCTCGAACTCGGGGATGACTTGGATGTCCTGGTCGATGAGCGACGAGAAGGGGAACGCGGTGAGGGCGCCGAGGGCAGGCATTAGTGCTGGTGGACGTTCTCCGTGTAAAAAAAATCACGGGACGCTATCCCTTAGATGTGGTAGTTACATTGCTGCTTCCCTTTCGGACCACGGGATGGCGTAATTCCCACCCGCGATGCCCGCCTAAAATGGCCAATCCACGCGGATTGGCTGCTTTTCTTGCCAGACGCGCCTGATTTCGCGTCACGTGCCCAGATACCTCCAATGACAGGAGTCTGGAGGATCGGAGTTCCCCGAGCTTGGCGTGGCGAGCGTCATTTCCAATATTTTGTATGGTAGCAAAGAAAAAATCGATTGGGTTTTGTGTCCTTGTGTTGTGTTGCGTATGAAAAAAGCGAGGCCCACAAATGGCGATGGGTGGACGATAGCTTACAATGAATTACCGGTCCTTGTGCGCTTGAGAAAGACTCTCCATCGTGGTCAAGAGCTTTTGAGCAGGCGTTGAGTGTCGGACTAGTCGCAGCCATCGGGGATCGGGAGTTGTGCTCTTTGTTTGGTCAAACGTCCATTCGTCTCTTTCCGCCGGAGCGTCGCTTGAAGTTGAAGCCTCCTGCTCCTGCTCCTCACCATCCCATTCCACTCGCCGCCATGGTCAACTCCAACTTTCTCGACGTGAGCCACACGCATCCTCCCGCCGTCGCTGTCCTCACTGACGTATACTCTCCAACAGCGCGCGATTGAGATTGTCCAAAAGGCCATCGACGAGGACGTCAATCAGAACTATGCCGAAGCGTACAAGCAGTACCAGAACTCTCTCGACTACTTTATGATGGCTCTTAAATGTGCGCCACATCCCATCGCACTCTCTTTTCTCTCCAGCAGTGGCTGACGTGTGGCTCCAACCGTTCTGTCAACGATTAACCCTTGCTGCCTCAGATGAGAAGAATGACCGCCTCAAAGTGCTCATCAAGGGAAAGGTCACAGAGTATCTCGACCGCGCAGAGAAGCTCAAGGAACACTTATCGAAATCCGAGGAGAAGCGATCTCGCTCAGCTGTCGGCGCCAATGGCAAAGTGACGGGCACGGGTGGTGGCGCGCGCGGTGGGGATGGATCAGGGAAGGACGACGATGGCGATGATCCAGACGTGAAGAAACTCAGAGCTGGGCTCACCAGTACGCTCGCCCTTCTCTGGGCACTGCGCTCGCTCATCTCACCCAATTACTCTTTCAGGTGCTATCGTCACTGAAACACCCAATGTAAAGTGGGACGACGTCGCTGGTTTGGAAGGCGCGAAGGAAGCGCTGAAAGAAGCCGTCATCCTCCCCATCAAATTCCCCCATCTCTTCACCGGCAAACGCACGCCATGGCGCGGTATCCTCTTGTACGGCCCCCCTGGGACGGGTAAAAGTTTCCTCGCCAAAGCCGTCGCGACCGAAGCGAAGAGTACTTTTTTCAGCGTAAGTTCGAGTGACTTGGTGAGCAAGTGGATGGGCGAGTCGGAAAGGTACGCTTTGACTACTTTCGCGTTCGGACTATATCGCTCAACTTTGGGGCTTGTTTGCTAGGTTGGTGAAGCAGCTGTTCCAAATGGCCCGCGAAGCCAAGCCGGCAATCATCTTTATCGACGAAGTCGACTCTCTCTGCGGTGCCCGAGGCGAAGGTGAATCTGAGGCATCACGACGTATCAAAACAGAATTCCTCGTCCAGATGAATGGTGTGGGCAACGATGATACCGGCGTGTTGGTGCTTGGAGCAACAAATATCCCGTGGCAGTTGGATAACGCAATCAAGCGAAGGTGAGGGGAATTCAAAGGCCTTTCAGTGCCTGGACGTCAATTTCTCACGTGGTGTTTTATCTATTCAGGTTCGAAAAGAGGATATATATACCATTGCCCGAGGCAGAAGCGCGAAAGCGTATGTTCGAGCTCAATGTTGGCAATACCCCCAACGAGCTTTCACCAAGAGACTATCGAATACTGGCCGATAAGACAGCTGGGTGAGCTTTTTCACACGCGTATATATCTCCACTTCATCGTCCTCATATCTTTTGGCCCTCCCTCCTCTTTCCAGTTATTCCGGCTCCGATATTGCCGTGGTAGTCCGCGACGCGTTGATGCAACCCGTGCGCAAAGTCCTCGCCGCGACGCACTTCAAACCTGTCGACGTGCCATCTCCCGACGACCCCTCGATAATGCTCCGAAAACTTACACCATGCTCGCCTGGTGATCCGGACGCGATCGAGAAATCGTGGAGCACCGTCGAGCGGGACGAGCTGCTGGAGCCGCCCCTTCGCATGCCCGATTTCTTGCGCGCGGTGGCGAGCGTGCGGCCAACTGTCGCGGAGGATGACATCAGGAGACATGTGGAGTGGACGAATGATTCTGGGAATGATGGCGCATAGGTTAGGCTGGACTAATAATCTCGATTATACACTCTTTTTCTCTCTTCTTTGTTTCTCATCTCTTGTTGCTCGTTCCCTCGTGATGGGTGTATATGTATGTCCCAGACACTCGCGCTCTGCTCTTTCTTGCTGTTTGGCTGACTGCTTGATCGTGTCAGTACATACGTGATAAATCTCTTGAAAGATTAAGAACGATGGTCATCCCGCGAGCTCATCGCAGTCACAGTTATGCGAAAAACCGGTATGTCTTTGCCAAGCAAGTCGATCTCATGAAGCGTCAATGTCGTTCGTACCACCCCCACCAGTCATGATTCAAAAAAAAAAAAAACACGGAATGATTATTACATGGCCTGTTCATCAGCTGCCGCCCCCTCCAATACGCGCTGCCTCTTCTCTGGGCTTCCTGCCTTGGACGCTAGCGCATCACCGCCGCGCTTTCTGGGCCTACTTTTATAAGTCGTGAGCGTCTTCTTAATCACCCACATGGGCGTGCCATCCTGGCGTATAGACAGATAGCGATCGAGGTGGAACGGGTGCTGCGCCCCAGCAACAACAGGCACCCAGCGCCAGCGCTGCTGCACTCCATCGTGGCTGAAATAGCACAACCAGGTCTGGACGCCGCCTCTGTACCGGTGTATGAACAGGTCGCCTGCCAGAACGGGCTCTGAGGACGGGGCGGCCAGGGGGTGCGGGCCGCTGCTCTCGAACCAGGAACATCTCGCCTCGAGCCCCCGGATCTTCCGCCACTCTCTCCTCGGGGGCGCGGGGAGAGGCTGGGGAGGGAAGTGCGAGAGTGGGACGGAGGGGGATCGCGAGCGGCGGTAAGGCTCGGAAGCATTGATATTCAAGACGGCGTGTCCTCCGGAGTTGGAGTTGTCACCACTACCAGACGGTTGCGGTTGCGGTTGGCGAGGCTGCTCCTCGGGCGGCGCGAGGTACCGGGGAGGCAGGCCGTGGGGCGGGTGGGGTACAGGACGGATGTCGTCGCGTCTGGAAGAGGACGTAGTCGAAGGGTTCGGAGCAGCCGGGCGGCTCGTGGGCATCGCACGCCGATTAGCATTGTGTTCCAACGTGTCCGCCGACGCGCACAAAGGAGCGCCGGCTTCAACCATCTCCGTCTCCGTCTGGATGCCCATATTCTGATAGTGGGCCTCCCCAAGCCATCTAGCCTGGGCAGATTCTGCCACGACTGCGACGTATCGCGCGCGCGGAGGACTGGCTTTGACCCATCGCCGGGGAGTCGGAGTCGATGGGGGCGAGTTGGAGAGACTCAGGCTGCCTGGGGTAAGATGACCCGGCATATACTCTCCGCACTCCGAGCCGAGGTCGCTATCGTAGCTGACGGACGAATGCAAGCGTATCAGTACAATCGGTGGCTGGTCAACGATAGGCACGATATGGTTGAATACTTACAGAGCTGGCATGAGATCGTCCATCTCATCGTATTGTGTAACTTGAAGCTCTTGCAACAGTCGGCCAGCGGCCGCCTTGCCCATCTTAACAAGCATGTACGCCAGCGGCCATGCTAGTACAGCGGGGGCGAGTGTCGGCATGAGCGATCGAGGTTGTATGTCTAACAGAGAGGGACGCTTCAGAAGAGAGAAAAAACTGTAGACGGTTCTGACACTCACTCGCCGCTGGGCACCGGGGGAGATGATGGGGAGCAGGTAAACCTGGAGAGATTACGAGCTGAGCTCCTTTATAGCGTTTTTTAAGCCAGGATGGTCATTGTGCACAATGCATGGCAGGAAGTTGAGTAAATCAGAGGTCATCTGGAAGAGATTTCGTCGATTATCGTGGTCAAGAGGACAAAGGAGTTGGGCACGTTGCCCCCCAGCTAAATCAATATTCCAAGTTTTGAAAGGAACTCCCACGTATAGGTGGACCTTTCAAAGTCAGAAAGTACTGATCAAGCGAGTGCATTGATTTTGCGCCGGGGGCGGCGGAGGCCCCCGAGCTCCAAGTCTCAAACTTCAATCCCGCCCAAGCGTTTACCATGGTTTGGAATCTTTAGATCAGCACACAGACTCGTATATTGATAATTTCCTGCGAATTTTTTGTTTTAGATCCAGTTTCTCTATTCCACATATTATGAATAATTTATACCGAGATTACGCATATCGAGACATATGACAATATGAGGGTATACTATGGCAATACGATGAGGGGGTCGAGGAGGAGAGAGGGGGAGAGACAGCCGGCCGCTCCAAAAATCAACTCTAGGCTTGCAGCGCCTGCACCTTCAGCGCAAGCGTTTTGAAGAATCTATCAATAGGCTTGTTCTTCTTCCTCTTCTCCATAAGCTTGACGGGCGCGACACCCTGGACTCCAAACACGACGTGTTCCCGCGGGAAAAGAGCCGGATGGCCGATGAACACGACGTCATCCTCGAATATAGGCTCGGGTGTCTTGGGGCGGTTGTCGCCGGAAGAGTTCGACGACGATGAGCCGGTGTCCGCAGTGGCGAGAGAGGAGTCCGAATCGGAAGAGGCCGAGTTGGAATCGGTGGAGATGATGATTTGGGGTGGCGTGAGGGTATGGTGGGTAAGGAGATGGGCATGGGTGCAGCTCCTGGCAATGGGCTCGAGAGAGGGCAGCTGGGGAGAGTGGACGGGCTGCTGCTGGGGTATAAGCCTAATAGACGGAGGCTCGTTGGCCTGGGGTTCATCTTCGTCCGAGTCCTGGAGGAAGGCGTCCATATCGACGGGTATAGTGTTGGCCCCCTGCCAAAAGGCTTCGTCCTTGTAGGGTGCCGCGATGAGCTCGGGTTGCCCGTCAGGTTTGATCTCTATCGGGAGGGTCACCAGGGGTGGCCGGGCGACGAGCTTGTCAGCGGGCATGGTGAGGGGGTGGAGGGAATCCATCGGACGGCGGCGGCGCTCATGTAGGTGCGCACGTGCTGCTTGCGCGCGCATCCACTCCATATCCGACATCCTGGTCGATCCAAGCTCCATGACAGCCTCTCTGAACTCGGGAATGGTGATACGGAGCATGGGGTCGAGCTCGAACACACGCGCGAGAAGGGATTGGAACGCGGTGGACACGGAGAAGTTGTCCCGGAAGTAGTTGGGGGTCGTTATGAACTTGAGAAATTCTTCGTCCTCCAGTTCGGCCCTGTGCCACAAGCTCTTCCCAGTGGTCATGTTGAAGAAGATAACTCCTAGGGCCCAAACGTCGTTTTCGCGCGTGGAGTATGGGTGACCATGTATCCTGAAGAGCGATTGCTTGTGGACCTCTGAAAGCGAATGGTTAGCAACGCAGGCTCGAACAGAAATTATAGGGACGACGGCCTCGTACCCGGACCCATGTGCGCGTGACTCCCAAACCCGTACTCGATGCTACGGGGTTCGTTTGTGGCCAAACCAAAGTCACCAATCAAGGCGACCCTGCCAGACTGGCGACACATGATGTTTTCGGGCTTGAGGTCACGGTGGTAGACGCCCCTGTGGTGGCAGAATTCGACGGCGTCAAGGATCTGGAGGAAGACGGACTTGGCGAGGGGGAGATTGTCCACGTAGAGGGATCGCTGAGTGATGGCTTCGTAGAGGTCGCCGCTTCCGCAGAAATCCATAATGATAAAGACAAAGTCACCCTCGACCACTACGTCGTGCACGGTGATGATGTGGGGGTGCGAGTGGACGCGGGTTTGGAGCATGAATTCGCGGGCTTGAAATTGTTTTTGCGGGAGGTTGAGGGGGCGCATCATGCATTTGACGGCGTATGCCCTGTATATGCCCTGTTCGAGCAACACGCGGTCGATGGCCTTGTAGACGACGCCATAGGACCCGGCGCCCAGTATACGATACAGCTCGAGGGTGCCTTTTCTAATTGTGCGGTGGAGGAGCTGGGCACACGCGTGATCGCTTGGAGGCAGACGGGACATGGGGAAGAATGGAGACGGGGCAGGGGACTACTTATAGCAAGGCAGCGAGACGGTCCCCAAAGGCGCTGACAGACAGACGGGAGTTGGCGAGGCGGCGGCAGGGTGGCAGGTGCGGGAGGGGGAGGGGGGAATCCGACAAGGACGACCATCCCAGTACTCTTATAGCAGCAGGTGAAACTTGCGGCACTAAGTACTACCTGGTACGACCGACGCTCTCGTGACTCCAGACCAGCCCATCCACCAAAGTCCATGCTACGAACTTGTATTTTCTTCCCGCCGGGTGACGCTGGCAGGGCCTAGAAGCTTTAGAGCGCGAGCCTGGGCCCACGGCTGCCGTGGCGGTGAGTTGAAACCAGCGAGACTCAGAGTCAGGCGCGCCCGAGCTCGTCGTCGCGGACGTTGTCCAAGACAAGTTGCGCACCGGAAGCAAACCAGCCTCCGCCTTGGACCTGCTCTGGGCCCAAGGCTGCAAAACTTATGCTGCTAGTACCGATACTTATGCGCGTGAGGTCACCTCGAGTACAAGTACTTACCGTCTCCTCGCGTCCATTTTGTACTTCCGACGGGCATATGCATATGCTGGGCCTGCCTCGCCGCCAGGGGTTTGGGTACAAGTAAGTAGTATTAAATATTCAAAATTAGCATGGCCGAATAGGTAAAGAGGGAGCGTAAGAGATACACGGGCTAGAGCCAGCTAGACTTGAGGCGTAAGGAATGATTCGAGAGTAGAAGAGACGGAGAGGAAAAAAAAAAAGAACGTTAGATGGTCGCAGGGAGCGCGTCGACAGCATCTTTGAGTACAGCAAGTTTATGCTGCGCCTTGAGCGAGAGATAATTGCTCGCGCACTCCCCGCACCTCTTCCCCGCCGTCCTCACGCAGCTCGCCAGGAACGCGGGGTTAAAGATCGTCTCCGACGTCGGGCGCGACTTCAGCTCCCCCCGCGACCGCTTCATAACCTCCATCCACCACTCCGCCACGCCATCCTCGCAGTACTCCCCCTTGCACGTGAACTCCTCCGTCCCGGCCTCGAGTATCACTTTGAGCGCCTGGGAGGCGCGCGAGTTGTGGAGTTGCACGAGCTTTTTCATGAACACGGGCTTGACGTCGCCCACTTCGTGCGAGAGATCCGACTTCAGAATGTCTACGCGCAGCGTGTGGGAAGAGGTGAGCCTCATCTCCTCGACAAGCCCATGCCGACACGATATGGCGTAGGCCCGCAGTGGCTCCTTCTGCGCCAGATCAAGCACGGCTGCGCCGAGGGTGTGGAACGCGGCCTCGATCCGGTACTTCTTTGCCGCACGAAGAAGCTGCTCGAGCTGCTCTACTGACGAAAGCATAGGCTTACGAGTCTTTGGGTAGATGAATCGAAGCATGGCTTCGAGGATCTCCTCAGTCTCCTCTACCTGCACGATCTCGATCGTTCCAGGCTCGCGCTCCCCGAGCGCGGAGATCATGGATCTGAGGACGGGAGACGCGTCGCAGACGGTCTGGCGGTCGGCATGGAACTCGAGCAAGGTATTGGACCCGCGGAGAATGAGATCTTTACCCTCGGCGGGAGGGAAAGCGGGCGACGCTCTAAGCCGAGAGCCCCGGGGCCTCGCACATTTCACACGTCGCGTCTCCTCGGGCTCATCGTGTGGCGTCGGCGACTCGGAGCGCATGCGCTTTCCGCGAGCTGGCGCCACGGCAAAACGGTCGGTGGAAGGCGAAGGCGGAGGAGATTGCATCGAAGCGGGGTTGACAGGACGGACGAAGCTCGAGCTGCGCCACGTGGAGAGGCGGGCAGGCATGATTATGAAGGGCATAGGCGTATGAGGCAAGTAGAGAAGACGGCGTGTTAATTATATATAGTGAGCGAAAGAGTGTGGCGATAGAGGGGTCAAGTCTTGCCCGTCGTTGGTCGTTCAAATCTGAGTGTCGTCGGGCTTCAATGGTCTTTCAGAAGTCGTGGGCTGGAGCTTGATCAACAAGGCGGCGATTCGAACTACGGGGCAGACTCCTTATATACCACATCAAAGGAGCGCACCAAGGCCCAAGGCAGCGGCCGCACGGTAGTGGCCTTTGATATGAACTCTCAATTGACATCGGACACAAAGGGCCATTAATAACTCTAGATAGCCTTAGAATGTGGGCCACCAGATTTTTGTACGATGCCAAAGCGGTTGCCCAGAGGATCTCTTCAAAGCGTAACAATGCAACCTTGAAGGGAAAGCTTCGACGCAGATCAGCAAGTTTGTGATTACAACCAGACGTCCTTTTGGCCTGCAGCCGAGCAGAGATTTCAGCGCGAGTCTCACGGAGGCGCGCAGCCTGAATCGGGCGGACAAGATCAATCTTTTGCGTGTACGTTATTGAGGGCCCGAGGTGAAACCTGCGGGCTCACCTACGCGAGATTGGTAAGTACTTAGAGTAATCCGCGTTGGGAGCTGCTACAAAATTTCCAATCTGGTGAGTGGCACTAATAATTTCCTGGAAAGCGAGTGTCCAGTGCATCAATAAACACTACACCAATGGCATAAAAACAATACACGTACCTTCTCACACAAGACCATCAACTAACGCACGGGTACTATATCTTATTTCTATCAATTTATATCATCTGCAGGTGGCAGAGTAACGTCTATGCTACAGTAAACTTGCGGCGGCGGGTTTGCTCTCTGGGAACGCGTGATCAAGGAACGCGTTCGAATATCGAACACACTGTTCAAAAACTTCGTCGAAACCGCGCTGCAGCAAAAGAAGATAAATCAATACACTGATGAGCTATCAAAGCGAGCGGCCTCACTGCTCCCCCATAATATGGATCGGGTATAACTTTCTTGTCATCATACCAACTAAAGGTTGTTACTTTGTAAATCACAAATCAGCTTCAAAGTTGGGATAGCGCGGAAGATCGTACTCACTTTCAGCTGTGGTGCCTTTCGGTGCCATGCTCTTAAGATTTCGCAGATTCTGGTAATGCAAGAGAATAGTAAACCAAAGGGACGCCGAAAAAGCCGGCTCAGCTCACGTTGGTATCCGCTGCGAATATGTAGTCAAACTCTGTGAAGTCAGACGTGCGAACGGCGCGTGCCACACGGTCTATGGGTACGTTATTCTACACCGGGAATGTTAATCACGTTTAGTGCGCTGCGGTCGCAAATAGTGTATCAACCATCACCTTCTTGCAAGTGGCTATCGTCCTAGTGCACCCATGTGTTTGGGGGCGAGAGGAGGCTGAGCGGTTGTTCTATTCGTGAGTAAGGACCATTGGTGATTACACACCGTTCGTCAGAAAGTTCTCCTTCGTGATAGGCTGCTGTTCCCTAACGATTTCAAGACGAGTGAGATAGGGGCCATCTTACCACGGCGCAAGAGCAACACACGGCGCTGTCCACTTTGATGTCCAGGCCTCTCTTCTTGGCCTCGTGTCGCAGGACGGCTTCGCCCATCGGACTGCGGCATATGTTGCCCAGACACACGATGAGCACGGACAGCTTTGCCATGATCGAGTTGCAAGAGATCTCGGATCGACGATTTGAACTTGAAGGTCGTGATGGTTGAGATGAAGGAAAGGCTCTGGCCAAACAAGGCCATCTTCGCTTTCGTGGACGCGTCGTCTCCATCGCGGCCTCGAGGACGTTGGCGTTGACGTTGACCAGCGCTGGACCTTGGAAACTTACTCACGACTTCAACGACGACGACGAAGGAACCCACGTTAGCTGCTCTCTGCGATCCCAATGGCCCTCTCGCCCACAATACTTCCCGCTCCTCTGTTGCCAGACTCTGCCGCTCCTACTCCGCGACCAACTTCGGTCGATCCATCGCTCTTTCGTGCTTACCTCCTCTCTCTACTCCCGCCTGTCTTTGGTGCGACACGAGAAGAGCTCGAAGATTCTCTTTTTGACGATGAGTTTGAAGAACGCGTCGTTCGGTTTGCTGCAGAGGGGGGCGGAGTAGTGTATGTAACGAAGGTTCGGCAAGACTACGAAGGTACTCCTTGAACATTTGCCGCCCGATTCTACCAGACACTAAATCCCCGGCGCAAAGATGATGCACCTCCGACATATAGCTACCACCTTACACACCAGCTTACTTATACTTCTGCCAATACCACCACTCTAGCGCTCATTAAACGCACCCCTATTCTGGACACCTTGCTACCACTTCCTTCTCAGCTTCACATACTTAACCTCTTCGGCGGCGACGAGACCCCTTATGAAAGTTTACATGCTGTCGTCAGTCAGGCCGTTAAGCCCTGGTTCGATGCCTTTGTTGGCGCTCGTGGGGGTATCAAGGACGGGGACGGGAAGATGGGTATCCCGATGGCCAAGAAGAAGTTTGCCGAATTGGAGCTATCTCTGTTGCATCTCCAGCAAAATGTCGAAATTCCCGAGACGCACCTTGTTATTCACCCCGTGATACAGCGCGCAGTAAAGGAGGTAAGAATACACCTACCGGTCCAACCTCCCCTTCTAATTCAATGTTGGACATTATCAGGCTCAACTGGCAGGAGCTCGACCCAGCATATCATATATCCCTGCAGCTACACTCAACGACAGCACCTTTCTGAATACTCTCCAGGGCCACGTAAACATCTGGATCAAGTCAATCCAATCGGTAACCAAGCTTACACGCGATGTGTCTTCGGGTACCGCCTCTCAGGAGATCAACTTCTGGCTCAGTTTGGAGCGCGCCCTAGAGGGGATCGAAGCACAACTCCGGAGCGAAGAAGTAAACATGGTAATGGAGTGCTTGCGCAACGCTAAACGCTTCCACGCCACTGTCAGTTTCATTGCGGATACCGGACACCAGGAAGCCACCGATCAAGTGCACAAGTACAATCAACTCATGAAGGATTTCCCCCTCAACGAGCTACTGTCCGCCACCGATCTGGACAAAATCCAAGAGTCTCTGGGACTTATCTTTGGCCATATTAATAAGAAACTAAAGCTCTCGTGCGTGTCTTCGCCGTTTCCATGAGTTGCCTCACCTAAATTTTGGGACATCAACATAGTCCATACCCTATACGCCGTGCCCTGCCTCTCGTAGAAGCTATTTCCCGCGACTTCAACGACCAGCTTTTGCGCGTCCTTACATCGCACCGGCTCACATATACCCCTTACGAGACCTTTGATCGGCTCCTCTCCCAAACACAGCAAATCTTCCGAACATGGGACGAGAATTTGAAGGAATTCACCAATGTTGCCCGTGACTTGACGCGAAAGCGCCAAGAGCGATTCATACCCATTAAAGTCCAGCTGGCGCACATGAAGCTGATGGAGCGTACGAGATACCTAAGGGACTGGAGGAAGCAGCACGAGCAGCTGGCAGTGATGACCGGTCCGACGAAGGGATTGGCTATGGTTGGCAAAGACGCGGGTGGGATGGATATGGAAGAAGAGGTGAAGGAGGCGTATGAGGTGGTTAAGAGTATTGATGTACTGGATGTTTCGACTGGTTGGTTTGCACTCATTCTTCTTGGTACACCTCTGACGGAGTTTTGTAATTCAGATGGTACCGAGATATGGGTGACCGCCGAAAACGCGTACAATGAGCGCGTGGCGCGCGTGGAAAATCAGATCATCTCGCGGCTGAGAGATCGTCTGGGAACAGCTCGAAATGCCAACGAGATGTTCCGAGTATTCTCAAAATTCAATGCTCTCTTCGTCCGACCAAAGGTCAGCCGCCTCGATTTTTTTTTAATCTCGCTTTCCCGGTATTGACACGCGCTATAAAAGATTCGAGGCGCCATCCAAGAATACCAAACACAGCTCATCGACTCGGTAAAGGAGGATATCAAGCGTTTACACGACAAGGCAGGTCTTGTTTTCTCCCGTATATACTCCCAGCATAGCTGACCGTTACTGCGAAATAGTTCAAAACCCAGTACCGATTCTCGGAAGCCTACCACATGTCGCAAATGCGAGACATCCCTCCGATCGCAGGTGCGATTATCTGGGCGCGCGAGATCGAGCGCCAATTATCGACATACATGAAGCGCGTCGAAGACGTTTTGGGCGGCAAAGACTGGGAGCTCTACGCCGAAGGCCAAAAACTAAAGACGGAAAGCACCGCTTTCCGGAGGAAACTCGATACGCGGCCCGTGTACGAGGCATGGCTACACGAGATCAGCCGCCGCAACATGGGTATCGACGGACGACTATTCGAGATCGTGAAAATCAACAGAGGGGGATACCAGCTTCAGGTCCACTTCGATCCGCAGATCATCACGCTGTTCAAGGAAGTGCGGAATCTGCTGTGGCTCAATTTCCAGGTGCCGCACGCGATCAATAATATGGCCAAGGACGCGAAGAGGGTGTATCCGCACGCTGTTAGCTTGATGGAGACCGTTCGGACATACAGCCAGACGCTTGATCTCGTCGAAGGTAACAAGGGCATTGAGATGCTCGTGGCTGAATATCGTAATGAGGCTCAGAAAATGGTCGCACGCGGTGAGCAAGGCCTTTTTTCTTCTCCGTGTTTATTCGCCTGCTAAAACAACACGCCTTTTTTGTTGCTATCATCTGCGCTGGTAGGGATATCACTGCGGTGGGACTTTTTTGTCAACGCATATGATACACACCGATTTATGCCCGCCGCCGGCTTGGATGGTCGGGAAAACCGTCACATCGCATACGTCCGGGAGTTTGCGAGCGTTGTTTCCATTCTTCAGGTACGTGTTCATTTCATCTCCCCACACGCCCTCTGCTCACGCGTTGGATTCAATGCCAGGACAAGACAAACTCATTAATTGATGTATACAAAGAGATCAACCGGGTGATCGAAGAGCTTTCCACATGCCCGTTCACCCTGGAGGCGTTCTCCGACCTTATAAGCAAGGTTCAGGCAGCGGTGCGTTTTAATTTCCTTTCACTTGTACCTTTCTACCTTGGCCTCGTGATCGAGCCACGTTGAATCTCGTCTTTATGCTTTATGCTTTATTCTTTATTCCTAGATCGACCAACTCAATCTCGAAGGATACGCTAACCTGGAGAACTGGGTGGCAGAGCTGGACCAGCGGATCGAAGCTATATTGCTGCAGCGGCTAAGTCGCATTATCCAGATATGGTGCGCGGAGTTTGACAGGGTGGACGACGGGGACACTCGCAGGGAGACGGGTATTCCGCGTGATATGGCGAACAAGCGGAGGGGCGATAAGAAAGGGAGCGACAAGGACAAGGTGCGCCTTTACCTTTTACTTTCTTTTGCTTTGGATGGACCCTTACCCCGGAGTAACGGCGCTGAATGAACTATCCTTTATTGCAGAGCTATGAAGGTAATCTCATCCTCAAGCCGATTGTGCACGAAATCCGGATACAGAACCAGGTGATTTTCCTCGATCCGCCAATCGAGTACGCGCGGGAAACGTGGATCAAGCAGCTACACGAGTGGCTTGGTGAGTGCGATACTATTATTATTGTTATGTGTGGGGAAAAAGCGCTGGGGTGAAGACAAGTTGACTCAATACCCCGTTCTAATACCCACATCTATTTTTCAACTCCAGGTGTCGTGTGCGGACTGCGACGGATTCAGAGCTCTCGATATGAAATTGGACTTCAGATGCGGGGATCTTCCGTGACTGAATTGACATATACTTCTCTTGTGGGTTGCGGGGAATTCATTTTCAAACGTTTTCCGGAATCGCATTTGACTCACGTTTGTTGCGGGGGGTGTTTTTTTGTTCCCACTCGCTTAGCTCACCCGGCTGGATGGCGCTACGCTGGAGCGACCGTTCGCGCTGGTGGAGCAAAAAGTGCACCAGGTGCGGGAATACGTGGCCAAGTGGCTGCAGTTCCAGTCGCTATGGGACCTCGAGGCCGAGTACGTGTTCAACCGGCTGGGGGACTCGCTGGCCAACTGGCAGCAGCTGCTCACGGAGATCAAGAAGACGCGGTCGACGTTTGACAACTCGGACACGCAGCGGACGTTTGGGGTGTGTGTGATTGACTATGAGCAGGTGCAGGCGCGCGTGAACGCAAAGTACGACGCGTGGCAACGGGATATCCTGAGTCGGTTCGGGGTGAAGCTTGGGAACGCGATGAAGGAGATGCACGCGTCTATCCTCAAGGCGCGCCATGATCTAGAGCAGCAGTCGATAGAAGGACTTATGGGGAGCGGGGGGCGGCGGTATTGATGTGGTCTTTTTAATTTCCCCCGTAGTATATTATGATCTTGCTGTTCAGCGCCTTCTTTTTCTTTCTTCTTCACCTTCTTCCGGCACTTCTTACACGGGCCACATACACACCTGTTTACTCATTGGTCGCGGTGGCCACGAGCCTGCGTTACGTTAATGGAGCGCGCTTTTTCGGATTACGGAGGCCTACCCCCCAGTTTCTCTGGAGCGAAGTGGGCCGGCATCGGACTCGGCGAAGCTGTATATTGCAGGGGTACGGCCTTGGTTCTCCGACAAACGTTGACCGGCCTTGAATCTTTGAATGCTTGGGATTGACGCTGAAGATCGATCGATATGAACGTGTAATGACGCGCTGATAAGTACATACGGCTTGCTTACTGGTTCCACTTCTTCACGGAAGTTAACGCCACGCCGTGCTTATGGTGCCGACGATCGTGGACGCCAGCTGGATGTATTCTTGCTCTCTGAATAAAAGAGACGAAAGATAGTAGGCATCCTTTCAAGCTTCAGCCTCCAGCCCTCAGCTGCCCAACAAGATTGATCCGGAGCGTGGGGGGCTCCATTCACGAGAAAATGGCAATCAGATGGCTGGCTGGCATCGAGAGGGGGCGCCGAGCTATCAGTACATTGAATAAGTATCGGATGAAGCAAGTACGTAACATCTTGCAGGAGATAAGAAAGTCAACTCGAGTCGGACTCGGAGCGATGGTGTCTCTGTTGGAAACGAGTATTCGCCGATTGGCTGCGGACCCTTTACACCCATTCTGCCGCTGTGGGACGGCCAGCCCAATCTCAAGGCGAATGCGAGAATTGAGATTGAGATTGGGCGGGGGGTGGGAATGTGGGTTTCGTACACATTTCGTATACGGCTGGGTGGTAGGAATTCCAGAACGGGCAGGGATCAGGTGTTCGGCTGGATAAGGCAGGCTTTGTCCAGGGGCCTGCGGAGAGCAAAACGCTCGTCCTTCCCGGTGGCTTGAGGGTTCGAGCCCTGTGAGCGAAGGCCTCAGAATAGGATGTGTGGGGAACGTGGAGAAGATGGCAGTGCAGCATCATGGCGAGTGGTTTTTGCGAGACGCGCGATGGATCGATCGCTCCGTAGCCAGCCTCGAGCGTGCACTCGGGCTGCAGTATAAAAGCGATTTGAAATGGGAGAAAAGCGAGGTGTTATTCTTGTCGCTGCTGACAGCGATAGGAGTCCTTGTCCACGTCAGGCTCAGCCATGCCATGTCCGAGCTTATGGAATTGAGGCTGCCAGGTGCACCTACCTGCAATTAATCATACCTGCAGCCCCGGCCTGGCTGCGCGCTGCCCCCCTAATCGTCCCCAGCCGTCGCCACTCACTGGAAATGAAGGCGGCAAGCGACGATTAGGAGGCCGGTATCTGCTGCAGCCAGTACTTGCGGGGCGGGCGAGCGTTGGTGAAGCGAGCAGGAGGTGAGCGCAACTCGCCGGGTGCAGCGGGCCGAGTGGCCGACAATGCGATGCAGCCCTGACGCCGCCCACTCAGGGAGCAGTGCGCCACGCAGGAGCAAACAAAGTCCAGCAGAAGCCAAAGAAGCGCTGTGGCCAGCCTCAGTTGCAAGCTGGATCATCGCTGCGCGAAAGCAGGCGAAGGTGCGAGAAAAGGCTCCTCGTCCTCGCCAAGGATTACGCTCGCGGGGCGTGATTGGAGCACGCAGAAGCGGGTGACGACGCCACAGAGGAGCGGGGAGATCAAACGTGCGATCAGAAGCAAGGCCTGTGGCCAGCCTGGCCCGAGGCCGCCGTTTTTCTGCTGAAGCAGCCGGCGTCGACAATCTCCTCCTCTCCCTTTTTCTCTTTTCTCGTCTCTTCTCGTCTCTTTCTTTTTCCTGCGCTCGGCTCCACCGGTTTGGGGGGCAGAAGCGTGCACACGGGGTGGCAGAAAAGAACCGATCGCGAGTGCTAGGATCACCGGCAGGCGATGATGCAGCGTCAGCAGTAGACTTGTGGAATCACGCGCAAGATAAATCTCTTCACTCGCCGCCAGCGCCTCTTCCTCTTTCTCCCACCATCTCCCACATCACACTCGCCCCCCTCACATGTCCGATCCTGCCCCCGTCTCGCCTTCGGGTCTCTCGACGGACGAGGCGGACGAGGCCCCCGAGGCCTCAGACAGTCGTCCGCCCATAAAGCCCAACCGCGCCGCCCGCTCTCCCCTCGACTCCCCGACCACCCCGACCGGCCTCGCCTCCGTCCCCACCGTCACCCCCAAACCACAGCCCAAGCGCGGCCCGTCCACCTCCTCCACCCGCACCATCATGGCCGTCGCTCCCCAGACCCCCCACATGCCCGCCGCCCCGCCCCCCGACGGCCCCATCCGCCGCAAGTCAGACGCCGCACAGAAGGCGGGCGCCATGTTCAGACGGATATTCAGCATCGGCAGCAACACCGATTCCGCCTCCCTGTCCTCGCACGTCCCCGTCGACGCTCGCACAAAAGGAGCCGACACCAGCGCCAGCGACTTTTCGCTCTCCGTCGATGCCCTCTCTCTCCCCCCCACCGCCAGCTTCGGCCCACGGTCGTCCTCTCACTTGGATGACGCCGTGTCGTTTACCGACACCAGCCCCGCGGGCAGCCGCCCAGGCAGCCGTCGCGTCAGTGTTTCTGAAAACCGGTCCAGGGCTGGCTCTAGGGCGGGTTCTCGCAAGGGCGATAGCGAAGCGAGCATCGGCTCCCGACCCGGCCCCCCCTCCGTGGCAGGCTCCAACGACGGCCGCTTCACGCTCAAGGACCTCCTCGCCAACGGCCCGAAGCTTGTCCGCAGGTCTTCTGCCAGCTCGCGCAAATCGGACGTCTCCTCAGACAAGGGCGGTGCCGCCTCAACTCATGGCGGCGACAGCAACGCCAGTTTCTCCCTCAAGTACGGTACCTGCGAGCGGGTTGCCATCGGCAAAGGCGCTACCAGCGTCGTCAAGCTTGCGCACAAGTGGGATCGGACCGAGGAAAAACTATATGCCATCAAGGTTCGTTTCCGTTTCGTTGCCGCTACTCTTGATATTTTTGAGCCCCGTGTCTTATCGATCGATCCTGCATCCAAGTAGGAGTTCCGAAAACGCAGAAAAAACGAGACGGAAAAAGAATACGTCAAGAAGTTGACGGCCGAGTTTTGCATCTCGTCCACTCTGCACCACATCAACGTCGTCGAGACCGTCGATCTCATCCAAGACGAGAGCCAGCACTGGTGCGAGGTGATGGAGTACTGTCCGGGAGGCGATCTCTACGCGGCCATCCGTAAGGGCGGAATGAGCCCGTCCGAGGTCGAGTGCTGCTTCAAGCAGATTCTCCATGGTGTGAGCTACCTGCACAGCCAGGGCGTCGCCCACCGGGACATCAAGCCGGAGAACCTGTTTTTCGACGCAAAGGGACATCTCAAGGTGACTAACAACCTCTGTCCCTGCCCTGTTGGCACGTGACTCATGTTTTTCACGGCTCTGTTGCTTTTGCATCTTTGCCAAGATTGGAGATTACGGTGCATCCACGGTGTACCGGTTGCCGTGGGAGGCGACCGTCCACATGTCCACGGGACTTTGTGGAAGTGAGCCGTATATCGCGCCGGAGCAGTTTGAGCATGTCCGTGAGTATTATTTAATCCTTTTACTCGACTATTGGCCAGTTCCCTGACTGTTTTTCTTCTTCTTCTTTGTGTGGCTAGCATACGACGCGCGTCTCGTCGATATCTGGGCGTGCGCAGTCGTGTACTACTGCCTCCACTTCCAGGAACTCCCCTGGCGCGTCGCACAAATGTCCGACCCGCTCTACGCCGCTTACGCCAACGCGTGTTCCTCCACGCCCCCGGCCGTGCCGCAGACCATTACAAACCTGTCTCCGCGCGAGGCCCGGCCAATCCTCCGCAGGATGCTAGAGCCGAATCCCAAGCAGCGGTGCAAGATCGAGGACGTCATCAAGGATAAGTGGATCCAGGGCATAGAATATTGCACGTCGGGTAAACCCCCTACACACGTCCATACGCACGCAAGGACGGTATAGGACTATCGCGTATGGGTCAGGATTAAGATCTGGCGCGTCGTATCGTTTTTTTTATTAATCCGTGGATGATCGCGGTCGCGATCGCTGTCTATCTCTCCCCTTCTGTTTTTCTTACGTTTGGACCTCTTCCCCGCCCCCCTTCCATTTATACAGTATACAGTGTCAAATCTCTTCCTCTTCTTTTTTTTCATTTTCTTGACTTCGTTTACCCCAGTTTATCCTCTCTTCTCCCTCTTCTTTTCGATCAGTATCAGTATCAGTTTACCCTCTCTGTTTCCGCCCAAGTTTGCCAACTCTGTTTCCTTCAGCAGCTTCGATTCTTCCTCTCCCCATTTGTCACTATCGCACATCGCCCGGTCCATGAATTTCTCTGTCGACGAGGGTGATTGATTGTACAAGTACGGCGGCTGGCCCTTGCTCTCTAACTAATATAAACTGTTTTCAAAGTCATAAATGAGTGATGGGGTTGCGAGTCCAGTTGGAGATGCCTTCAGGTCGGGGCATGGCGTTGAGTCTGTGACCGCGACGGACACGCGATTTCGACGCGACCCGCCAACTTGTGCATTACACTCATGGTGCACCGCCTCCTTGCGCGGCTCGAGCAAATTCTTGGCTCACCATATGCATGGTCATCGATCTGGGCGACATCAGCACTGTCACTGTCGATTATACCCATCTTCGGGCTATACTACTTGAGCCCACTCGGACGCCGTTCGACTCTCTCGCCTCGCCAGCGCGCGATCCCACCGCGGGACGAGCGTGTGCTGATACTGGGCGCGTCGTCGGGTATCGGAGCGAGTATCGCACGTGCGTACGCGGAGAGGGGCGCGAGAGTGGGGATTGTTGGAAGGAGGATCGGGGAGCTGGAGAGAGTGGCGGAGGAGATAAAGCCGCTACAGCGTGGTAGCGAGTATGGTAATGACCACGGTGAAGGCGAAGAATCTGAAGATGGTGGGCATGACGGAGGCGGGGAACGGGGCGCAGTGGTTAAAGCTAAAGCTAAAGACGGTGGCAGTAGGATACTGTGCTTGCAGGGTGATTTCGGCGAAGTGGAGGATTTGGTTCGGATTCGGGAACGAGTTGTTCTGGGTGCGTGAATATCGCGCTCTATTCCCCGAGTCTTCTTTCTTTTTTCTTGTCATGTGGCTGACAGGGGGTACTGCCTGTTTTTTTTTTTTTTTTCCTTGTAGAATGGGGTGGGGTTGACACGCTGGTTATCGCGGCAGGCGTGTCTACTATACAGCTACTACTAGCCCTTGCAGGTCCTGGTGATCGCTCTAATGGCGGTATTAATGCCGCTGGTTCCCAAGGATGCGGCATTCCCAGCGCAGAGGGCGTGCAGAACGTGAAGGACGTTGCGGCCAAAGCCATGCACGGCAACTTCGTGGGACCTGTGATATCCTGCGTCACTTTTGTATGTTCTTTCTCCGCCATTGTTTATCGTTCCAGTTTTAATCAATTGCTTTGTTCGTTTGAAATGCCGCTAATCTTTAGATCCCAACTCTCGAAGAAACATCACCAAGCCCGGCTATATTGCTGTTATCTTCGGTGGCCTCCGTGATCCCGGCTCCGACCAAGACGTTGTACGGCGCTACCAAAGCCGCCGCCTTCACGCTCTTCCGCTCTCTTGCCATAGAGCATCCTGAGATCGCGTTCTCGAGCGTGCTTCCCGCCTCGGTCGAAGGCGACTTTCGCTCCAGAGCTGTCGATGCCAATACGAACACGAGCACGCGAGCTACTGAGTCTGATCAGCCACTACGAAAACCCGAGAAGAAGTTGGGGAAGGATCATGTTGCGCACGAGTGCGTCAAAGCCGTGGATTGGGGCACGCGGACCATGTGGCTTCCTCGGTGGTATGCCTGGGCACATGCTCTCTATTGGATCTTCCCCAGCGTCATCGAACGTGGCGCTCGCAAGAAGTATGATTTTCAAGCTTAGTGAGTGCATAACTCTGTCCCTCACTTTGCTTCACCACCTGACCCTTTCATCTATTGCAGGCTTCTTTGATTGTGTTAATTGCCATTAATCCCTGGAAGGCGAGCTTTTCTCACCAGCTCAGACTTGTTCGAAGAGAAGATCCCGAGGAGATTAATGAATACGTCGTCGATATCGATTGAGAGGCTGGGTAACAATTGACTCGACCAGTTTCGCTCACGCTAATATTCATCGGAGCCCACTTTGGTACCTTGCTGAGAACTCGACTCGCCTCCGCATCTATCTCTGGCACTTTTATCACCAACATCCGTGATTCCCAGGGATACCACAGATTCCGGATGACAATATGTTGCACCATCTGGCTCAAATGAGGGTGGCGCGGTCAACAGAACTTCAATCATGTATTTAGGTGGAAAGTATGTGAAACAAGCAATTAAGTGTGTGGAAGAAGTGACTACGACCTTTACTGTGGATTTCCTCCAGCTTGTTCGATAATCTCGATTGTTTCGAAGATAACGCGGAGAGCGACCAAACCAAAGCTCTTTACGCCATAGCTTGGTTGCTTTTGGGACGGTTTGGGCGAAGCAATCATATCCGCCGATACACACCACGCCGCCCACGCCGCCTTCAACCAGCTGTGCGGAGTTTCGCCCTCGGTCAATTTGCCCGTCACGAACTTGATAAGCTCGTCCGTCTGGGTCTTCATGCGGATCATCAAATTCGTGCGCTTCGCCTTTTGGGCGCACTTGCCGACGATGGTGCCGGCGACGATCTCTTCTTCTTTCAACACGCTCACTCGACTCTGTGAGAGCGAGTTGGTAGCCGCGATGCACTTGAGTTCCGTGCTGTAGTCGTTGAAGAGCTGGAAGGTGGAGTCTCGGATGTTTGAAAACGCAACTTCGCCCTGGCTGATGTCGTCGCCGAGATACTTCATCACCTCGTTCTTCAGCAAGGGAGTGATGCGGTCCTTCAGATCTCCCTTGGGATACACCAGCGTCTCCATGTCCTGCAAATCGATGTCGCGGAAGAGCTTGCCTATAGCTCGCGAGCTCTCGTAATACTCCGCGCTCTTGGGGTCCCGCATCTCACCCGCGCTCCAATCCGGCCTGGCGCGGAATTTGGGCTGAGGTATCTCGTTCACCGGCACGGGCGTCCCCGATTTCGTAAAATCGACGGCCTGGGAGTGCAGCCGGGCGAGAGTCATGCAGCGATCATCGTCCATGCACTCTTTACTCTGGTCTGCGATGATCAGATGGTTGGTGCTGACGAGGCCGAGGACATCGGAGTTGATATAGTCGGTCACAAAGTCTGCGACGTCGGCCATTGTGCTGGGGCGGTTGAGCTGAGTCTGATGTGCTGGTGGATATTCTGCTGGCGGGGCACACTTTGGTGGGTTGATCTCGGTCAATGGTATGATGTTATACAGATCCCCATCCAGATCTCCTCCTCCTAGGCATGATGGCAGCGAGCGGGACCCTATACTAGCAGTTTATAGCAAATGCGGTACTGCTGATAACAATGAACACACCTCGACAGGAAAATACGACACAATTGGGGAGTTGCTCCTGCGCAAACGGTGAGTTTGGAGGCGGCTTTCCGATCGCTGTGACCATCTGTACGTCTCCGGGGTTGACGACCGGGCTTCGTAGGATTAGCATGCGTCCTTGGAGGTACTCTTCTACTAACTTTCCAGGGTCATCCGGTGACTTTTTCCGAATGAATGCTACAGAGAGAATGAGTACAGGTCGGTCCATTTTCCTGGTGAGTACACAACTCACCATATATTTGGCCTTCCTCAAGCACGTCATGTTCGTCTGCAATACCGACCAGAGTCCAACTTTTGGGGACGGGGATCCTTCCGTGATGCTTCAAGTCTCGGAAGATATGGTTGACTGCAAAGTCGAGTGTACGATGGAGGAACGTATCCTTCATCAGTCCCTGATAATCAACACCCAACTTCTCTAATCGGAAAAGGATATCGGAGATTCTGAATGAAGCGCCTAGACCATGGTCCTTCAATAGTTTGGCGGAACCATTTGCAGAGCGTATGGCTTCGCGGGCTTTGCGAACTGCTTTAGATTGAAGCGTGAGGAAGACATCAGCGTGCACGCCTAGATGCTCGAGTAGCATGATGAGCGGGCTACAAAGCATGCTTGAGCAAAGCATTTCTTGAAAGGCGCAAGACAAGAGCATACCGATTAAGATACATTGGGCTCGGCGTATCAAACGCGCGCGAGATTTCAATGTCGAGGGAATCGGGCGCGGCAAATTTCTCCATAGACGGTCGTATGCAAGCCACTCGCCCCTCGAGCCGATAATCAACGGCCAGCATCCCTTTGGAGCCACCTAGGCGGATCTGGTAGGCGGAGGGAGTGATGATTGAGCGTCTAATCCGCTTATCCGACCTATCTGCGCACAGCTTCTCCCAGATTTCGTCTGCGAGCTGCCGGGAGATGGTGCCTACACCATCCGTAAAGGTGGAGTTGTTGCGCTCGATATCGTCGATGCGACGGAGTTCATGGGGGAGAAGTGTGACGGAAGGATCTGTGGCGCTGAACGTCTGGGACAGACGGGCGCCAAAGCGAGCGGGACATGTGATGACCTTGGAGAAATCCCCAAGTCGGGCCCTGATAGACTCCGCGTCCACGAGTTCGCCGTCCGCGAGTTTGAAAGGCGTCACAAACCACACGGCGTGGTCTCGCAGGGCTGAGGAAGAGTATCCAAGGAAGTCAAAGTGTCGGCCAGCTAACTCGAAGCCGTGGTGTAGGATGCCGCCAAATTTTTCCCTCACAAACCGCGGATTATCCACCTACGAGCGCTTGTGAAACTCGGGTGATCTTGCGAGGGTATGAGTAACTCACCTCAAAATCATGTCTGATTCCGAGTCGGTCCTCATTCGTAAAATTAACCCGCAAAAACCATTGCTGGTGGTCGGGGTAGAGACGGAGAACGCGGTTTGACTGGTCGGGCAGAGGGCCTTCAAGAAACATGGTTGTAGGTGTGATAAAAGCGTGACGGCAGTCATGATAACCACGGGATTTCTTGGGCTCGGAGTTGGCTTGGCTCGCCCACTCAGTTTTTGCTTGCTCGAACCGCTCACGGACATCCACGCAATGCGTCCGGAGTAGAACAGCAAAATATCGCAATAAATTACCGGTGTATTCTGGTCCATGCTTCGCGCAAAGCATATTTATATCGTTCGCGAGCGAAGCGAGTTCGTCTGGGGTGAGGAATGCATTGCGGTAGAATGCTTCACATTGAAATGCCACCGCCCAATCTAATCTCTTCATCCACTCGGTGAGACGATGTATCTTTGCCTTGGCGTATAGATCGCGACGCTCGACGGAGATACTGTCGAGACGGGTTGGTGGGCGCATCTTCTCGACAGATGCCAGACGAAGGAACTCCCCCATATTCGCATCGCCATGTTCAACAATGTGAAGTCGCATGACACGTGATGTGAACGGTGCGACTCGCTGGTGGCGAGAGTCCAAGGAAGTGAGCCGTGTGCGAACATAAGTTCGTACGTTATCCGACTCGCCATCATCGCCTTTGTATTGCAAATCGCCGTCACCGCTGTAGTCTTGAACGATCGGGCGACTTTCCTCCATTTCGAATGAAGGTGGGGTATGGAGCACGAAAAGAAGAAAGAGTTCTCCAAAATCATAACCGTAGATGACTTCTTTTATGCTGGGTAGAGCGACGGCGATATCCTGGGTCTCGGTTCGGGAGTGATCAGCAGATTTGGCACGCAGCGTCTTCTCATTCTGATCGAATGAGAGGAAACAGCTCCCGGAAAAGGCCTTTGACCATTCCTCTTGGAAGAGCTTACGATCGCGAGTCAGGATACCAAATGAGATCTTTTTGACCAGAAATGCAGTATCAAGAGATTCAAGGCGTTTTTGCTTTTCCGCCATCGGCGTAGGATCCTGGTAAGGGACCCGGAGGAGAAGTTCAACAACTTTCTTCCTGGGTTTATTGTCGTAAATTTGTCGAAAAATAAGAGGCCGACCTCCCATGTTGATCGGGGCTGTTCGAATGGCACCCAAGAAGAATTTTCCGAGGGAATATGTAGGTAGCGTGAGCACACCAGAGCCTTCATGTATCTTTTTGGAATTCACAGTCATGTTGAGTTCGACGTGAAAGTTGATTGGTTTGCCTGGGGTTGGGGATCGAGGGTGGAATTCGGGTGTATGCAGACGCGCCGCCAGCGTCTGAACGACATCGACGTAGTCGGCCTCGAAGGGAATGTGGTCAATGGTGATGTCCATGATGGCGGGAGGATGAAAGCGCGCCACAATTGCTTACTTTGGTTACTGGCAAACCTAACCCTCGATTTTGCATCCGAAGTCCAACTTTCCTTCGTCCATCGCTCTCCCGTTTCGTCACAATATCCAACATGCCGCTGCCACCTCCCACTCAACAACATGGCGCCGCTCCTTCCGTCTGGCAAAAGCGTGAGAAATTTGAATATCTTGCGCTCAATACCCTCTAACTTTTTCTTTCAGTCAAGTGAGCCAGATGAACGCGCGCGCTTTGCCAACTACGCGACTGACTGCTTTCCCATACAGGATGGGCGCGATGATGGGGGGAGGAGTAGGATTAACTATTGGTTTTATATTTGGTTCTTATAGCATCCTAAGGCATGACTTTCTTGTCCAAGCGAAAAATTTACCTCCTTATACGAATCATTTTTATTTAGGGGTGGGGTTGGCCCTCGCGGATTCCTAGCCACGCTGTCGCAGTACATGCTGAGCAGCGCCGCGACGTTCTCATTCTTTTTGGCTATTGGATCGGTGAGCACTGCTCAGCCCTCAAAGTTTGCTTGATGCTTCACAGTTTGTATTTTGCAGGTAATCCGAAACGAGGAACTGATGTCACCAACGATGCAAGCGGCGAGGGCTCAACTCTTGCCACCCCTTGTTTTCTCAAAAGCGCAAGGCGCTGCATGGATGCGGGCGCGATGGGCACAGGAGAAAAAGAAAGAAGCGCCATGGATCCACTCGCAGTAATTCTTGGTTGATGGGGCAGCGCGGAAGTAGTGTATCGGGTTGGGAGCAGCGCGCCGAGTCGACATAATACCTAGCTGAGTTACAGCAAAAAAGCACACGATACTACGACACCGTTCAGAGCAGAAAGCGACATTTTTTTGCGTATAACAATACAGATATTGTTTACTGAGCTTGAGCTTGTTGTATCAGCGTGATATTGTCGCCCTTCAATAGAATCCGTCCTGCAGGAGCGAAAATGAGCAGAGGTGTATGTGAATGTGCGAATATGAACGAACCGATAGATCGTCGAGGCTTGGCTTCTTTCCCCACAAAGACCTCCTCTGCATCATCAATCACGATGTTCATAAACTCGTCAAATCCCTATGAAGGCATGAACATGAGTTTACGATAAGCGATCGCGCCTAAAAGGAGGCTCACTATAATTCGGCCCTCAATACGGAGATCTGCATTGTCGTAGAGCCATATCAAAACCTTGGATCTCTACCAGGAACGAATATCGTGAGCGAATGCAGAGTACCTCCCCAGATACTGCTAACGAACTGTTTGGAGATTCTTGAATATGACATTCTGTGGAAGTGGAACGCAAGTAAGATCACGGTTTCTAGTATTTGATATTAGCTGTGGGCTTACGATGGGTTGGACCATCACACGTTGTTGGCGGCCTGACATGTTGCGTCGAAGGGGTAGTCAAGGGCAAAAAACCGTGCTGAAGGCGTGTTCGTGATGAGCACAGATCGAGGTGTTGAGTACGAGCCCGGAAGCAACGGACCTGCTATTGGTATCATTATATAATAGCATTGCATTCAATTGTCCGGTGCGGAAGAGCTCGCCAGCGAAACGTTCCGCAGAGGTTTAGGCGAAAATAATTTCATGAAGAATGTCATGAGGACTATGCGTGTGATATTACAAGATGGATGGAGAAGTTCGTGGCTCTGCTCATGGTATCGTAACGTTCACCTAAACTGTCCGCCCCTGATCTCTTAAGCGCCCGCCGTTATGCAGACGGCGCGCATCGCCGCAAAGTTCCCAACGCCTCCTTCAAACGGCAAATCAACAGTGAAAAGAATGTCGCTCCTGTCGCTACCCAAGTAAACGGGTAGATTGATCAAAGTCGAAGATCCGTTTTCGTTTGGTGATGCCTCGTCGACCTGTACCCATCGGACTTGCGACGCTCCGAGGCGCACGGCAGCCCCGTCGTTTATCTTCAAGTGACCGTCGGACCAAGCAGCTCCTTCCAGTACAAGCCCTAAATCAAGGTTTGTGAGTAACACGCGCCCGCAGAGAGTCAGCTAATTTGCAAAGCACCTTGCATAATAAAGCCTCCGGGATCACCCGTCTGCTCGATGTCCACGCGAAGATGGAGAGTTTCTAGTGACCATTCATTGCGATGAGCAACTGCTTGGCGTGTGGCTGTCACGTAGGCTTCAGGGAAGAATAAACCACCGAGCCACACTTCAACGTCGTCGAAGGAATCGAGCTGAGAGATGCGCTGCAGCTGCTCCAATCGCAGAGCCAAGTTTGGAATCCACTGTGATACAGCCATTCCCCGCGGAGTTTTGTACCGACGCCAGTTTTCGGGGATGGTGGCTGCAAAGTATGGTATGTAAGTACGAGGGAGGGAATTGTGCATGTCGAAGAACGTGCCTTTGGTGAGATGACTCATCAACATGCGCAGATGGTTTGTCTGCTTGATCGTGCCTTCGCAGACTTGAGTAACATCCACGAGGTCCTTTCGTACTTCAGCGAGCAATTTGCTGCCCACGCTGCTTTCTCGTGCGAACAAGCGATACATTGGGTCTTGATTGTCACCGGTCTGTTTCTCTGGTGCTTGTAATGTCTAGAAATCGAAGCTCAGCGAGGATAGTATGGATGCGATGCGCGTGCCTTACCTCAGGCAAAGTTGCGAGCCACTCCTTGCAATGCTGAAGGAGAGTCCTCATCCACGCCGGCTGTTGCGGCTTGTTCGACTTGGCGGGCCCAGATGGCTGCACAGCGTCGTCGTCATCGGATAACGCCCTCATCTTCCTTAGTTTGCCGAGGATAGCATTCCCTGTAACGAAGCGTGATTAGCCAAGATTATGTTGCATGTTGTCAGTGCGCGCACCTTGTGATATGGCAATGACGCGTTCAGCAGTGGGGGGAAGGCCTAGCCATGATGGTGGCTCTCGATCAGGTAGGCCGTTTACCCAGCTTAAGAAGTGTTCCATTTTTGTGCCTTCTGGTATTGCCACGGCTTGCGAAGTTTCCTCTCCGGCGACGAGATTGAAGTCGACATTATACGAAAGTGGGGTGAAGAGATTGTCGACGAAGGAGTCCAAGACTCGCTGGTCGAAGTCGCTGTCGATCCTTCCTCCATAGACGGATTGTTTGACCAGGGTACGGATCGCGTCCCAAGGGATCGCTGCTGGGTTAATATTTGCACGGCCCTTGGCGACTGAGTTGAGCCAAGTATCGATCGTGCTGAAAGCAGAAGCCATGTCGGAATCATTGAAATCATATGTCTTACTCCACCCCAAGGGGACATATCGCAGACGCTCTTGGACGACGGCATGGAACCAAGCAAGGAGGAAGTATAATCGGACCTTCTCTGCGGGGCCCTGAGCCAGCCGAGCGGAAGAGATGCTCTTTAAAGAATCCAAAAGGTTGGCTTTGATACCGGGAGGTGGCTCGTTCATGACGATGCGGGACTGGCGCAGTATGTTGACGGGGATGACGGGATTTGCCTCCATCGTCAAGAATAGGCGGAAGTTGCGGTGGGGGTTAAGACTCTGTAGCCTTTTCTCCAGCTGGCTAAGCCAGGATGGGGCGAGATGCACATTCTTCAAGAGGACCCACGACCCTTGCCGGGCAGCACCGGCAATAGCCTGATCTGCCAACGTAAAACCTTCTTGGGAACCCATCGCGACCGATGCACATTTAGCGTTGCTAACTTGTACAAGGTTCTCGACGCGATAACTGGCATCGTAACCTGTGATGGACACCAGTGAGAGTGGTGTCGATGGTGATACCTCGTTGGCAACGATATCGCTCAGATCGTAGCCCGACTCAGCCGCAACATCGGTTTGGAATACGGCTTTTGCGAAAGCCGCCGTTGATTGAAGTAGACGATCAGGGCGGAAGCATTTGATGAGAAGCATGCGACGAGTAGCTTGAACCACCTCTGTTTAGAAGAAGAGGTTAGATTCAAGTGTAATGTGGGTGCGGCGGAGATGCAACGAACCAGAGCTCTCTTCTTGCCACGGCCAAGGGACTGATGTCTCGGGCGTGCTTGCCTGAAGGAATTGCGCCCACTCAGCTTCATGTTCAGCGATATGTGATGGAACTGCCTCGAAAAGATGGTGGCGCGCATATGTCTCCAGCCGTTTCTGCTGGTCTAGTGTGAGTAGAGAAGCCCGTTGGTCTTCGGAGCTTCCTCCAGTGGCCAGCGTCACGTCGGAGCTCTCAAGAAGGAACTCGAGCTCCTCTTCCACGGAGGTCTCGCCGACACCCCGGAGCTTGATTTGTGCGAGAAGGACAGCAAGCACAATATGATCTCGATGTAGGAGCGCGCGGGATGTCCGTTTGTATACGGTCAGGAAGAGGTCATTAAGTAGGATATCAAGGCGTTTCTGATAGTCGGTAACGCCTTTCAAGTTGGGATTGTGGTGTAGCACGTACTCGAAGATGTCCAAGAAGAAGCGAAGCGAGAACTGGTAGAAGTGGTCGATGAGGTTGAGCTGTTCCAAGACGAAGAACACGGAGCTGCAAGCCTGGGCCAAAGGTAGATACTCGGCCGTGACTTGCTCAACCTCACGCATGACCACATCGGTCTCCTCCACCTTCCTGGTAATCTCTGCTGCTTCTTGCTTGAGCTTCTCGAGGGTGTCGATAACCTTGTCGTCGTCTAGAATGTTGCCTGTGGACTCGTTTAAGGCCTGGAGCAACAACTTTTCCAAGGTTCGTAGGCGAAGGCGGAATTCGCCTTGAACCTTCATTAGGTCCGTTCTCTTTCGATCGGTATCTGGACGTTCAACCTTGAGTACCTGATCCAAAGACTGACTCTGGAGGCTGCTTCGGGTCATAGTAAAGTTGACGAATGTGACGCGACTGCAAATGTCAGGCGAAAATTCGACAGAGGGGTCGCGGGTGGACAAGAACATGGTAAACGATGGTGAAAAGTCGATGTCCTGATTGCCTAGACGAATCAGGACTCGGCCACCCGTGCGACGTATCTCTTTATTGAGGACTGGGTTCAAGATTGGATCAAGGTGTTCCACGTCCTGAATTAGGATTGGATTACCAAAGCGAAGCGCGCTTTCGAGGACTTTGAGGAATGCCTCATCCAGGAAACTGGTGACGGTGATCTTTCGATCGCGGTATTCGTTGAGCAAGAACGAAGTCGCTTGGCCAGTTGGATCAATTATAAGGGGATAACGATTGAATCGTTTAAGCATGATAGCGTTCTCGGTGCATAAGTTGTCGGATGGCAAGGATTTCGCTTGCCAGTTCAGCCGATCTTCTGCTGTGGATAGGAATTCGGGTAGTGAAAGCTCGGGCTTAAACTTGATTCCGGCCTCTGAGAGATGGTTTGACCACTCGTGCCACATTACTTCCCGATAATGCTGGTCGAAGAAGCCGCCGTAGGCTAAGAACGCGGCGGAGAGGAGCACATCGCCGACGATGGTACTCATCTCGGTGTCGAAGGTGTGACTGGCAGCTTCCCACCGAGCTCGTTCCGATGACAAGCTGTCGAGAAGGGTCATGCTGCGATCAACCTTTGATTGAACCCTCTCCATCTCGGACTTGATTGCCTGTGTTTCGCTAATCAAAAGCGCATATTCCGACTTGTATCGCGCAATGCTCGCCTCGAGCTCTTCGATCATGGTGATGATCGTGCCTGCCTGAGCCTTCGTATTCTCGGCCTGATCTTCCAAGGATTGAACCTCATTTCGAAGAGGTTCCACCTTGTCAAGGATCTCGGAGAAGCGAACTTGAGCCAGTGCCCATTTTACTAGGGGACCACACGCTCGACTCGCGCGATTAACATTCTCGAAGTTGTACGTTGGTCGGCTGAGGAATTCCTTCTGCATGTATTCCCGAAGTGACTTGGTGATCGCCGCGGTGTCAAATCGGAGGAGGCTGTTGATGAAGTCCTCCCGACGGATGATACCCTGAACAGTCCTCCAGCTATCGATGCGATGGCCCAGCAGGGTACATACGGATTCCATAGCAAGTTTAACGGCCTCTGGCGGATTAGCCATTGCTCGTACTTCGGTCAAATGCTGCCTCTTGATGTTGCTGACAGCAGATTTAGCTTCGAGCACGGCTGGCTCCGCATCGGCAAGATCCGCCATAACAACCGCACGGCGCTGGTCGATATTCCGCTCCTGCTCCGCTAAGGCTGCCTTGATTTCGATGGAGGCTGCCTTCTTGTGCTCTGCTTCTTGTTGGTCTGACACCATACGCTTCAGCTTTTCATTAGCTTCAGCGTCTTTGGCCTCCAGCTGCGTCCGTTTGAGAGCCAAGCTCTTGCGCAGCTTTTCGACTTGTGTGACCGTGTCTCGAAGCTTATCAAGCCCGACGTGAAGATGGCGCTGCTGCTCCTCTAATTCGTCACGTTTCTCGTTGTAAAGACGAACGTAGTGATGGATGCTGGCCAGGTTGAAAGTTAATAGGATATAAGCGCGAAAACGGCAGTAAAGACTTACAAGTCGAGGTAGTGCCGGGGGGTAACGTAGTTGTAGCGACCCTGGCGGCGGCTCAATCGCGTGTTGATTTCGTACAATGACTGATGCACATATACCAGAGCATTGACCACAGCGGTACGGTGAACCGGAGGAAGAGCCAGTTGTCGATAGGCAATGGGAAAAGCGAGAGGTGGATTGTACGTAGGAAGTTCCAGATCGAGTGTTTGGGTGAACTCCATTCCGACCTGGTAGAAGGCCTGATCTGGCCAATCACCGAACCAATCCAACACGCAACGATTGAATAAGGCTGGGGAGGTGGCAGCGCGAGAGGCGAGACCGTTTTCGGGAGGATTCATAGTGAAAACGACATGGAGGTTTTTTGAAACCTGTTGAGTGAACCAGCGATACAGCTCTTCGGGTGAATCGAGCATGAGGCCTTCCCTCTGCGATCCTTCTTTGCAGGCTGTCATAAGCGCCGAGTGCTCGTCACCTTCAAACAAGCCAGGCACCTCGGCATTTGCTAGGAGCGTATTCATCCGCTCAAGGAATCCAGAGTCAAGGACGTTAGACTCATCCATAATGAAACAAATCTTTTCGCCCTTGCACCCTGCACGGCGCAATACCGCACGCAGATCGTCGTCAAAGTCCTCGCCAGTGTATTTGTTAGAGACCTTGATTTGGAAGATGCTGAGGCCGTTCATCCAAGCCACGAAGCGAGAAAGCGTGGTCTATCAAAAATATTTGTATGATCACACGTCTGAACGAGAGAGAAGACAATACGACTAACCTTTCCACTACCGCTAACACCAATGAGAAGCAAGTGACCTTGTATTTGGCGGAATACTCTGTCAATCCGCAGTACATGGTCCAAGACATCGTTGAAAAGGACGAGCGGCACATCGAGCTCCTCCTCATGGAAAACACGGAGTCGGGCTTTGGTGTGTTCCCGGAGCTGCTCCCTGTCCACTGGTACGTAGTTTCTTGAGGTCCAGTTGGAGAATAGTATCGGGCGCGCCAATGCCTCCTCACGGTTGATCGTAGGGAAATGCTCCATCGCGGTGGAGTCGATGTGTTCGTCGGTCCAACCTTTCTCATCCTCCGAAACAAGTCTGTCCTGGAACAGGCGAAGTGCTTCATGTGCCCAAACCCGGACGAGCCCTTCCACAGACAAAGTCTCCAACGGCTTGATAGCCTCGTGAATACCTCGAACCCAACGAGTGAGTTCGCGAGGACTGTACACGTAGTGGGCCTGAGCATCCGTGGTGAAGCGCTTCTGCGAGGCAAGGAAGAAAGCCACCATAGCGTCCGTGAGCGGATCCGCATACGCGCGCAAGTTGGGGACAACTTTTAGCAGTGCCCGATTGTACGTGCCGTAGATCTGTTTAAGGGAAACTTCTCCTGGATAATCCACCATCACGAGAGGCGCGTGGCGGAGGAACCGGTGAGTCAAAGGAACCCGCCCTGGGTCCGTAGGTGGATTGCATGCCCCAACGAACTGAATCCTTTCCAGCCTGACCCATGCCATGTCTGTCGTCCGGTAATATCCTCCACACTCGACGAGCTGCCTCAAGAAGGAAATAACTCTCTGAGTTCCGTACTTGTCGCGAGCGGGCAGGTTGATTTCGTCACAAAATACAACAAGCCAACGTCCGATCTGGATGGGCGCCAACACGACTCCATTGGGCGTTTTCCGGTACTCGCAGTATTGCTCGAAGGTCTTTAGGATAAGCCCAGGCGTGGTGGCACTGGAAAAATTGAGACCAACGACTTCCATGTCCGGAAGTTTTCGGAGGGCACTAAACAACGTCATGGTCTTTCCGGAACCAGGGGGGCCACATAGCAGGAGAGGCTTGTGTTCGGATAACCATGAGTAGAGAACCTCCTCATGCCTTACGGTATCGATCGTCGGAACGACGACATCGGCGGCTGTGACCGCGTGCGATTCGATGTCAATGACCGGGACTCTGCTTTGCCATGCAGCCCACTCGCCCGTGGCCACTTGGACGTCATAGTCGATGAGCGAGCTTCCGGGAAGAAGTGGGGGTAGGTCGACTCCAGTTTGGCCTCGGAGGAAGTCGCCCAGGTTTGCGCGCAGCTCCAGCTTCGCATCTCCGGAAAATGCCCAGATGATGCTAACCAACATGCGTTTAGAGACATATTGCTCGACTGCTTCGTGGGAGAGGGGGAAGTCTGAATGTTGGTTGTTGTACTCGATAACATTCCGCACGGTCTTGTTTATGAGCGAGAACAAAGTGTTGAGAGCGCGCGTGACCGTGAAATCCATGATGTGATCGATTGACTCGGCATAGCGAAGGGCCACATCGACAAGTCCACCTTCTGTGAAGAAGGACTCTAATATGGAAACGATACTGCGCTGCGTTGCGAGGTTGGGTGACACGGCTGCGTCGGATGGGATAACATCCAGACGCCGAGCTGGTCCACCTAGGGCTTCGTCTTCATCGGCATCCAAAGGTATCGACGAGAGCGTCTTCAAGTAATGCTGATACACCATGTCCGGTGTGATGATATCCTCGCTGAACCAAATCATGCCACAGCGGCTGACGGTAGCGAGAGTAGCATATCTCAGATGCTCCACCTCGAACATGATGCGCACGTTTGGTGGTAAATTCAGCCGTTCACCATTGGGCAGAGTGAGAAGCTTATTGTCATCGAGCACACTACGAAAGATGAATTTTAACAAGCGAGCAGATACCAACACTACCATCTACGTACCTGTTCAAGTTCTCTACCCATTCGGGATCAACATCACCGTCGAATATAATCCAGTGTCTCTTGCTACTCTCTCCACGGACATCATCGACAATCTTTCGGAGAATGTGGGTGAAGAGGCCATCATTCCACTCGCGCGTTGTGGGATCCAGAGTTCCGTACAGGGCGTCTTTGTGAATAGCCTTTGGATCGATCACATAAGATACGCCCTCCGTGCCATCCAGCCGTTCGAGTGCAGCCATCAAAACCTGCCAAGCATTTGTCTTTCCGGTACCGGAGGAGCCAACCATCATCAAACCGTGTTGAATCTTTTGGATCTGATAGAGCTGGAGAATCTTGGCTATCCAGCGATCTCCAATGACAAGATGCCGCTCAGCACAAACATCGCGAATGTGCTTGCGGAGCATGTCTAGATCGACTGGAACATATTCAGTCCCGGGGAAAACATCCATGAGCAAACTGCAATGGGAAATAAAATCAGTGAACCAGTTTTGAAAATATGGATTGAAACGCTGACCTAGTGAGCAAGGGAACGTCGTCTGCAACGAGCTTAGGCACAATCGTTTCCGTCACACTTTGAATCAGGATCGCTTGCTCCGAAGCGCTGTCCGACAGTCCCGCGCTAACGTCCTCATCACCTTCCGCGGCGGCGCGCACACTTTGGAGTCGCTCACGCTTCAAGATACCAGCACTTGCAAGGACAGCTTTAAGGGCACGTAGACCAAAGTCGTAGTGAGGTTGGGGAGAAAGTTGTTCCGCGCAAAGATTGAAGAATGGGACAATTTTGGACGCGAGGGTTTCGGCGGTACGGAAACCCTGAGAGAAAAGCATGACCTGCGCGATGAGCTCTCGGTCGGGTCGTGTCATGGCCATCCTGAGAGATATGATATCAGGAAGAAGGGATGCGTGGATGTAAGGTATATACTCACGGCCGGAACAGCTTGGTAAGATTAGGTGGGAGCTGAGAACGACCGGCATAGTTAGGATTGGTGGTGATGAAGATTCCTGATCAAGAGTAAGCACAACCCCAAACGCCATGAAAAGGTACCTAGCTTACCGATATTCTTATTGATCTTCAGGTTCTTGCCAACCAACTCGATCTCCCCTGAAGGATTCTTCGCCAACGCCGCGAGACCTTGTTGGATAGTCTGAACTTGTTGCGAAACGGCACTGAGAATGCGCTCTTCCAGTCGATTGAATTCGTCGAAGCAGCCCCAAGCTCCAACTTGACAAAGACCAACAAAGATACGACCCATGGCTTGGAAATCAAAGGTCTCGTCGCAACAAAAGACGAGGACAAAACGACCAAGTTGGACACCCAGTGCCTTGACCGATTCGGTCTTACCTGGAAGAAAATGCACAAGCTGAGTCTCATTCGCATGATTATGGAAAACAGATACTCACCGGTTCCCGCGGGCCCGAATGGTGCTCCTCCAAGCGAGCTGTCAAGCGCCTGGGTCAAAGTCAAATAGCAGCGATCGGTCAAGGGAGTTTGGACCAGGCGATCCGGCACGCCGAGGTACTCCCACCCATACGGGAAGGAAGCATTGGCTAACTTTATTTCCAACCGCTCCAAAGGATTGTCTATGGCAGCATTAAGGTAGAAACGCATTTGATATAGCCATGCAAATGACAGCTTGTCTGTCACGCGCTGCTGTACCAGAGAGCGAGTAACATCGCGTTGATGGACAAGCTCAGTGATAAGGTGCTCGCACTTTCGTCGGGTAATGGGGCTGAGTTCCGTCAAGACGATATCAGCAAGCAAGTCGAGGCCTTCGCGGATGGTGTCGAGTGGACCATCGAGGGGTTGGGAGACTTCGAGCGTAGATTCGACTGACGCCGTCCATGCCACCTGGATGGCTAGAGAAACAAGCTGGGCAGGGTACTTATCGATCCATGCGAGGAACTGATCCGGCGGTAGAGCTGTCCCGCTCAAACCGTAGAACGTTTGCAACTCCCCCACAGCGTCGTGGAGTAGTTGGGCGAGGGATATCCTCATCTCCGACTCCAACTTCGTGAGCCAATCGTTGATTTTGGGAAAGTCTTTGAGCAAGATGGGACTTGGGAAGATCACTTCTTCTCCTTCCCGAGAAGCCATCCCTTGAATTTGAGTCGCGTCCTCGTCCAGCTTGATCGTCGATATGCCGGCAAACATCTTCTTGAGATGCTTCATGATACGGAAAATGTCCTTGCTGTTCCCGATAATTTCGAGAAGGTCCTCGTCGCCGACGAAGTAGAACCGGGGGAAAGATGAACGCTCCCTCTCGAGGTACTCGCCGAGTGCTTTCTGAATCTTGTTGAGCAGATCGGCAAGCCGCTCGAGACTCTTCTGAACCCCCTGGATGTTCATAACGTCGAGGACGAAAGGCGATTTATAAACCTTCTTCATCACCGCAAGGAATTCGGAGTTGATGTTTTGAAATCGAGAGCTCTCGACGGGAAGCAAATGCTTGATATCAGCGCTGCCGGAGAAAATGCCCTCAAGATAAACCCATTGCCTTTGCACATCGATCCAGACATCTATGTGGACGAATAAGATGAGCAAGCCCACACCGATCGGCATGAACACATACCAAACAAGACGTGGATCCTGTTCAGCTTTTCTTCCCATGACGCAGCCTAGAGTAAACCGTGTGAGTAACGCATTTGAGCCGCATATAATTACCAGGACTTACTTCTTCCTCAAACACTTTACAAGGCAAGCATCCCAAAGTCAGACCGAATGAGGCTGTGGTAGAGAACGAATGACAGACCTTTGTAGTACGGCGACAGCTTCATCGCCACTAATGAGTTGAGATTTTCGCCACACTTCGTGAACAGATCGTCCCAGCCACTGTATGGAATTCAAGGTTATCGTTGAGCCAATGTTCGCACACACAAGTGAAGAAGATATACCGAATAAGTCGACATTTGTTTTGGTAATTGACTAGGTCAAGAGTATAATTTGTCCAAGTTTCGCGCACCTAAAAGCCGGTTATCGTTGGGCACTCGTGGCAGTAATAATCAACAGTAATATAGTAGCTACCTGTTTAAGGTACTCTTCTAGCGCCATCTCTCCTTGCGCTTGAATGATGACGTCCTTAATAAGTGTCTCGTTTTTCTTCAAATCCAAGTCGTAGACCTGGCCAAGAGTCATCCTGGACTCCATATTAGAATGAAAATCCATTAGCCTATATAACCACGATGAACTTACTGAGACAGATTGGCCTGAGTAGCGACTCTGAGAACTTTAAAAAGCTGCTTCCAGTGCCTTTCTTTAAGGGCATCGGACTTGAGCTCCGAAACAATGGTATTGGACTTTAGGAGCGAGCGGAGGACATCCTGCACGTATTCAAACGCGCTGTATTGGCGCATCCTATTGGGCATGTCCTTGGTCGAAGTGAGAAGGCCATCAATCTGCTGACGGAGCTTGCGTGGCTATTGGATTTGTAGGGTAGGAGTAAGCGAGAGTGGCATGCTTGCGCCATCGGGAGACTTGCCTGCACGGTGGCCCATGACATCTCTCGGAGCTCTGATATCTGCGCCCAAATGCCAGAGAGTGCTGTCCACACGGCCTTGAGGTCGCGTAATTCCTCGAAGACAGGTTCAAGCCGATTATGCCTCGTAAGCTCGAGGTCAAGTGCTTCTTTCGCTCTACAGACAAGATCGTACTCCTCTTGGACCCGGTTCAGTTTGACCTCGAAGACATTTATAGCGTTCATGGCGATGTCGGCGCGAATATGGCCTTGGACGGGACGCGTTTTCTCCCATTCTTCTAATATATCGCGGATTTTATTCTCTACGATCTTGTCCTCAGCGACGATTTTCATTTGCAGCCCAGCTAAATCCACGCGTCAGCGGCAGGTCGTGGACGGAGACAGGCTAATGAGAGAAGATCCCACCGAGTTGCTCTTGAATAGAGTCGTTCTTCCTCTTGAGGATCTCATTGTAAGCACTCCACTCCCCTCTAAGCTGGTCGCTATACAGCCAGTCATCCGGAAATTGATAACGAAAGCGTTCCAGTGTTTTCTCCCCATTGGCACAGAGCTCTATCATGGGACCCCATGTCTTTGTCTTCCGTTTGAGGTCCTGTACGAAGGTGATAAATGTGACAGCCGCCGCCGTTGACGAGTTGTTGCCAGCGATAGTGGCAACGGGCTATAATAATTGGTGAGCATGAGTTTCTTATACAATCTCCTGCAAAGAGCTTCGTATCACCTCCATTTCGAAAAGAGTACACGCTCTGGTGTGCTCTCTCGGCGCGGTTGGGGAAATCGAAAGAGCAACAGCTGGTCTGGTGAAAGGCCAGCTCAAGGTTGAATTCGATATCGCAACGCGTCGCCTTCATCGACATATGTACGCCGTCAACAAGCACAAACACCACCCCCCTTTACCCGCACTTCGCACTCAACGCCAGGCTGATTCGCTGCGGTCCGAGTCGCCACGACCGGCTACTCCTCTTCGCTAGTCCTTAATTCTTCCAGCTGTCGATCGCTCGAACTGAGGTAAAGTAGACAGCTAGCGTTCTTCCCTTCACTCGCATATGTGTATACGTACGAGTCAATATACGAGTCACGAATTTAACTTGTCCAGGTACATAGACACCTCTTCCAATGAGCTCTCATGAGCTGCTGGTTCCCATACAGCGCATATTCAAGGAGCATAGAGGCTCCCAGATTTTAGATTCAATACGCTGAGAGTTTAATCGATCCGCATCATGTCTTCGGCGCGCGAGCATTCGTTTGCATGAAGGATTGCATCCAACAAAGTTCTGAGATTGATATCACCGTCCGATATACTTGCCTTTCAACCTTGTATGCGCGCTGATATCTCAGCATTCAATACTAAGAACGATAAGAAATCCCCTCTCCAAGAACCGTGGGGTCACTACTAAAATCGCTAGCGCGAGGCTTTCTCACCGAACCAAACAAAATCCCGAGAGCAGAGACGGCCGGGGAAGCAGGCAAGATATCCTCCGAATAACGAGAAAACGATCATGGTACGCCGAAACTCGAAGACCAAGCTGCTACAAGCACTTTCAGCTGGTCTGGTGCTAGCCTTGGCTTCCATTCGGCAAAGAATACTAGTGAAGCGGCGAGAGGCGGCGAGTTAAGCTAGGGAATGGCCCGTTGCTATCCGCAACACCATCGCGACTTTTGAATCGGATGCAAGGAGGAGTCAAGGAAACGGCAGCATAATCTAATTTTGCACATAGATGGGATGGTATGCCATCGGAGGCCATCGTGGGAGCGATTGATACGAGGCACTAGGTCCTGGTCCGGCCACAAGCTACGTCTTTCCAATTCATGACATAAGACATACGGGCTGGCGCCTTATGAATTCCTAGTGATAAGCTGGATAGAGAAAGGAAGTGGCATCCAAGTGTGAATATGTAAGTTGATTGTATTCGTCTGCCCCAGAAACGTTACTAAATTTCGAACTGTCGTTTTGGCGGTGAAGATAATAAAATCGGAATTGAGGTGGCTATTCAATTTCCATCTTTTCTCGATCAGAAATAGACGCGTTCGAATCAAGTAATTGCGAAAAGTGTTCGAGTTGAGTGCTGAGAAACGCGGTCTACTTCAGCTGTAGCAGCAAATCTTCAAGCTAAACCTACCGCTTCTCATCTCGCATTTTCTCGAGCATTGAAATGACTTCATCCTGATCCTCGATACACATATCCCCACCTGGTAGTGCATCTACAACTTCCTTTGCTTTTCTCAAGTGTTCTTTGAGTTCATTGGTCTGAGAGGATTTATCTATGTTAGACGTGGGGCCATATCACCCATGAATGATTCTCACAGCTTGTGAAATCAAAAGCCGATGTTGACCTAGCTGAGGTGCATTCGATTGCTGAACGAGCTCAAGGATGGTGATGAGGCGCGGGAGGAGAATTTCGAAATTCTCGGTGGGGAGAGCGTTGGGACCCGACATTTGGACAATGCATTGGATTATCGGACATTATTTAATGTTCGGGCGTTGAAACGAGTAAGTCCGAGAGCATCCGAGTATTTATTTGCCGACTCGCGTTCGAATTAACTCGCATCGATTATCCCAAAGTCTATCAAGGCGTTTTTTCCCTTGAAAAAGGCGCACACGGCACGGAGAGCACCATGGATCGGACAACTCTTCGACAGTTTACTATTCGCGTCCCCGCCACCAGTGCTAATATTGGCCCTGGATTTGATGTGGTTGGGCTGTCTCTATCTCTCGATCTTATACTCACAGTCTCCCATTCATCTTTTCCCGAACAACATCCTTCGAGCCCGCCACCCCCTCCGAAAATCACCTACTCTGGGGAAGGGGCCAAGGAAGTCCCTCTGGACGCGTACAAAAACTTAACTACCCGTGTTGCACTTTACGTCCTTCGATGCAATAATGTCCCCCACTTCCCGCCCAATCTCACCATCCATGCCCACAATGAGATCCCCTTTGGCCGTGGCCTCGGCTCATCCGGTGCCGCCGTCGTTGCAGGGGTGCTCTTGGGGAATACGCTTGGGAATTTAAATCTCAGTGTATCCCGCCAATTGGATTTTGCGTTGATGGTCGAACGCCATCCCGATAATGTCACAGCCGCCCTCGTTGGGGGCTTCATCGGATCGTATCTTCGAGAGCTCGATCGCGAGGCAACGGAGGCAGCGTCCATACCATTGGCCGAGGTCCTACCTGAATATCCCAAAGAAGCTGGGCCAGAATGGGGTATCTCCCCTCCGAGTCCACCCACAGGCATCGGCCATTACGTTAGATTTGGGTGGTCGGAGGAAATCCGCGCAGTCGCCATCATACCCCAGTTCGAGCTTAGCACCGCTAAAGCGAGGGACGTTCTCCCTCAAGCCTATACCCGGAAGGATCTGGTGACTCGCATCCCTATTCCACGCCTCGGTGCTTGGCTGCTTACATATCCTCTCACGTTATTCGCAGGTCTTCAATCTTCAGCGATTGGCTGTCTTGACCACTGCTTTAGGGCAATCTCCTCCAGACCCCGAGCTGATATATGAGGCCATGAAGGACAGGATCCACCAGCCGTACCGAAAGGCCCTTGTACGTCTTTGAACTTCCTCCCCTCATTACAAAAACACGTTCCCATAATTGCTATTTCAGATTCCGGGCCTTCCTGAGGTGCTTTCATCTATCACACCAGACACGCACCCTGGCCTCTTGGGCATATGCTTATCAGGCGCAGGGCCCACAACCCTCGCCCTTGCGACCGGAGGATATGATGAAATCGCAGCGTCCGCCGCCGAAATCTTCAAACGCGAAGGGGTCGACGTTGTTTGGAAATTATTAGAGGTTGCGCCTGGGAGCTTGGTTACCATAACGTCGTCATCTAGATGATGTTTCACACGAACTGAATTACACGTGTATCTCTCTTCCCACAACTTGGTTGTATGACTCAAGGGTCAAACTTAGTCGCACTTCTTACTACGCCGGTATGAGTCGGAAAGCTGAGTTGAATCACTTCTCCTTATTGCCCATAGAAATCGGTGATCGATTTTTTTGAAAGTCCGCTTTTGGAAATTAGCCTTTGCCATTTGGCAGGAGGACTATCGTCTTGGCTCCTTGAACACCTACACCGATGCCAGTGTCTTTTCAATAACGCGTACATGAAACTCTTCAAAACAATATCCGCACTTGAGAATATCCTGGTCTTTGTCGAGAATGTGGTGTAGGCCTAGCGACAGGACTTGAAGTGCCCACCCACCGATATCTTGATGCTCTGCCAGCTCTTGTACTGGGGGAAGCGAATAAAGATTCCTAGCTTGGATACCCCAGAATAGGAGGTGCGAAACATATCCTTCCCCTACTAGGTAACTTGGACCGAGCCGAGCAACGAACCGACAATTTTCGCCCAGTTGATGTCGTTTTCCGCCGATATCCTGTTATCTTGTGGCAGTCGAACCTCGATTGAACAGATGCCTTCTTTGTGATGCCGAAAGCTCGGCCTGACGATCTCGTCATGGTGAACCCCCGTATTTAAGCTTGGGATCTCTGTGGGGTTCCGAGTACTTCCCCTTTGCTCCTTTTCCACGGCCCCCACCCCTCGGCTCGCAACCTCAGTATTTCTTGTTCATAGTTTGTGTGTCGGATCTCAGCATGCGTCCACTCATCGCAGTGGACATGGACGATGTCCTGATCCAGACCAACTTCGCGACTGTCGAATGTAACCCGTCCACGCGATCTCGTCTCCCTTACGCACACTCAAGCCTCTTTTCTTGGAATAGGGCACAATCGAACGTACAGGACTGCCATGTCTTTGTCAGAATATTACTATGTAGCTACCATCATTCTATTCCTCTGTGGCGAATTCTGACTCTCAAGAATTCCACACCTGCAGTATCATTATTGGAAGGTACGAGTTTCTTTTTGAATGGTCGATCGCCTGGGACAAAATCACTCACCGGTCGCGATTTGATCACCAACAGAATCCCCACTGGGGAACGCCTAGTGGTGGGTGGAGCATGTCGCTTACTTGCGCACCCCAATATTGGCTGAGCCGGAGCCACCGCCACATATAGAAACTTATCAAAAAGTTACCAGTTTCTACGCATCGGACTATTTTGCCAATGCTCCGCCTGTGCCCCGGGCTTTTGAGGGCGCCAAGGCTCTTCGGGAACTTGGTTACAGGCTTGTCGTCGTGACAGCTAGAGGAACCGATCAACGAGAAGTCACCGAAACTTGGCTGAATAAGCACTTTCCGAGTGAGTGCTTCTACTCACCCCCATTGGAGTCCGCTTACCTATTCTATTTGCAGATATCTTCGAGGCGGTCCACTACACGTCCGAATTCAAGATCAAAGATAACAACGGAAAGCTTTCGATGAGTTTTCAGCTGGGCAAGGCTCAGGTTTGCTTCATCGCATTCCATACCCTATTTCAGCGCCACCTTATACCCGCCGATGTCAAACCAGATCTTGCAGAAGCTGGGAGCGATCATGATGATCGACGACTCTCTTGACAACGCACTCTCATGCGCTACCATGGAGCCACGCATTCCTATCCTCCTCTTTGGAAAATACGAGTGGAACAAGCGCTCTTCGAAGGTGGCCACGGTCGAAGATAAGATGAGCTTCGTGGAGCGGTGCGCGCTGAAAAATGGAGACCGTTGGTGGGAAGATGAAGTTTGCTGGGATTTACCGGAGAATATCGTACGAGTGTCTGGTTGGGATGAAGTTGTTGAATTTGCTCGCGCTAGAACGGCACTAACCTGGTTCGGTGCACCGAGCCTTCAAGGCGATCGAGTAGATCTACTACAGAGGTTATAGCACTCAACTTTTCTTTATTGATTGTATTCTCATACCAAATATGCGTAATTCCGTTCAATGTGCATTTCAATGGACTTGATGAAGTAAGTTGATGGTTTAGGGTTAGGAGCGTCGATACCCCGCTTGCAGCGACATGTGAAAATGGCACTCAGGGTTCGTAGGGTTCGTAGCTTCCTGATGGTATTCACCTCACCTGCCCACCATCATCCGCCCAAGGCCTCCTCCTCAGTACGCCAACAAATCTAGAGGGAAAATTTGCACCATGGCTGCAACGCTAACAGGGCCAGACGTGAAGGCTCTACTCGCCCAACTGTCAGCAAAATACACCAAACATAGACCGCTCTTTCAGAAGTTCATTACCACATCATATGTCCTCTACGTATTAGCAGTGTCGTATCGTAGGTTCAGCCGGCCTGCGCCTGTGAGCCAGCGAACGAAGAGCTCGAGAAAAAGTGGGAAGGATGGTGGAGCAGATAGTGATGGTCGGCCACCAAGAGTGGAGGTAAGCCCCTTCGATTGCCTGCGATGCTGTCAATACTTCATGATGTCGCTATCTACCCTATTCGAGTCTAGGTTGACGATGTGTTCTACGAACGGTTATCTCGCTTGCTCAAGATTGTGATACCGAGCATGAGATCAAAAGAGGCTTTACTCCTTGCAATGCACTCTAGCTTTCTTGTCTTCCGAACTGTGCTATCCCTATACGTTGCAGACTTGGACGGACGGTACGCCCTGCCAGCCATGCGGGAATCCTAGTCTACCGGGTATTGATTAATCTCCACCAGCATCGTTTCCTCTCTCGTGAGAGCCCAGTTTGGGCAATTCTTGTCAAATATCTTGCGTTGGTTATTGGTCGCTATCCCAGGTTAGCATCCGTGAATCCTGTCAACTTTTGCTACACTGTAACACTGTGGTGTCCTCCAGCAACGTACACGAACAGCATGTTGGGTTACATCCAAAACAAGCTGGCGCTTGCCTATCGCACGCGGTTAACAGAGGAAGTTATGGGCATGTATCTGGGAGAAGAGGGAGACGAGGATAGCAAGGTCTTTTATAAAATGGGTAAGTGGGAAGCCCTCATGTATCAATGGGCCCATACTCAGCCCTATACCAAGCCAATTTGGACGATCGCATAAAAAACGTGGATCAGTGAGTCTTGGCTTTGACAAGGCTATCACCCTGGCTAACATCTTATTCAGGATGATCACAGTTGATATACAACGGTTCTCCACATCGCTAGCCGCCATCTACAGTAATATTGCCAAACCTATCCTCGACGTCTGCCTTTACAATTGGCAGCTGGCTCAAAATGTTGGAGCTGAGGGCTTAATCATTCTCACCGTCGTGGTCCAATCTACCGCTGCACTGCGTATGTACTTCGCATCAACTCGGAGTTATGGCTGTCTGAGAGCTCACGGTATTTATATCCACTAGTACGTGCCCTGACCCCATCATTCGGGACCTACGCAGCCCAAGAAGCCGCTCTGTCAGGTGAGTATAATACCAATCTTAGACCATCGAGTCAGGTTTATAACGCCTCCCGCTACATAGGCTCCCTACGGCACTCTCACTCTCGGCTCATGGAATCAGCTGAAGAGGTGGCATTCTTTGGTGGCGAGGAGACGGAGAAATATCTTATCGAGCGCGACTATTTCAGTCTCATCAAACATATGAACAAGGTTTTGAGAATGCGCGCCTGGCATGGCGTTGTTGAGGAGGGGATCGTGAAGTAAGTGCAAGATGCCGCCTTTCGAAGTGAACAAACCCATCTCATGGCTTTGAATAGATGGCTATGGGGAAGTCTAGGGGTGAGCGCCTTGCCTCCGTTATTAGCCTCAGAAACTCAACACCTCACATTCGATGCATAATGCAGCTTTGTATATGTTCTATTCCGGTGTTCTTCAAATTGCCCGGGGGGAAATCAGATGATCTGGGTGGCCGCACAGAAGGTCAATCATCATCACTCAGATGCATTGCAGCCAGCTGAGATTCTACCGGTATGGCATAGGGTTTGTAACAAACCGACGCCTCCTGCTATCATCATCCGACGCGATTGGTCGAATGATGTACTCTTATAAAGGTGAAACCATCCTTCCAGCCGAAATCCAAAAGGCTGTGGCTCATCCTCATACTTTGGATTGTTTGCAGACTTGGCGGAGCTGGCAGGCTATACCTCCCGAGTGTCATCGCTGATTGATACCATGAAAGCGGTGAAAGCAGGGAAATACGAGAAGGCTCTTGTCAGTAGCGCGAGTGTCGAGGACAATGCAAGAGGTAGAGCACGCATCCTCATACCGCCTAGGCGAACTAATACTGACGATCATTCATGAAGTTCTGAGAGGTCGTGGTGAGGTGTTTGAGTCGGAAGACATCGAATTCATTAATGTACCGATCGTCAGCCCCAACGGCGATATCTTGCTCCGGAGCTTGTCTTTCCACGTGAAACCAGGGGTATGTCCACAGAATCTTGAACAAATTATTGGATTAATACTCGGAACACGTAGCAACATCTATTGATCGTCGGGCCAAATGGTAAATTGTTGCACATTTCCTGAGACTACTCGCAAGCCTAATCTTTCCTTTTCAGGATGCGGCAAGTCGTCTCTGTTCCGTATTCTCGGTGGTCTCTGGCCAGTTTATGGTGAGATTGAAGTCTACATTACTTCGGCGCGCATCGAGTAACTACGCACCACTCACACCGCGCTATGACATCCAGGTGGGATCGTGCGCAAACCCGCGGCGCACGAGTTTACCTACATTCCTCAGAGGCCCTACCTAAGCTTGGGAACTCTGCGGGACCAAGTTATATACCCTCACTCTAAAGAGGAGATGCAAATGCGTGGGTTTCCCGTGTATCGGAATTCCTCTTCCGTCCCTTGAAACTGATTGGCTATATCTCCTTGCTTCTGCAGGTGGGATCACTGACGCCGACCTATTAGCCATCCTTGCAGTCGTTCAGATGGAGCATATCGTAGAACGTGAGGGCGGATGGGATGTTGCCCGCGAGTGGAAGGACGCACTCAGCGGGGGCGATAAGCAACGCGTATGTTTCTCCTTTCTCTATTTTCATCTGGCGTGCTAAATTATTCAACCGTGCAGATCGCGATGGCTCGCCTTTTCTACCACGAACCTAAATATGCCATTCTTGATGAGTGCACGTCGGCTGTACCTTTGCAGATTGAGCGGATCATGTTCGAGCATGCGACGCGGCGTGGGATTACACTGTTGACAGTCTCACATCGATCTTCGCTCTGGCAGTACGTTGCACAAGTCTGCTTCAAACATCGCAGCTAGGGCTAATCATTACTGCAGATATCACCAAATGATATTACAATACGACGGCCAAGGCGGATACGTTTTGTATGTTTTACATTTAACAAGCAAGCCCGAAGCAAACGCACTGACTGCTGTGTATTTTCAGCACGAAATTGGACCCGGCAAAGAGGCTGAAGCTCCAGGAGGAAAAGCAGGCGCTTGAGGCCAAACTTCTGGAGGTGCCAAAGATGAGGGCACGACTAGAGGAGCTGAAGCGAGTGAGAGAAGATCGTGCCAAAACACCACGCGGTATCTAATATTAATGTCTTGTATACAAAATGGAGCTCTCTCTGAAGTAGCAGCTATCTCGTACTCCGAAGACCCTGTTTGCGTAGCAGTCGAACGGCGCGATGTACTGGCGAGAGTACTCTCTGCGGCCAGCCAGTTTCATGAGGTGGTGAGTATACACGTGTGGATGCCAATGGTCATGAGGGCGGTGGCGAGTTTTAGCGACTCCAAGCTCCTCAGGCCGCAGGCGCACTCCGTATGACGCGGGCCCCGGCAGATGTCGGAAGCGGGGCCCTATAGCCACACCGGCAATACTGCTAAGGGTTGCTCACTAGTGTTGCCCCCTCCCCCTGCTACTTAGATTTTTTCATTTTCTATTCCCCTGCAAGCGACAGCGTCGACGGGGATCTGATACGTCTGAGTCACGATTGAAAGAGGCTGAAAAAATCAAGACACCGCAGAGTCCAGCGGTGTTCTACTCATCGTCATGTGAAATATTTGAATCCGGTTCATTCCGATTGGCAAACAGCGACTCAAATTTATTGCATCGCTCTCCTCAGTCCTTAGTCTTTCCCATCACCTCCTCCCTGCCCACCTCCCCTCCCCTCCCCCTCTCCTTCCTTGTACCAACAGTCGGCTCTCACTTCACGGCCGTCTCATTTCCCTGCCACGCGCACCAGCACTAGCGTCGCCCGAACTGCACACGACTACTTAGACTCGTTCGGACAGCAAAAATAGAATACAATGGTTCATTTCTTCTCTCAATCCTTCAACTACGAGTAAGTGGTGCTCTATGATAGTACCTCCGCATGGGCTCGATTGCTAACGTCTTTCCTTCAAAGCCACCCATGGCTTCATGTAACGAACGGAATCTGGCATAAATATCCCAACTCACGGTCGTCACATGTCGTCTCTGTCGATGTTATCGACCGTTCAATAGACCCGCACTCGGGTGTCGTGCGGACTGAGAGAGTGCTAGGTTGCAAACAAGCAGCACCAGGTTGGGTTGTCAAAGTCAGCACCGGCCCCACCTCGCATCAGTCTCCAAAACTGACAATCGCTTTTAAACTGCATTTCCAGCTTCTGGGAGGGTCCGAGGATGCTTTTGTTCGCGAAGTATCGTTCGTTGACCCACAGACATCACGGACGACATTGATATCCGAAAACCTGTCCTTGTCGCAATACATGACCGTCCTGGAACAAATCACATACGAACCCAGTCCAGCAGACCGGGCATCGCGTACCCAGTTCCGACAAACGGCAGAGATACAGGCACGGCCGATGGGTCTTATCTGGAAGGCGGTGGGTGAGAGGTTAGAAGCATGGAGTGCGCAGCGGTTCGGCGATAATGCACGGAATGGGAGGGAAGGCTTCGAAAACGTATTGAGGGTTCTTTGGGAACGGAAGCTCATGGTCCAGGCAGAGGAGTTGTAAAGCCTTCTCGCTTTACTGCTTGCTCTGCTCGTCTCTCTGGTGGCTTTGGTCAGTCGACTCCCTTAGATTTAGATCCTTCTCGTGTTCCCCTTCCCGTTTGCGGGATAAAAGTACACTTGGAACGTTGGAGGTACCCTCATACTATTCAGCTAATAACAGCCTCTCCCTTTTTATTCAATATACATTTTCACGGTCCTTTCATCCGCCGAATCCCAAGGACAGGAGAGGATAGGCCGCCGCGGTGAGATCAATGGCGTAGGGGTAAGGTGGCGTTTGATATCCTCGCGTTTGATACCCTCGCGCTTAATGGGCTCACGGTGGGAATTCTGGGATGTCGAGTCAAGTAATATGAATAGCGTAAGTAAGATGAACTTCCTGCATGCTCATTTCACAGAGGGTCCTATGAGAGCTCGATTGCATCGTGGGCAAGTCTGTCTAGAATACCAGCAGCATTGTGGCACGATCCGAAGGGCAAGCAAACGAGTCCATCGACCCAAGGAGTTAACATATGGCGAGCCAGGGCTTGCTCCGCTGAGGAGAAAGATTTGATGGCTCGGCGTGTTGCGTGCGAAGAAGTAATAATTACTCCGCGGGACGTGTCACTAATAGATTTACACGCTGTAGCCGTATGTCGTGTTATCTCTAAGCCAGCCATAGGACAAGTCCAACAGAGAAAGAGAGTCGCTAGCTAGCAAAATATAGGTGATCGCCAACAAAGGAATTATCTGGGACGGCGTAGATAGCTCGCAGCGTTGAACGTCGAAGATGGCGTTGAACCGGTGGGACAAGTACCAGTCACGCGAGAGAGAGCCGGATGCAAACGCGGCACGGCAGAAGTACTATGTGGCTTTTGGAGCTGTACAGTTCGGAGTCATATTGGCCGCGAGGTAGCCAGTCAGGAAGCGACCACCACTAACCACCGCCGCAAGATCAAGGTGAGTTGCTGCCCGCCGATTTTCCACGCTTGCCTCTCACCCCCTCTGCTCTCTGGCTCGCTCGGGATGTGTTCAGATCCGCCCCCATGGTCAATCTCCGTTCTCAAAAGCGGCTCGCCGCGTCGGTCGCCAAAGTCGGCGAGCGCAAAATCTGGCTTGATCCTGCAGAGCAGGCTGAGATTGGCAACGCCAACTCGCGCGCGCACATCAAAAAGTTGATCAAGGACGGCCGGGTCATTGTCAAGCCCACGATCGTGCACTCGCGCTCGCGCACACGGGATCTCCTGGCAGCGAAGAGGAAGGGAAGGCATACTGGTCCCGGTAAGCGGAAGGGTACCGCTGAGGCCAGGATGCCCACCAAGGTCCTGTGGATGAGACGCCAGAGGGTTCTCCGAAGACTCTTGAGGAAGTACCGGGAAGCTGGAAAGATCGACAAGCACCTGTTCGTCCGCGATTCCCGTCGGATCTGGCCTTTGCCACTCGAGCGTCCGTCATGCTGATCCTGCATTGATCAACTATCCAGCTACCACTCTCTGTACCAAAAGTGCAAGGGTAACGTCTTCAAGAACAAGCGTGTCCTCATGGAATACATCCACAAGGCCAAGGCCGAGAAGACCCGCACGAAAATTCTCAGCGACCAGATGGATGCCCGCCGAACCAAGAACAAGGTCTATCATCCCTCTCCCTACCCAGCGTCACGCTGCGCGATCCCGTACTCACAAATTTCTTCTCCTTACAGGCCGCTCGCGAACGTCGTGCTGCTCGCATCGCCGAGAAACGACAGGCCTTTATCGCCGTGGAGCAGGACACTGCCGTCAAGGAGTAAACGTTTTGTCCGTTTTCTTGACTACTGGTCTTCTGGGCTACGCTGCGGGGTTTCCACATTACCACGCCGCATATCATATCACCATGCCGCCGCTCCCCTACCCCTCTTCTCTTATGCACGCTGTATGTCATGCACACCACGCAAAAAGATTCCTCTACGCCTCATGCTATGCTTCCAACCCCGGGAAGCGATTTGTGATATACCTCGGAGAGCTTTTGCTAACGCAGCCGTCGCAGTCATAGCCGGGTTGCTAATAATTTGCGCTTTGAAACCTGAGACATTAATGCTGTAATGCTGAGCGAGCTAACTTTCAGTCACGTGATTTGTCGCTGATGCGCGTATGTCGTAGAAAAAGAAACCCTCGCGGCTCTCGCTCTCATCCACTATCCTGCCGAGCCCCTCGTGCGATTTTGATTTTGATTCGCAGTGTGTAATTGGGTCGGATGTTGTCGCTGCCGCCGAGCCTGCTCTAGCGCCACCTCCTGGCAGCGTCTATATTTACTGCGTATATAGATGGTCGATGACTTTTTGAAATCCTCGTGACCAGATCTCCAAGCACAGTGAGGCCGTTTCAATAGCTTTCCGCGTCGACTCACGCTGGACGGCACTGTACGTTATCGTATCAATGATTCGGTCCACACGCAACCAGCTATCGAAGTTTCTGTCCACGGATGGAGCAGACATTATCAGAGTCTACATCTTATAAACATATAAAGAATCGAGAAAAACGAGGAGTACAGGGCATTGAGCGCCAGTCCGACCTCGCGAGTAGATCTTATAGCAAAGTCCACGGAAATACAACCGTTTTTAGCACGCTGTCGCAGGCGCGAACTTGAACTTGGGGCTGCCTGTCTGGTTGAGAGCACCCCACCCGTCGAGCTGAATAGACAAGCAAGCAACTTTCAATTCGGGCCTCGGTGAGTCGTTTATAATAATAGGGTTCGGCACTCACCATGTTATCACTCCAAATTTGCCAGAACCCTATAATGAGATCGTCGATGACAATTCAGTATGCATAAAGTACGACCATCCCGTAAACCAGGAGGTACTCACAACCTACGCCGCCAAGAGGCGCCAGAGATTTGAGCTCCGAGCACTTGGAATCCAAAAGATTCATGAAAGCTTGCTCTGCTTGAACCGATGCGACGGCAGTAGCGCTATTTGCTTTCCAAACGTTGTCGTTCGAGGGCCAACCTTGCGTTGCGGAAGTTGTATGGTGAGAATATGAGGGGCAAAGAGAATCGACAGCACAGAGCTGTTCTTACCTGTTTGAGTGAACACGATCTTTTTCGAGTGACTGGTCTGGTTTAAGAACCAGTTGACGTTGAATAAGATAGCCGGCCATGCATCGGTGCCATTTTGAGCATCGGCATCGAAGAAATGAAGCTCATCTGGGCATCGGGCATCGGGCTCCACGTCAGGACACAAGGAGTGGTGGTAAGCATAATGGCGACTTACGGGAATGGATAGCGTCGACGGCGTCCAGGACCTCCTTCGATGTATCGACATTATCCGGCGATACATACCCGTATTGCATCTCCGAGATGGAAACTGGGATGCCGTATTTACTCAGTTTGCTCCTGACATTGCGGACTTGTTTGGCGAGATCTGGGGGCGAGAGGACCTGGTCGAAGAGGGGCTCGGATCCGACGTCGACGCTTCTTACAACGTATGGTGCAAGCGGATTACTCTGAAATAAAATTTGACGGAGGCGTAAGTTTAATTCAAGCTTAGAGGAGGGAACATGGTAAAGACTTGAATGGTCTTGATCAAAGCATCCCGACGCCGCATCCATACATTGTCATTGTTGAAGCTAACATACGAGGAGAGGCAAGGTCACGAGGATGAACGAATCGCTTTCATAAAGACCAAGACGTACCCGAACCAGATAAGCGCGTAAACACCCACGCCAGCTTTGTACCCGGCATTGATAATACGATCGTATATATTATCATCGGATTCACAGGCGGAGTAGATACGAACGTAGCGCGCGTTGAAGTCGTGGCGCATGCGAGTAAAGTCTTTGACAAGCGTATCCGTGGATTGACAGTCGTCGATCCTAGAGAGAGGAAGAGGGGTGGTCCTTGAGCGGACGCTGGAGAACATGGGACGAGACATACGCGTAGGAGAATCCAAAAAAGCCCTGTTCGCTAGACTGATCACACCACCAAAGGCTAGGAGGCATGGTCGGGTTGCCGGGCGGAGGTTGGAAGCCCAAAGCAGGGAAGCAGTTGTTGGCCCCCTTGTTCAAGTAGATACTGGTCAGGTCGCGCTGAAGCGGACTCGCGAGAGAAAGCGAGAAGAAGGCAGCGGCGGAAAGGAGAGGTAGCGAGAGCATGTTGGGATGGTAATCGCAATAGCGATTGTAAAACGAGGGACGTTCGACTTTTTATGTCGAGAAGAAATCCAATTAAGGAGCGTATGGAGGACGAAGCTGAAGTGGTGGATGTCTCGACCATCAAATGCATCAGAGATGCCCCCTTATAAATCTGGGTCGAAACATGGTTTAGATTTGCTAGGGTTATGTAATGCTTCGGAGGAACACTAGCGTGTCGGCCACCTGTCAATACTAGCGGACATCCCACGAGACCCAATATCCCGCTGACAGCGGACAGGCGCTAGCGGACAGCTCGAACACTGGTACCCTGTTGCTGTCGCCCCCATTGGCGTCGGAAGGCCTGGCGATGTGCACTAGTACTTACCGCGCGTGCGTATGCGACTGCGCTGACGCGGAGTTTTTGCCATGTGAATGTCTGAGATACACGGTTTCAAGCAGCCATGAGATCAATTTAGTGGAATAGAGTGTAATGCAAAAAGCAGTGTAGGTCAGGGCCGGGGCCCGGCTTTGCATCGGCCTCGACTCAACGCCAGGCCCAAGATCTGCTTACTTACTTGATATGGCCTAAAGCAGGTGTTCGCTCAACTCCCACGTACTTATTAATGCTTTGTGCTCCACATGTCACAGGTCTGACAGGCTCGTATCAGCTCGCACTCTATCCAAAAATTCGCTCAACACTGATCTCATTAGGCGTAACGCACCCTCCCCGGAACAAAGAGTACCTTCAGCCCACATTCCGCTGGTGGAAATATGAACCTGTACGTTATCTTATGCCATGCCATTGTCTGCGTCTAGCTCGTCTTCTTTTTCCCCTTCTCCAGCCTGGACAGGCGACATCTTCTTCAGGTTCGTATTCTCAATCATCAGTGCCGAGAGGGAGCATATGACGTTCGCGGAGACACCCATCGCGACGAATACAAGCTTTAGCGCCTCCACATAAGCGTGTATCGCGCCGGCCTTCTGGTTTGCGGGTAGCGTAGCGATCGCTTCGATGGAGTGTCGGAGGAGCTACATAATGATATACCTTAATCAACGGCAATACGATATAAAGAGATCAAAGAATCATAAGTACTGCGTATGGTGCCTCCGGGGCAAACTGGAGAAGTCCCGATGCGAGCTTGTTCTGGAAAATCGTGCTGTGGTAAGAAAGAGGCTCAGACTACAGTCACAGAGGGCTGGGAAATTATCATACCCCGCTATTGAGACACCTGATAGTCATAGATAAATAAATAAAAAAAGAAGTGTAGAGTTGGCGATTTGAAACTGAAAGCGGAGGTTGGACAGTGAGGACTTGCCTAAAATACCTCCTATGAAGGACGAGAAAGTGACCAGCGCAGAAGCCTGTGAGACAAGCTCCTTGTGAACCGCCGCCTGGAAATAAGATAAGCGAGGGCTCCTGCATCAGATAGTGGAGGCATGTTCTACCTGCGCGGCCAATACAGCATTTTGCAAGGTACAGCCGACACCAATACCTACGCCGATCCTGGACAGGATACCATTATACCAAGATTTTGTGTAATGAATGCAACGATACACATACTGGAGACCAATAAGCTTGCCCCAGCCCGTGTCTTCATCCATGGTATTAAGTAATCCAAAACAAATCGCTCCGACCAGGGGTCCCAGCAAGAGGATATGCCAGACGCTATGGTAAGAAGGATCCAATTAACGTTCAGTACCTTGAGCCCAGAGAATTAGACAAACCGTCCAGTTTTCTGTACAGAAACATCGGCGTAAGCCCCCAATTCCGAGCTGAAACTTACAAAGTTACTACGCACAGAAACGATAAAGCTACCCGCAGCAAAAGTAGAGACCACAGCGAGCACGAGCGGGAGAAGATCAATCCTGTGGCTGCAGTGTCAACGAACCGTCGAGCGCGTGAAAGGGGAGGGTGACTGTACCCTGATTTGATAGCAGAGTGTCCCTTGACTACCTGAAAATACTATCAGTAATACGCCACGTTAGCTCCGATGGGACGGATACTTTAGCAGGCTCGGAGCCTTACGAGGGGAACTGGATACAGAGTAAGAGGCCGTGGATTAGCAAAAGTTTGGTGGGACAGGATATGGCCGAGTTTACGATAGTATACCGCCGTGAAAAACGCCATCCTCGTGGAGAATGCACAGATGCAGCATCCGACTCTAATGTATCAGGCTGGTTGAGCAGGTGCCATGGGGGACTGCTATGAAGACACTTACATGGTCAATCGGCGGAACAGACTAAGCGGTAGAAGTGCCTTGTCCCCCTTGTATCTCTGCCAAAGCACGAAAAGGATGACTAGCACGCCGAAGACGACAAAGGTCTATCGAGAGATGGTCTGAGAAGTCAACGTATCGCTATGTAAGATACTAAGCCTCACCGCAATTACGCCGCCCGAATTCCAAGGCTCTAATGCGAAGCACATTGAATAAGGTCCCTCAGATGGCTCCCAGAACGGAGAGACATACTCGTGTTTCCGCCCCACTGTAGGGCGAGCTTCGGGGAAATTTTTCAGAGCCTGCTTCCATGATTCTTTCGGGGTGAGATACTCACCCCAAGACATGTTGTGAACCCAAGCACAAGTATCGCGCCAATCCAATCCAGGTTTGTCATTTTCTGACAAGATCCCTTCAACGAGAGCCACGTAACAACCAACAGCGATTTTTTCGATGGGTCAGCTGTCTCGACAGATGTGGGCTTCTGCCCGGCAAGTCCAAGCGGTGGCTTCGCCTTGGTGCAAAGAAACACAGCAATGAATGTCGGAATGCTGAGCGGCAGGTTGATGTAAACTGAAAAAAAGCACTGTTAGTTGGGCTTCTTTCAAGCTGCGAAAGGGTGGTATTGACAGCACCTGATGGGACACAAGTTATTAAGGTCCCAAATTTCAATTCTTGAGGCTTGAAGTAGTATGACTTACCAGCGCCAGCTCGCATGCTGCACCAAAATCCCTCCTATCAATGGACCTACGAGTTTCGAACTAATAAAGACTAGGAGTGTATACGTGTGAGAGTGAGCCTACCAATTATAGAGCTAATAGCAAACACGCCTCCGAAAGCTAATTCAGAAGATGTGAATTAATAGCGCTTGAGACGAGTGTTATCGGCTTACCGCTAAAGCACATGGCACGGTTTTTCAAGGGGACAAGCTAGACAGTGGGTTAGCTCGGTAACTAAGGAATGGTGTGTAAGATAGCTACCTCTGCAACCATGGACTGAAATGCGCAGTTAGTTCGACCGAAGACTGTAAGGTAAGCAATAAAAGCACACGATGGGTAGTACAAATACACCCGCAGCCCCGACGCCTTGGAACGCTCGCGCGAAGATGAGGAAATTGACAGAGGTTGCGACGCCGGAGAGAAGCGAACCAATCTCGAATAGGACGAGGGCCCAAATGAAGACCTAGAATACATACCGTGAGCGGAGTCCTGTAACCTGTCAAGGGACTTTCTGCTCACCCATTTTGATGGAAACAACAGCGTAAGTTGCCCATATATCAGTAGGAATGATGCCTGCGTAAGGAGAAATGACGTCGGGACCCAAGCGAGCTGAGATAGCGCATTGAAGGCCGATGCAATAAGAGGGAGCGCATTCGCGACAATGGTCTGGTCGATAGCAATCCTTGAGAAGCAGAAAAGTTGAGGTCAAGACCCTATTTTGGCTATCGCGGACAGCACGAACAAGAGCACACTGAGTAGAATGCCCAAAAGAACCATGTACAGCGACTTTCCCGTAACGTATCCGTCATCTTGAATCTCAGTGACCAGCCCTGCAGGCCCAGAGGAAGCAGTCTGCAGCCTGTCTAGAGCTGGTCGCTCAGCCAAAGTCTCGGCGCCCTTCAACAAGGTATTCCCGGGCATAGATCAGAGGGAGGAGAAGTTCGACGTTGCCCAATTCTTGACTCATTCGGCCATTACTTATACCAATGTCGAAGGGTGCTTCCTCGCGGCTGTTTCGCTATCAATAACAGGACCATTTCCTGGAATATAGCGCCGGAAGTTGAAGGAGAACAAGGGCGATGTATCAAAAAATTATTTCGAGGAAGACCAAAGAGTGCTTGGAAGCTGAGCGCTGAGTAGTTGGAGCTGACTGTTAATATTGGCGGAGCTTGAAGCATTCGAAAGTCCGACACCAGTTAGAAAGCTAGATTAATGTGAATATGTCAATTTTTTATGCATCAGAGCGAGCACACATACCAGATTCGTTTGTGTTGCCTTCATTAACATGCTCTCTGCTGCGCACGGTAGCGCCTATAAGATTAGCGTTGATTTTGCCAGTGAATAAGTATGCATATGTTCTAGCTAAACAGCGGGCTTACATAAGAGGTGGTTGACTTGGGCTACTATTTTCATAGGCCTACCTGGGGCAGATCCACAGGGTAACAAAAACCAAAGATAAAATACTTCCTGAGGTCCGGTAGTCAGGGTCGACTACCGCACTTACAGTACTTGGTCCCATTTCTGGGAGCTATAGGTGCATTACTTATTGTAAACTCATGGACCCTTGCAATGAATCCCAATGAAACATGCTCTTGCAAAGGACTTGTCGGAGACCTACACTGCCATCTGACTGACACGTGATAGGGACGTGGAATGCACTTGCTGTCCCAGAGTTTGACCCCGGATGGGACCATGTACTTTTCAGCTGAAACTCGTAGTAAATCTGGGATGGAAACACTGTGTCACCAGTAGGGCATGACAAGATTACATATTCTCATTCCCAGAGTAAATGTATTTGCAAATACTTGACCATATTTCTATTCATATTCTTACTCCCCAAGTCCAATATTTGCAAGTACATGGAGTTGTGACTGGCTGTACTTGCAAATATTATGTACTCCGGAATACACTGGTTCCGGAGCCGGATATTTGCGAATACTGCCTGTACTCGCGAATATGCCCCATCTGGCCACAGATTTGATAGTGGCTGTGGCACAGTCGGAGAAAAAATTCTAAGTCTCCAGCTCCTAAGTATGTTCATGAACCGCGCTGTGTCACTTTATTCTTCATGCACAAGTAAAGAAGGGACGGAAATTTTTTTATTATGTTCCCACCACCACCCCGAGCCCCTCCGGTGTACATTAAAGTATCATATTGGGATCCAACTCCTGCCATCTCTCTACAACTCCCTCACCCTCGCCCTCGGCGCCTTCATCTTCACCCGAAGATCCATCACCCTCCCCCTCACTGTCCGAGTCTTCCTCCTCCCCACTACCATCCACCTCCACCTTTCGTCGCCTCCCACCCCGGCGTGCCTTCTCTTGAAGAAGCTCTACGAGCTCGCGGTCATCGACAACGTTTTCCTTGCAGTGGTTTCCGAACACGATGCTGGCGCGTATGGTTTCGCTACTGAGTGAATGGCGGTATAGTGAGATGGTCTGCCGTCCGTACGAAAAAGCGCGCTCAACGTCTACGGACGTCGCTAGAAGGACAAGTGTTAATGTAGATAGTATCAATCAAACATCGCACGAGACTTACCTGGAACAGAGAGATAGTCTAGCGCCATCTGCGCTAGCTCTGGCCATTGATTACTTGCTAACTTCTCATACCACCATCGGATCGGATCCCCGCAGTCGAAGGTTTCCTGGGCTAAATAGGCTTCGAGCTGGTCGCGTATCTGACTGGCTGCCGCTCCGTGCTTTTGCTCGCGATATTGATTGAGGCGGGACCGAAGCGATGAGACGGCAGCTGAACGTGGGGCGTCTGGCGGCAGCGTTCGCGGTGCATAGCTGTCTTTCCAGACCTCCCGGAGGAGGCGTAGGGCTCTGTGAGAGCGTAGGTGGGTTAGCTGCGAGCCAAGCATGTCAATGTATTAGTTAGTACGTACTCGTTGATCCAGACCGTCGGCCATTCTTGTGCCTTCATATAGTCGGTTTTGTACATCGGGTGAAGAACTGTGCAATCGAATAGTTAGTATGTGTCAGTTAAAGTGATTAAGCGCACTTACGGAGACCGAAGCGCGCAATATATGACTCATCGGTCAGTGAGTAATATTTATTCAGCGCGGCGATGCCTCGCTGCGCAGCGTGGCGATGCCTCGGTGCGCAGCGTGGCGAACTGTCCTGTGGTTGGTTTCCGCGGCGGCCACTTCCTTGAGCCACACATGCAGGTTGTCGATCAAAGGGATAACCTATGAAAGGAATATTAGTTTGATAAAAGAGGAGAGGGGCGATGGATGTGTGCGTACCTCGCTGACGAGAGACGTGTTGGACTCGGAGATCATCTTGGTAGCGTCCAAAAAGCCCTGTAGAATTGAGAAAAGCAAAGAAAGAGTTAGCATAGCAAAATCAGACGCTAGCGGGCCAAAAGACCTACATCGAGCACGGGGCGGAGCTGGTCGATAATGGTCCATTCGACGCTTGTTAGCTTATACTTACGCAGCTTGGCCTTGCTATCGCAAAGGCCATCGACAGCGTCGCGAAGCGATGAGATGCTATTCATCATCATGACCGTTGAATTCCACCGGGTTGCGACGTTGCGTTCTGGAACGTGGAAGTCAATGTTGCGAAGCTCGCACTCCTTGCGCAGGCTTTCTTTGAGTGGCCCAGAGTGCCGAATTTTCTTTGCGAAGGCGCCCAACTAGCGAAAGCGAAGTTGATCAGCGGTATGGATTGCAGCAAAGTGCAAGCGCATACCTTCTCTAGCAAATTCTGTACCTCCTCCATGTCCTCGTTGTTCAAGAGGATCTCGGCAACGAATTCCGAGTGCTTGATGCAGTCCTCCATGAATTGAGCTTCGGCGGGGTCAATGTCCACGCGCGCGTCACGATCCTCCTCATCCTCAGCCTCCTCGATATTGTCGTCGTTGTCGTTGTCGTTGTCGTTATCGTCGCCGCCGTCTTCGCCGTCTTCGCCAATGTCGTCGTCGCCGTCCTTAACCTGTGGGCTTACATTTTTAGTACTATCCTGTTTTTGCTTACCTTTTTGACCAGCCCCGCCCTCATTGCCGCCGCCCTCGCCGTCACTGCTGCCCTTGCCACCGGGTTCATCACTCCCTTCATCGCTAGGTTCCTCGTTGCCGATGTTGTTGGCGCCGCTGCTGGCGCCGCCGCCGCCGTAGTCAAACACGCCATCATCCGTTGTCTTACCTGTGAGCCTGCTTTTCTTCTTACAATATACCGACAGTATACACTAGATACAGGCGTGCATGTCAAGTTTTATTTGCGACCGACAGAAATAATAACTTACCTTCACTACAATGTTGAGCACATGTGCAAAGCATTGAACGCGGCTCGATACGCCAAGAAACCCGTCGAGATACTTTCCTAACTCGTCAACCATAGTTTTATTGTTTGACGCGTTATCGGCAACGATGGCGAGTATCTGAAAGACAATAGATTTGTTAGTGAACATCATGGTGAGGCCCGAGGGCTTGTAGCATGCGCTGGCGCTTACCCGTTCATCAATTCCAAATGACTTGAGGCAAACAGCAATCTCCTTCGCGAGCGCCTTGCCTGTGTGAGATTTCGTCATCCTGGAAGAATTACTTTAGTTAGTGTTCAATTAGTAGCAAAAAGCGAGGGCGGATACTCACGGAATGAAATCTAAGATGAGGCGGTGCATGGCGCCTTCATGTTGAAAATGGAGTGTTATGCCGAGGAACGAGATGGTATTTGGCGATGTCCATCCGTCGACGGCGAGATGCAGTTTTCCCTTGACGGACTATCCACGGCGTCAGTGCCAAACACAAGCTGGGCCTATAGGGGTTACATCGTACGTCAAGAAACTCTTTGACATTCTTGTCGGTCGCTTTCTTGTACTCTTTGAGGTCGCGCGAGAGAGTTTTCGGGGATGGGAGCTCAGCATCCTCTCGTAGCATACGAACAATCTCTTCTGTTGGGGAGCAAATAAAATGAAATTAGCATGGCGGCAATGTCAGTGAATGATAGATACATGCCAAATTCTTCGTCGCCAACGAGCGCGAAAGGGCGTCCGCGCTTTGCGCACCACTGCGCCAGCTTCAGGCGCAATAGATCCCTTGAATACTTGAGTAGCTTCTTTTTCTTGCGAATGCCGGTGCACCGTTCAATGTGCTTGAGGAGGTTGCTCGTCGCGGTGCTGTTCCGAGAGCGCACAACAGTCTGTCGGTGCAGCCTCCTGCCGGGCGACTTGTGCTGTCAATTTCCCTAGTGGGTTTGCAGTTGCCGAATACACGCACCCTTTGGTTCGGCACTTGAACATGTATCCCACTTTGTCGGTGGGATGCCGCACCATCGTCGGCACGCGCTCAAAATGCGAATATGTCCTCGCATTCCACCCCCGCATCTGTAGTTCTGTAATGGTGGAGAAGATACAATTAGAGAAACGTGCACACGAGATCTATACCACACGTACCAAGAATCTCGCTGACGGTTTTCGGCGACCCGTCAGCGTTCAGCCACTTGACTGATTTGAACCCCAAAGTAACCCGTCGACGCTCCAGTTCCTCCTTAGAGAGTGTCTTGCGCGAGCCTGCTGCCGAAGAGGATTGCGCTGAGCCAGAAGAGGATTGCGCTGAGCTAGAAGAGGATTGCGCTGAGCCAGAAGACGACTGCGCGGAGCCCGAGACTCATCTGGTGGTGCTGCCGTTATCGCCGTGAGACTCGTTATTGTTGTTGTTGCTATTGTCGTCGCTGTCTTCGTCCTCATCGTCCCCGTTTTCGCCCAAGTCCCGAACGGTGACCTTGTGGAATTGCCTCGGCTTTGCTGGCGCATCAGCGTCGGGGGAGGCGTCCTGAGCTCGTTTCTTGGAGGGCGCGCGTGCATTGGGTTCGGACTCGGACCCGGAGAGAGAACTGTCAGTATGCCGTTTTCGCTTACCTGCGCTCTTAGAGACTGTAGGCGTGGCGGTTTTGGTGGTGGTTTTGCTGCTAGCGTTCTTGCCAGAGTTCTTGCCTTTGCTAGCCGCTGTAGCTTTGCCGGCGGTGGATTGCTTTCCGCGAGACATGAGCGATTCGATAGGAGGAAATTCTGGTGGGAGAGAGTTGAGCCAAGATAGGATCAGTGGGGATTTCAAAGACATTTGGGGGGCTTTTAACGGGCGGCAGAGTAATAGAGAACGACACGTAGCAAATAAAAATAAAAATATGGTGCACGGCGTCGGCAGTTGCAGCCGGGATGCAGCGTTGGCGAGATCGCGGCGTTGTAGGCGGGAAACGAAAGCAAAATCTTGATTCAGTCCAGCAGAGTTAATGATGATATCCGCTAGAAGTGTGTGTCGGCGATGGGTACGCGTAGGGCGGCGGGGCGGGAAGCCGAGCAGGTGGGAAACGAGCGGGCAGTGATATGCGTGGGCTGAAACGCTAGCGTCGTCGTTTAACCTTAAAAACGCCTACGGGTTGTCGAGAGGCGATTGTTGAGCGAGGGAGGAGTGTCGGCCAGAGGCATGAGGCGTGAGGCGTGGTGGTGGTTGACGGAAGCTGCCAGCACCGCTGGCCAGTCCTGGCAGCAGCCAGCATCCGCCAACACGCGCTCCGTGCTTAACAGGAGTATGTACTCCTATTCTCGAATGCAAGTATTCGCGAATACGGTCTGGAGAATAGAGAATATCAGCACCTTAAGTCTTTATTCGGATGTTCATTGAATTACACGGAGTCGCGATACCCGGGATTCAGGGTCCGGTTTATATTATATTCTCGGGAGTATTCGCGGATCCGGGATAATCTCGGCCATGCCCTAGTCACCAGGCACCACGTGCGTTGGGCTGTGTGCGAGGTCGTAAAACAGCTGTCCTTTCACACAAAACACATGTAGGTTTATCCGTGCATCCCAGCTTTCTTTCTGGATGTTCTCCAGCTGTCAATACTTCGCCAATCCATCGTGTAGATTCCCTCCCATCTATGTGTAATCGAAGCTGGCAATTGGATGTTGGCTCACCATGCCAGTGGCTGCCACCTGGGACAATGACAACTTTACCCACAGGTAGCTGTTACATGCTCATGGGGCTTGTATCCAACCAAACATGCAGCTGCCCTCGTCTTAATACCATTACAGCGACCATGTAGGATTCAGGCATATTCCCATATTATGAAAGGAGCAAAACGTGTATTTTTGGGTCTACTACATTCTGAGAGCGCTGAGACAACTTTTTTAGATAGAGAAAACCTTGTTGTTGGTGGTACTCGCCACAGTGCTCAAAGAGGACCCTGGTTAATGCTAGTAGATGTCCGATGTTTTTGTTTGGCTCAAAGATTGGCTCACTGTGCCACCAATTCTGGGTGGAGCTTGATGGTGCATTAATGAAAAAGGTGTGTTTAGATGGCATCTAAATACGCTACATTGGGGTCAATGCAAGTTTATGCATGGATGGTGGAGAAAATGGCCAAATAAACAAAGGACCCTGAACGCTGAATGGCCGGTTTCCAAAACAGTAATTCACCATTTTCTCCACCATCTATGCATAAACTTGTGCTGATCCCAATGTAGCATATTTAGATGCCATTCAGATGCACCTTTTTTTTATTAATACACCCCCAAGATTCATTGAGAATTGGTGGCACAGTGGGCCAATCTTTGAACCAAACAAAAACATCGGACATCTACTAGCATTAACCAGGGTCCTGCTCAAAGAAGCAGTAGCAGCCGTGGCTGTGCTAGTGGAGGGGGAGGCTGAGGCTGAGACTGGGGGTGTGATGATCGCGCTGGCAAGGCTGACAAATGGGGTGACACTTGACAATGCAATACCCTCATCAATGCCATGCTGCCATTCGCCAAGGGCGGGGTCGGGGATCTCATAGTTATCTTCACCATGTGCAGCACAGTCATCGGCAAGATACTTCGAAAAATACCTTTATGAACTAAGTGAGTCAGAAGTGTGAGTAAAAAGAAAAGGGGTACACTCACTTGATATACTTGGCATTGTTCCTGGCGGATTTCTTTCTGATCTGGGCCAGTACATCATCGACAACATCCCAGTAGTTTTGCCTTTTGCACAACCCGATAACATAGCGCTATGGAGCAACACAATACTCAGTCAAAGATATCGCCGTGCAGTCACACAGGTTGTACGCACAAGGAGGGCTACACGTGCACACATGCTGATATTGACAGTAAGGTTGGTCCCTTTGGCCAACGAAAGCGTGAGCTCAATGATACTGTCATGAGTCTGAGGGTCGACGCCTTTGATGCTTTCAACAACCTTTTGAAGGTTCGATGGTACCATGAGAAATGTCAACAATAAAGTGCTTACATCTTTTTTCATCTCAGATCTGGTTTGCGTGAGATGGTACTGAACTCTAGCCACCACCTTCGCCCAGTCGGAAGGTGTGTTCTCGATACCTGCAGGCAGGTCATATCGCACACGCTTGAGTATATCCTGTGACATGAACAGCTTTAGCTTGTGCTGCAGTATGTAATGGAAGCAGCAGCAGTCGTGTACTCACGAGTATGATGTTCAAGGGGGCATTGCCCTTGTAGGATACAAGCTTTGGAGAGAGCATGACAGCTTGCACTAACTCCTTAATATTAATCTATCGGAGTCGATTAGTATCTTGATTGTAGGTTGAAGGCAATAACATACATCTAGGGCCTCCGAGATTCTGTACTCAGGCTGAGCTGCGATGATGGTTTCAACCTTGTTTCCAAGAGCCATCACCTCAGCGAAGAGCATGATTTGACGCTCAACCGGGTGGGCCTAAGATTTATGTTATTGTTTGTTCACTTAAGGGAGAACAGGAATTCAGACTTACATGACCATACTTGACCAGCGCATCTTGTTGATCCATGTGCAATCCCTTGGCCGAAGCCCATCTGATTGCGGTGACCTGGTATGAGTGGTCACTAAGATGAGAGGTGCCTGAGTCAGGAGCAGAGAGCTGCCCAAGTGGCCCAGTTGGAGTCCCAACAGGCCCCATGGTTGCATAGGGCTCCCCATCATCTTCATCATCATTGTTGAGGCAAGGATGCTTGCCAAGGTGGTTCTGTAGGATTGGTGATGCTGGGGGTGAGCTGCTAGGCAGGTCGCCAATCTCAATGGTGCTAGTGAGAACACGAGGCATGTTGACAAGGAGTGGACTGAATTGGATGGACGACAGAATGGAGGGATGAAGTGGATGACTCACAACCCAAAAATTTATGTGATGATTCCATTGTTTGTATTCTTGTTTGTTCCTCTGGGCAGATGCACCAGCTCCCGAGACACCAGTCAAGGCTCGCACGTATACTTCAAGCATACCATGCCTCCAAAAGCAAAGCCATTGCCAGAATGTAAGAAAGACTCCACGGGCTATGTTACCTGAATATTTAATCAGAGTATATGTATATATCCCAGTCTTCCAGAGATCCGATGATGGCAAGCGAGTACAATGCACAATTTGTGCACACTTTATCCCATCTGAGAATCGCCAGTGGATTGTGTGAGTGTCGTCCCCCAGTCACATAAAATCCAAGTCTCATGCAGATAATGCCCTTCTTCTTCAAGAGCAGTGTACAGAGGCAGTCCGACATGCAGCTGCTAGGCTTGAGGAAGAAGCACAGGCTGAGAAGGATGCTGAGATGCATGATATGGATTTCATGCAGCTCGCAGACGCTCAGCCCATTGCTCCAACCAGCCTTTTCCCCAAGGTTTCTGCCACCTCAGCATTTGCGCAAGAGATGTGGGCCCGATACAATACTGGAGAGGATATACTCGACATGGGACAAGCCGATCTCGAGTCCAATCCTGACGCAGCAGCTCGAAAACAGTTGGAAGACGATGCTAAGGAATTTGGTTTATGGAATACAGAGACCTTAGCACGCGAGCTTGGTTCAGATGGCCCAGAGGTGTTGCACAAGCAGGCTCTGCTGGATTTTGAAGTTGAAGATCGGTTAGCGGAGCTTCTGAGTGACCTAAGTTTGCAGCCTTATATTTGCTATCTCATAGACTACTTGGGACTCACCTTCATCACGGTAGATATAGATTACGACCTTGACGACCTTGGCATGCAAGAGATGGGTGGCACAACCACTCCAACGAGTGACCAAGATTGGTATCCCTACGGGTCAAAAATTGTAAGTATTCTTGTACTACTCGGCGGCACGCTCTCCATGCTCACTCAACCTCATCCCAGATGTTTCTTCTGGATGTACTCGATAATCTCCCCCGTCTCCGCATATCTGGTGCCTTGATGCGAGTCTTCCTGTGGATATTGCGTGAATGTGGTGTGCACGGAGTACCATCCCTTGACCGACTGAGAGCGGCACAAAAGGAAGTGCGAAAATACGGTGGAATACCCACAGATAAGTATACGTCACCCAGGGGAAATATGTTCTTCATGAATGATCCTCGAGTTTTATGTGCTCAGGTATGTTTAAAGATAGCTAAACCATTGAAAAGGAGCACACTCACCTATCAAACTTCATAGGACTATGCAAATCCTTTTGTGGCACCCCACATACACCACTACCCTGAGATACCAAAAGGTGCTGCATCAGAATTCTGGCACGGGCGCAAGTGGCGAAAAACAATGAGATTGGACATGCTTACACCGATGTGGGAGGCTCGCCCTTATTACTATTACTATGTGAATGAGCTGGCACAATTACGCTCGGGCGAGCTTGTGATCCCGATCCGATGGCTGCGATCCGAAGGAAAGGTGTGTGCGGATGTATGGCGTGTGGTCAATGTAGAGGTCAGATCACGCAATCTTTTGGTTACTTTTACTCAAAGACTCACATCCTTTTTGGATTGCACAAAGTCAAAGCTAAAGGTCCTTGATACGGAGACGGTCCTCATCTGGGCATCCGATTTACTACATAATTATCTGGAGCTGCAGGAAGATAAGAGTATATGTGGCTTCAATGGTCTGTTCGAACTGTTTTGAGTGTGTAGTGGCTGAAGCACTCACAATCAGGTAAATTTCAGAGTCAGCAATCGAGGCCGGTCATGTACAGCGCATGCCCAACCCTTTACGTACGATTGCAGGGAACGACCCGCTTTACTCGAGCTTCATTGATTACTGGGGTGACGATGTGTCAGGAAATAGAACAAAGGCATGGAATAAGCATTGGAATGCCTACCTCAGTCACCGGAATCTCCCAAGGAAGCTTCTCCAACAGGAATACCATGTTCATTTTCTGTCGACATCGCAGCATGCCACAATCCCGGAGCAGTTCAAGGCCTTCAAAGAAAAGATAGTGTTAGTAACATGGTTCATTGGTACTAAATCTCCCAATTTGCTGACGCACTGTTTAGATCCACGCACACAGATCCAATCCACACACGAGATGCACTCACCGGTCGGAGCATCCGTGTTCGCATGTTTCTGAACACAGAGCCTGCAGACAACCCAATGCAGAGCGAATGCTCTGGACATATCGGCGGGCAGGGGTGTTATAACTGCCGTAAGTGTCATGTTGGAGGTACAAAGGCTGAGCAGGAGGAAGGCAGCTTTTACGAGGCAAGATTCAAAGTAAGTCCATTTGCCGTCACAGCACTAGATTTGACAGACTTGCTTTTTTAAGGCCGGAACACCACGCTCAGGAGAAGAGACTCTCAAGCAGCTCGAGTCACAGGTGAAGCTTGCGTGTCGAGGTGTCGCGAAAGCGGTTCAAGATCAACAGACGGCAACTGGGGTGAAAGATAACTATACCCAGTATTGGATTGAAGAGCTGTTGAAGCGTGCACAGGGCCTGAGACAAGCTGATCCAACAAGGTCACCTGAAGATATCGCAAAAGAGCTTGAGGCGTGGGCTGAGGAGAACAAAGAAGACATTTACAACCCTTTTCTGACGATGCTCGGTGAGTACAACATCATTACATAATGAACGCGACTTGACGAAATACTTCCGTGACGCGTAGGATTCGACGCTGCGCGCGATACTCCCGTCGAAATACTGCATACAATTCTTCTTGGCATCCTCAAATATGCCTGGCACATGCTCTTCACGTCATGGAATGCGACTCAGAAAGAGACCTACGGCATCCGCTTGCAGGATACTGATATGCGGGGCCTCTCGATCCAGGCAATCCGCGCCAAGTATATCTTAGCCTACGCAAACTCTCTCATCGGACGGCGTTCAAGGCTGTTGGACAGACGAGCCTATTTCATATCGACGATATCTCAAGCCCTGATATGTTCAAACTATGGCAGTCAATTGGGGAACTCGTCCCTCTGGTGTGGCAGCCAGAGATTGATAACTCGTGGGTTGTACGTTGATCAAGCTCTTACGCGGCTACGCCATCCTCCTACTGCATTTATCTAAGCTCATTTCCTTAGTCTGATACCAAAGTCGCTATTGCAAACGTATTGGATATCTTTGCACTCATTGACCCCAGCAAAATCACAGCTAAAATCAAGCTACATTTACTCGAGCACATCATCGGGGATTCGATCGAATTTGGCCCCATTGTGGGCAGCTCCACCGAAGTTTTCGAGTCATATAACGGGGTTTTTCGCTTATGCTCCATATTCTCCAACCGTCTTGCTCCAAGCCGCGACATCGCCATCAAACTTGGTGATCAAGAGAGCATGAAACAGCGCCTGATGGGTGGCTGGTGGATGAGCTCTCAGAGCGGCGAATGGGCGCAATGTGGTGCTGGCATACGAGATTTCCTTCGACAACACCCACTCCTACAGAGCCATCTGGGCTGGAGCCCCCCGGAGGTATTGATCCCAGGTGCGTGTTCGATCCATATCCAGATGTATATTGCTGACACGGCGACTAGGTACAGTCAAGCCCATGGCAGCTGATCGCAAGACACGCCGGCGGCCTGAGCGTGACTGGCTTGCGACCAAGGCGTCTAAAGCTCTCAACGCATCGTGTTGCCCGCACCCACCCACGCTCACACTTTGCAAATACGTAGTTGCTACATCTGGCGATAAATGCGATGTTGGCTCTTGGGTCTTTGCCACATCTCCCATCAACGTATGATGTTTCGTGTCTCTGTGTAGCTGCAGTGCTGCACCCGCTAACACGCTGTGGTGCAGTCTAAAATAGCTGTCGGGCAAATCGTCGAGATACTAACAGGAAACGCAAGCGACCCTCCACTTGTCACACTTGACGTTTTTGAGATCAGGCCACGCCGCCATGACATATACGGGCTGCCTGTCTTGGCGCGTCGTATGAACGAGCAGGTATACATGGTTATTCCGGGAGATGTGAGTCACCGCGCCACTGTTTTTTCTCTCCTTCTGACGCATATCTCAGAAGATTAAGTTTTCGATTAATGTCCAACACGGATGCCGCCTCGCAGGCTGCCGCGCAACCGGTCGACGTCGTGTTATGCAAGAACGACAAGAAACAACCCAAACACAGGCGACCATCGAGCATATATACAAACTGGATGATATATATCTCATCAATACCACCAATCCGCACAACCATCACCTCCTTCGAAAAACGCTGGATCGCAGCGTTATCGCACCTGTTCGACTCTACCCTACGGACGAGGAGCGACGTGCCCACCACTTTGCATGTGCTGCGAGACTAAAGATTGCGCAGCAGAAACGAAGGGAAGCCGCGAAGGCTCGCCGAGCGGCAAAGAAGAAGGAGAAGGAAGGCGCAGAGAGCGCGCCACCTGCTAGTAAAAAGCGGAAGGTTGCGAAGGAATAATTCACGCTGTACTAATTCTATCACTCAAGCACCCGAGCACTATCTGTGGGGCTAGCTGGATTCCAGATTGACGTGCCGCAAGAACGCATACGGCGACGGTGGCTGAACCCCAGGTGAATTGACACCAATGACGTGGCCGCGTGTTCCTCGTGGTGACTATCCGATTCTGAGATACAGCCGTAGTTTTCCGGCTGTGTTAGATGCAGGTCCCAGCTCGACGACAGGCGGCGAGCATATCTACCGAAGATGGGATTCCACTCCGCACACACGTGCGTTCGTCTGGATGAGGCCTGTCCGCTGCACGCCATCCATCACCATATTTCCGGATGGCTCGGGCCTGTATTCGAGCCGGGCCGGCGGTGGGATTCAGTTCTCGCGCCCACCCAGAAACACCATCCGAGTAGCACGTGTGAACCAACTGGCAGTGTAGGATCATGGCCTCCGCCTCGGGCCCATCGCGGGCGCCCCGGGCCTACGCCTTACAAAGCTGTCTTCAGTGCACCTGACCGCCCTCGGGTTTCTAAGATCTGACCACAGCCTCTTCCTTAACCCACCATCTACCATCTTCAAGTCTCAAAACATCATGGCTAATACCATGCCTTCGCTCCCCAAGACTATCCCAATAGGCAAAGATCATACCATGGTATGTGCTAATGCGCTCCGTTTTTTTTTTTTTTTTTTCCATTTGACGGACCCAAGAACGGCGCACAGACCTTCCTCGATGATCCATACTGGGTAATGAGGGTTCACATACAAGGCAACGACGACATCGCCGACATACCGCCACACTGGCATGACACGCACGACGAGGTGTTTCGAGTCATCAAAGGCCAAATTCAGTATACCATCAACGGCGTCGCCAAAACGTATAGCCCTGACGATGGTGAGATTCTCATTCCGAGAAGAGTCGTCCATAGCGTCAAATCCTTTGAGGGTGTCGAGGTCATTTTTGAAAAGGGCATCAGGCCAATGGTGTGTTGCGTCACAAACTACAAAGCGACATCCGTCTAACGCAAGCTGTCTGCAAGGACAATACAAAAGAATTGTTCTTCCGCAATTTGTTTGCCCAGGGTAAGCTGGAAACGCGTCTTCTGCCCATGGCGCAGATCGGCTCCCATTTCGACATGTACCCCAGTCTGCCAGGTAATCTACGATGGTTGGAGAAGGGCGTGAGTTCACAAGATAGACTCTTGAGCTCCCCATACCTAAATCCTGATCGTATCTGTAGCTCTTCATCGTCCTCGGAAAGATTGCCGGCACCATCGGTTACAGCTTAGCGTACAAGGACGCCTCGACCAGGGATGCGTGAAGTTTGAAATATCATGGCATCGTGTCCGGCGGGCCTAGGTGGTACTTGCCTTGAAGCATGTTAGCCACGGGAAGCACATGCCATTTGCGTTCCTATTCTTGCAAACACCTGCGGGTGAAATTCTACTGCCATACTAGGGTTAATCAACGCTCACTGTCGGGGGGTTTCTTGAACAGCTTAGATGCGCACTAAGTCTATTTACAAGTACTGAGTAAAGATAGCAGATTCAGACCTCTGAGCTGTACCCTGGCACAATACCACGGCCATGGGCACCGAAGCGACTACAAGTACTCTCCGAAACAGTCAGGCCTATGGGGTCCTGCAGCTATGCACTGGCATGCGCACGCAGGCGCCGCCTCCAAGGCTGCTCTAGTATGACACTAGTAGCGTTCAATCCTTCAAGACTCTGTGTAGCACCCCGTGCTCACGCTTTGCCGCTCGTCGAGAGGCACATTTGAACGCTGCGTCGAAATCAATGACAGTTACTTCCCCTGACTCGTTGACCAGAAGGTTTTGCGCGCGAATATCACCATGTATGACTCCCGCCTTGTGGATTTCCCCAAGTTTTTCGACAGTGGCGGATCTGCCAACCGGGAAAAACAGAGGTGAGTGTCATGACTTGTGATGGACAGAAGGACGTGCCTCTGAGACGTCGTCAAGTACACCTTGCCGCTACGGAGCGGAGTACCTGCATGACTCATTACCAGCGCTAATGGTCCGCCCTCCTCAGCGTCGACAAACAAACCAAATATGGTCACCAGCCCCCGGACTCCCTGTGATTCTAGGTACTCATAGATTGCATGCTCGTTACGAAGGCGTGTCTGTTGCTTGGGTGCGAATGCCAGCTTCACGACGACCTTGTGTGTAAAGTACTCCCCTCCAGGGGTTTCCACCTCTAATACTGCGCTATGAACAACGCCTGTTGCACCTTCTGCCATATCCGAGATGAGCACGAGAGCGATAGACTCGCATGGTCCGTAAGGCGGCGGGGGCGGGATAAGCACAGCATTGCCAAGGGTAGCCCAATTCTCCGCTCGGTGGAATATAGCGGGGTTTTTGGAGTCGTAGATCCCGTAACGAAGAAAGAGGTAGGCAACTTGGCATTCACTCGCGACATTGAGCGGCTATAAAACCCTCAGTCAACACAAGCGAGTGCAGTAGCGCAGCAGCGCAAAGACGGGCTCACATTTGAATCGGTATTTCATGCCTCTATTCCACGACCGCCATCGTGGCCACTACTACCCTTGCCTTTTCACCCTTTCCGTCACCCCCGGAACGGCCTATTTCTGTCTCACCATCTCCTCGTCTGCGCTTGGATAGCCTAGTATCCGGGGACCGTTCTCTGTCGACTTTATCGTCGTCTTCGCCATGGCGCGGATTGCTCGCATTGTGTTCGTCGGAGGCCAGCGGGTCCGACTCCATGACGCGCAACTGCATCGCTCGATCTATGGCATCCTCAATTCCGGCAATGTACAGCCCCACTTCGATCTGTCCATAACCAGGATTTTGCGCCGCAAAGGTAGTGATCAGCGGAGACAGGTACATCGTTTGGCTTGCTCGGTGTCGTACGCAAATAAACTCGTAGTTGCCGGAGTACAACATGAACAGCGTTGTGTCATAAAGCACTGCTTGAGCCCACGCCTATCCGTGACTTTGCATAAGCATCCGAGACATTTACACAGGAAATGCAAGGCTACCGACCTGCTGCACCCATCGCCGCGGCGTAAGCTCCGCGGTCTTGGTGGACTGTCCGTAGCTTGCATCACTTATAGGTTCAGTTGACCCATCCAAGGATTCAGCCGTGCGGGATGCCAGTCGGGTTGAGCGACGATGGCCACGGGTACCCACGGAAGCGTCCGACACCACTGGAATGACCCATGGTGTGTCTAGGGCGTCAGGGCTCTTGGTGGCACTACCCTCCCACATCGTCACTGACCGTTTATCGCAGCGCGGACATAGCGGCCAGTCAAATTTTTTATCCCCCAAGTCTCATCATATCGACCCCTCCGAGGGTGTCCTCTCGTGTTATAATATCCGGGAATCGATGCGCCATCTCCAAGATAGCGGGTTTGCGGTCACCCAAGGCCTCTACCCACTGTCGGATTAGAGGATTAAGATTCTTCCCATCCAGGCTATCCTTAAATCTGCTCTTCAGTCGAAATACCGCGTTGGTGACTGCATGTTCGTCATCGTTCGGGACACACCACGTACACACAGACGTCCAGTATGAGTGCGTCGGGTGGAGTGCGAGCATCGACGCGACGGGTGCGCAATAGGCCGCAGTGGTTTCCTTGTACACGTTGCCCAAGTGATACCTATTATTGATCTCAGGAGCCCCTTCCATTTCTATTGTATCTCTTCTGCGTTTGGGGACAAAGAAGCCCGTCCCATCACAAGCAGGAAGAGAGATGTCTTTATCACGGAGTCGCTGGCGAGCGGTATCAGCGACATCGGCGAGAACACTAAGCAAGTTGGGATACGATTTGATTTGTAGCAGAAGCAAGTCACGACGAAAATGCTTGCCATAGAACGGAGGCGAGCGACCCTGTTTCAAGTGAGAGGCAGTTGGGTGGGGGAGTATTTGTTCCAAAGGATGCCAGTCAAACAAGGCATCAAGCTCCTGGTCTGTAATGAAGCGCGAGGTATCCTGGCCAGTACTGGTGGCACCAGCGATATGTGATGCGAGCAGCATAGAACTGATAGTCGACTTGCTTGAGGGCGCCGTGGCGACCGGCTTGGATCTTCGTCGGGCGTGGTGGCGACAGCGTTACCCAGACCGTCACGTATAGTCACCGTCACAGCGAGTCGCTCCATCACACAATATTAATCTTGATAACTCAAGCTCACCCCAGCCACATCATGACTAGTACTCTGAAGCTTGAAGGCCTGAAGGCTGATGGGTACGTTGACAATATTGCTCACAAAGATTCCGCGATGGTAACGTTACAGGACAGAACAACGAGGATGAATAAGCTTAGGGAATGAAGCCGGCAACCCCGTAGAACACTCGAAGAATGGCGAGGATGATGGCATAGGTAAGGGGGCCCGCGGTCAGCTTGGACGCGATGCATAATCGCCCCGCCCAGAGACTCGGTGCGCTCCTCAGCACGACGTTATCGGAGCAAATTTGAATTTGGGTTTCCCATCATCGCCAAGTATGCCCCAACCATCGAGCTAATGGGACAGAGGATTATAGACGCTTAGCACGAAGGCGGAGCGATGTTTGGTATTCAAAGTTCGGTCTTACCATGCTATCTTCGTAGATCTGCCAGAACCCTGTAGAAGGAAATTACTCGTCAGTTCGATTGCTGCTGACGTGGCGAGCGTTCACGCACAACCAATCCCGCCGCGAGGTCCCTTTTTCTTAAGCTCACTGCATTTTGAATCGATAAGGCTGTAGTAATCCTGCTCGGATTTGACCGAAGCCACCGCAGTTTTACTATTAGCTTTCCAGACGTTTGTGTTGGAAGGCCAGCCTAGAGTTGAAGCAAGGTCAAGCCGGTGCACATGCGTGATAGGGCTGTAGGCTGGCCATGAACGCACCGGTCTGGGTTAGGATGATTTTTTTCGTGTTGTTAGTGTTCTGGAGGAACCAGTCTACAGAATTCAGGACAGAGCGCCACGCATTGGAACCATCCTTTGCATCCTGGTCAAAGAATGGAAGCACATCTGAAAACAACGGCAATATGTGAGGACAAGTGGTTATAGCGGAGAGCGATGGCGTAAGACTCACGGTCATGAACCTGGTCAACCACGCTTAATATATCCTTAGGGGCGCCTTCGTTTCCAGGTGCTACGTATGAATATTGCATGTCTGAGGTCGAAACTACTATTCCGTATTTTTCCACAGCGGCCTTGACGTTTTTAATTTGTTGTGCGAGCTCTTTGACCGATACGTCGTGATCGAACAGAGTCTCGGAGCCCATGTCGAACGACCGTATAGTATACGGAGCGAGAGAGTTTGTCTATGAATGTATAATCTATTACAGCTTGCTATCAGAAAAAGATAACGACACCCACCTCAATCGTTGAAAGAAGGGCACTTTGACGCGTCTTCCACTCGTTTCCGCCATCAAACCTGGGTATTATGGAGATCAGTCAAGTATCTATGGTGCTGCCACTCATTTCAAGCTTGCCAACGCACCCGAACCAAACCATAGCAAAGACTCCCAAGTTTGATTCATAAGCAGCGTTGACAACCTGATCGTAGAAACCCTTCGTATCGCAAGCAGAATAAATCCTGACATAGCGGGCGTTGAAGTCCTTGCGCATACGTGTAAAATCCGACTTCATCTGGGCCTGGGACGGGCAGGCATTGACACTGGAGGGAATACATACATGCCATTAGCGTGAGCGGTGGGGGACTTGTATGAGCACGTACGCATAAGAAAATCCGAGGAAGCCATGCTCATCATCTTCCTTGCACCACCAATCAGAAAGCTTAGTGGACGGTTTACCGGAGGGGGCTGTGAAACCTAAAGCCGGGAAACAGCCGCTAGGGAAAGAAGTCATAAGGAATGAAGATGCTCTAGCTCGTCGGAAGGTAAGCACCCACCTCTGAACAGCTCTCGTGACCAGGGTACTGTTGGTCATCTCGTGTGCGCGTCCCAAGGCCTCATATCGTGTAACACCATAAATATTAGGATCAGAGCCTACAGGGGTTCCCCATGCTACAGGCAGGGCAGAGATGGCGAGAGCAAGGGCATAAGCTAACATCTTTGTGAGACCAGTACTTGTGGTTGAGCGAGCCCCAATGCATATTTCGACCCCCACACCGTTTTATAGCAGCGGCGTCGGTGAACTGGTCCGCGATGCACGCGTGCACCATCCTGGCCCTGGCTTCCATGCGGAGATGCGGGGAGAGGCGCATGCAGAAACGAGTCACGGGACCATACCACAGCGTGGTCTGCGTTATGTAACTCAATACTCAACACCGACCGAACAAACGTCAAACGCGCCATCAAAAGATTGATCAACCGAATTTAAGCTCTATGTGGCCCACAGATCGTCAAGTACGTGTGGCTAAGATGAACTTGCGCGCAATTTACCTCCAACACTCTTCCCTGGCTCGTAACGCATCTTGCATTTCCGCCCTACTTAGCTCTCGAATCCCCAGCTCCTCCCGAACATTCCCAAACGCCTCTTCGTCCCCCTCAAACACAGCTCGAATGACGCGCTGGATCGAATCCGCACCTATTGACACGATCGCAGCACTGTCTGTCAGGGAAGCCCAGGGAAGCTCTGGTCGACGTGCGCTTCCCCCCAGTCCCATTTCTGAAGTCTGCAGCCAGAGCTTGGTCTCCTCCGCGAAGGCCTTGCCAGTTTGCTCGGTAAACCGCCCGCGAGAACGATGTAGGACAACCCTTTGCGTTATATGGTAGCCCACAGTGGAAGCAATACGACGGTATAAAGGTGTTACCATCGGTGACGGTAACGAGCGCGCGAGGAAGGCGAGACTTGTCGACAGAACAGATAGCGGCGACAAGAGGGTCGGGGCTATTGAAGGTGTAGACTCAGGCTCTTCGACTATAATCTCACTAATGGGGTTCGTTAGTATATTGAACCGATATGCCACTGAATTTGTATCACTGAGGAAGGGCTTACCTAGAAAGATATTCCTTTAACCCAGTCTCGACTTCAGTGCGGACTTGGTGTACTATCATGCCTTCCACTCGGTCAACCAGTGCTGTGTACTGAGCCACGATGTCACCAAACATGGTGCTATCCACGACCGATTCCCTATCGACGCCGAGCTGCCGTTCGTTCATCTCTGTCCATAGTTCCAGGAAGAACTGAAGGTTATGCGTGAGCGATCTGCTCATAGAGAAGCGGAATTGAATACGGCGTACCAAATCCTCGCCCCATGCCTCCATAGCAGATATCATCCACTTCGTGCTCGCCAGAGCTTTTACCAGTCTTGACAAGCCATCAACGCCGCTGGTCAGACGGGCCGTGTTTCCCGCTTGACCAGCGAGCGCGCCTGGAACAGCACGCACAAAAGAAGATGATAGAGTTTCATATGCATCAAGCGATGATGATATCCGGGAGCGGTAAGAGTCCAGTACGGGGACTTGAATCTCCATCAAAAACCGCGTCTGGTGCTCATGTTGCGGTAGAGGTTGATATCGCTCTGTAAGCGGAGAAACTAAATCAGACCACAGCGGCCGAGTGGATCGGCAGTACACGTACCAGTGACACGCTCAATCAGAGCTTTGAGTCTTCGGGCAGAATTCGTAGGCCTGATAGCTGTGTTGCCGCCCGCATGAGCGTCCTCTTCCACTAGTATCCAGGCGTCAGGGGAACCGATGATGTCGTTATACTGAATATCCGTAACTAGACAAGGTGGGAGTTAGATGTAGGTTACAGCTCCAAGGAGAATCCGAGCACTTACATTTCTTTTCCGCTTCGAGCCATGTATCAAACCACTCTTTGTTGCCCAACACCACTTCGCTTAGCCCCTCCCAGACTGGGGCAGCATCACCATCTGCTTCCCCCACTGCCAAAGTGCCTTCCAGGCTGAATCCCCCGTCTCTCATGGTACCGTCAAACAGTAGCGTTTGATAGATGGTATGAGCCAATAGCGATGGGTGATCCAAGAGGGCAGGGATAGTATGCCGCAATTTTCGAGAAAGTATGGGTAAAAGGAGACGTTGGAATTCATGCTAGAATATAAAATATTATAAACTTCAAATTCAAGATACAAGTAGAGCTATCGAAAGTACCATGGCATTGATGTCCTTAAAGCTGCTTCGATGAATCAAGGCTTGTATTTGATTCTCGACAAACGAACGATGTTCGTGCGTAACATTCAGTATATTCGTAAAGTACCACTCGGGCTAAAGCAGAACCTAAGCTCGAAAATCTCAATGGGTAGAATGATAAGCTTAACGTGCCTTGTCCAAGCGATTTGTCTCGCGCTTGCCTTCAAAGTGATATTTGAAGCGCAGGGCGATAGGCTGTACCAGGGTTTGTAGGGGGTACAGCCCATCCTTTTCGGCGGTCTCGCCTTTCAAGCGAAGTTCGCCACCATGCACCTTGCCACCCCTAGAAGGAAGGAACTAAGTCTTTGGTTGCGTATTATATGTAGAGGTAAAACCAACGCTTCCTGAAGTCGCAGAAGGTCCAGAAATGCACCTTCAAACTCTGACCTCGTCAGTGGGTCATGGGAGAAATAATCTACCGGCATCGGCCAGTGTAATTTTTCAGATGCGGTAAGTAGCTTGCTAAAGCAACAAGAAAGAATGAGGATGTTAGAATACACATGTGCGCTGGTAACAGTTACTCACGCTGAAAACACGCCCTTTATATCTCTCCAAGTCCGATGCTGCGTTGACTTGAGAAATTCCACAAGTTGGAGCTCAGTGGTACTTCCGACTTCAGCCGGAGCGCACGCCTTGATGACTGATTCAACAAACGTCTGGAGAGATACGTATTCGCTCAAGTGGTTTGGTGTGAAAGGTTTGGAGCCCAGAGAACGAATTTCTTGGACCGCTGATTCACTAGCAAACACTTTAGCAGTATTTGAATATCTAGAAGCAAGGAGCGCACCTTAGCACTAGACACCGCTCGACGGCCCGAACATACGTCCGGGCACGCTCCAATTCCCCTAGCCTTTCATGCAGCTCCTCCAAGTCCTGCAGCAGCGTTTGCTTGCCTTTTCCTTTGTCTGACGTGGCATCCGGAACTAGCTCCTCCGCCAAGGCTGTCTGTTCGTCTGCTATCCCATGCCGAATCAGCGACAGTTCCTGCGCAGTATGCAGCATGTCCCTGGATGAAGCAAGTGCGTCTTGGATATGACGCTCGCATGCCGCGCTAGATTCACGAAGCTATGAGGCCATCTATAAATACGGGTGAGAGTCCTATGGCATAGCGGTATCTTACTTGAGCTTCTTTGGTCTCACTTTCGAGCTGGGCAGCACGCACGACTTCGCCCAGGTCGTCCGCCTTCTGCAGTTGCTCAAGTGAGGGATATTTGCTGCTTATTATCGCGAACGCGTGAGCTTGGCTAGCGAGATCATTGGGAGGCTGAAGAAAGCTGGTTATCTTCGATTCCATCACGCTTGAGTCGTCCAGGTGGCCTGAGCTAGACTTAGTTTTCGCGTAGACTAGTGCGGCTGGTGGTGAGTCGCGCTGGTGCGTGTATTCGACGTGTCGTGTCGACGATATTCAGTACATTCGTACATTATTTGCTTCCGCGGGGTTAGGACAGTACTATGTATTTATTCAGATCGCAGAACATACAACGTATCCAGCTATCTGCAGGTATCTCGAAGTCCAATGTACTCAAGTATGAGCATATTCATCATCGTACACATTATCCTCTCCCAGAGAGACCCTCAATCCGTCGATGGCAGGCCGTACCCATACGTCTTCACCTTCCTCCATGGACTCCAATGCAATCTCTACTTTACCTACGGGGTCAGGGACTTTTTGCCCTCCGGCAGACTCCCCAATCTGCACCCACTGGTCATGCGTGACACTATGGCCCATTCCCACAATATATGTACGGCCTGCACCCAAGCGCCGAGCCGTTTGCACCACATCGTTGATTCCAAAGTGCGATATGTGTGAGGCGATGCGGAGGCAGTCCGCGACCAGGACATCGCATCTCGGGGATGCCGTCTGGATAGCATCCCACGCCGCGGGCGGGATGTGCGAAACGTCTGAGAGATACACAACACGAGAGTTGACAACGAAACCATAGCAGATGTAGGGGGTGACTTTCGCGGGCAACGAAGGGGAGCCCGAAGCTGTAGTTTCGAGGGTATTTGGAGTGGATCCACCTGAAGCTGAAACACCAGCAGCGGAAGGTGCGTCGGAAGGAAAGACGCGGCCGTGGTGAACTAGGTAAAAATGATATCCGTTGAGGATAAGCAGTGAGAATGATATTAAGCGGGCAACTGTACCTGCTACAGGGGTAAACGTAAACAGCCCATTTGCAACCTCAAACGGTTCATTGTCCTGGATGAGATGCCATCGAAATTCGGGAACCTGAGGTAAGAATCACAAAATTAGTGCCGACTTGATGCTGTGGGGCGCCACGTGACAACCCACATCTCCCCCGCCAGTCGCTAGGTCCTTCGACACCAGATAAGGGAACGAAGATTTGATACTCTCGAATGTCTCCTTAGATAAATATATATCGATGTACGATTGGATAGCACCACGCAATGTCCAGCCTACGTGGTAAGTTAGCGGCTGGGTGTCAAATGTAAACTAGGAAACGCACCTCTTAGGTCATCAAGACCATTAACCGCTGATACCAAAAAGAGACTGAGTAAGATGTCCATGAGGAGATACCGAAATCAACAAACCGTCTGCATGCGCATGCGTCAGTACGACCGCGTCAATCTCCCGCAAACCATACTTGGGGAACCATTCCATCGCTGATGCCAGGAACGTCTTGCCCACATCAACGACGACAACTCCATAATCGTCCCCTCCTTTCTTCTCCACGCCATTGCTCAGTCCATTATGCCTCTTGGGTTTCTTCGCTCTGAATATGGCGCCCGTGTTTCGTCTGATGTTCTTTTTGCCCTCTGGAGTGAGGGTCGAGAGGCACGTCTCGCATCGCTTGAGGCCTGGACCCTGCGGGGCAGTCAGACACTCGATGAGCGGAAGTGACGAAGAGGTGCCGGTGCCATGGAATATGAGGTCAAAATTCTCAGCAGCCATGTCGGATGAGCGTTGCAGTGAAGGTGGCGAAAGTGGTGGAGGCCGAGGCAGTGACTGGTGAGGGTTTTATTGCTCCGGGGGCAGAGTCGATCTCAGTCGCCAGAATAAAGAAGAATAAAAAGGTGCACGGAGCAGACGGAGCTCCGAGGCAGGCTTGACATCACGACAGGCGCCACGACTCGGCGGCTCAAACAAACGCGTCGCGACGTCGGCTGCAGCCTGTTTACATAATTTTGATCAAGCGGGATTTTAACTCCATCAGATCTCCGGCTGACGTCCGGAGCAGCAAACTGGTGAGGAGCACGGAATCTCACGACGTTGAGCTCAGATTTTGAGCCATGGGCTCTGAAAAGGCCGCAAGGCCTCAAGGCCTCACATGCCTCACTGCGCATCGATAGACTTCACGCAAATAAAATGAGGAATTTTCCTTTAGACAGTGAATCGAGTATACATGTGTAAGTGAACCCGACCCATGCCACTGGGCTGAACAAGACTAGCATCCTGCCGCCCCATCTGTGTCGACCGGTCTCTATTTGGGGCAGTTGGAATCGGTGTAAAGGGTGGCGTCTCCGGGTCCGTATTGAAGGGGGTTGCATCCTGGGAGTTTGTTCGAAATGGCGTTGACGTTTTCTGTTGTGACGGACGACGTGGTCTTCTTGCACTTGCCGGCCTCGCTCGCCTGCATGACGGTGAGGAAGGGGCAGTACTCGGTCTTGCCGTCCTTCTGCTCCTTGCTGGAGTTGCATTGGTCGATGGACTTTTGCAGAGCGTCGACGTCCCATCCGTTGAAGAAATCACCGTGCCAAGAGTAGCCAGTGGCTAATAAGAAGTATTGAGTACCTTCAGGATACGTTAGGTGAAATCACGACTTACGGTCACTGAAGGGGTCATGGATGTTAAAATTCATGATGCGAATAGAAGAATGAAACTCTTTGGACTCACCCAGTAGCATAGACGAAAGGCCATCCGTCGGATTGCTTCCAGCGGCTAGCAAAGTAGTCGACGTCCCAGGTGATCTGAGGGCAGAGATGGGATGAGGTATATCCCTGATTCTATGAACCAGTAAAACACACCTCGTAGAAGAGCTTCATCATCGGGACTGGGTGGGACGAGGGGCAAACGCCATTGTCCAGCCCGGACAAGTGTGCGACGTGAGATCGGCTTTTATTGCGGCAAAGTCAGCACCTGTGGAAAGAGCGGAGTATAGGCACTCACTGGTCAGCGCTATCCAGGTTGACACCGTCCCAGCATGCGGGCATGTGAATGCGGGCCTGAATAAAAGTCTGTCAGCTACGCGCGCGAGCAAAGCGAAATTAAAATCAATGACATTAAGACCATTAGGGCAGTTCACGGAGGGGAAGCCTTGCACTGTATTGCAAAATAAGTTGATAAGGCGGCCCAAAAGAAACTGAGGGTGACGTACTGTTTTGGACTTCACTGGCACCGAGGCAAGCCCACTCGATGGCACGCTCGCGAAGCTCTCCCTGGCTCCCTGTGGTGTTCGCAAAATATCAAATTGGTTGGTTATCAACTCGCATACAGACACGAAAAAACGGCTGACCTTCATTCTTAGGGTACTTCCTGGAGCGGGCCTGGGGGTTGCCACTGTTCGCCGCGATGCAGTTTAACAAAGGGCTGAGCGGTTCTCTAACCAAGGCAGCTTACCTGATCATCCGGAATCTACGAATGATACGCTTAGTTGTCTATTAAGCTGAATAGAATTCTAGTAACTCACCCTTTGGGGAAGGCCTGAGTGTTGAGAGGGGTAGAATGGTCGCAGTGAGTAACATGCAGGAATGCCTGCAATGTGAAAGGAGTGACAGACTTTGAGTCCCTTTCCGCCATTAGCGGGGTCACCGTCTCCACTATAAATATAAAAAGTCTCAGAGACAGCCTGGTGATGAGTGCGGAGCCACCGAGCATGACGTTAACGTACCGGTTTTGATAGTAAATAAGGAGACCTCCGTTTGGAACCGGCTCAAATTGTCCTTTGGCCTTATCATGGAAGTAGAGCTTGGGGAACCTGGTTATAGTACGTGAGCAGTAATCGAAGCGAGTAGGACAACAGGATAGCTACCAGTATTGAGAAAGATCCTAGTAACCGCGAAGGGTGAGCTTCAGGAATGTTAGAAGTAGGTGAGGCGCGTACTTGTTTCACGAGGCATGACGTGCAGCTCGATCCCCTGACGGTATCGTAAGTCTCGTTGGCATAGAAGTCTGAGGGGCTCGATGTAAGCAACGCGTAATGCTTGAGCGAGGCACACAAGAGACGCACTGTTGCCACCGTGGACGGTGTGAGCGTGTTGACTCGGGACGGTGGTTGGGCTAACGATGGGGTCGACCCGCTCGCTGACAAGAGGGGTAGTGCAAGCTACTCTGAACCAGGCATTGGCCGCGCCGGCAGAGAGGAGGACGGTGAGGAGAGCAGAGAAGGCAGGGCGAAGCATTTTTTTTTACGAGATGCGAAGTGGGAGCTTGAGAATATGCCTCATCTACGTGTGGCTTTTATATTCTTCCATCCTCCGCTCCGTGGATTTTGGGTGGTGGAAGCCATGAACTTGGTCGAATACATTGATGCCAAGCTCGAAGGCGTGCACCGACGCGGGACCTTCTTGATCTTCCAGTTCGTTCCGAGACACGGCGCTGTGAGATGATATCAAATAAATCAAGGACTCAAGGACGTCTGACGTCTCGATACGACAAGGTTGATCTGTCAGGCAGATCTCTCTCGCGAATCCAAGAGTCGTGACCCATGCGCTCTCCCTCGCTTGGCAGCGCTCAGTGAAACCGCGCCTCTTTGCGCAGAGCCTGCGGAAATGGGGTCTCCCGAACATCTCGGGGGCCGATCGATGATCATCCAGCTATGGCCCTCTTGACCTCCAATGCAAGCCAGAAGGGCACAAGCGTCGGGAGTTAACTCCCATCCTGTGTGGAAGGAGCCGTCGGCCGAGGAGGCTTGGCATAGAACACCTCAACACTGGCTTGGGAGAGTGAGCTTGAGCTTCGTCCGCAAGGAAATATGGCGGGAGTATTGTGGTAATGTGGAGGAAGTAGTTCGGCCATACAATCCCACTCTGGTTATGTAATGCGATTGTCATGGCGCTAAAGTAATCGACGAGGACGATCCGAACCGTTGCTCAAAGCGAGGTGATCATCACTTGTCAAACTACACGTGCGCTTACTCACCGCCAACTACCAGAAGACTCGGGCAAGCCTGCACTGTGAGAAATAAACACGTTGATAACCAGACTCGAACCCCGTATTCGGCCACCTCGCATATGCCCGTAATTCAGAACCCCTTGGGCCTGAACAGATGTTTGCTGCTCCGGAGGGGAGGGCCACAGGCCCATAGCGATATCGAGTAGAACGAAGAGCGCCGAAGCAGAGAGAGAAGTTTGCTGCGGTGGCGCGATCCGTACTCTAAAACCCCGGGGAATCGGAAGGCTGTTGATTACAACAATGTAAACCAGGGTCTGGTTCCTGTGATAGAATGTCAAAAATCCTTAAGCGCAGGGCGTACGACGGTCGCACGACCCCTCACCAATATGGGCATTGATTTGGGCGATCCAGAGGAGATGTGGATGAATTAAGGAATTGAGGATAGCGCTGGCATTCGAAGTAGAACTCATACTTGACGGCAAGTACACGACTTCACTACCCCGTTCCTAGCCTGGCGTCGGCGACAAATGCTCAAGGGGTTTGTGCCAGCGGGCTTCAATAGATCAGAGTTAGGATCATACTTACCGAACCTCAGCCCTCAATTTCCAAGGGACTCGGAGGTGATACGTATCTTCCTTCTCCAAATAGTATTCGCCGTCGCTGAATCCAGTGTAGACAGCAGCATCCATGCCATCGGATCCCACATGTACAGTCTTGGCGAAATCGTACGTCTGTACAGCCAACCAAATCGGCAAACGTAAAGACGGAGAAGACGCGACTCGCACCCCGTTCATATAAGCGCAAGATCAATAAACCCGGCGGTGACGAGGACCAAGAAGCTCACCTGGATATACTTGGTCTAACAGCATCGCGCCCAATCACGGACTCAATATGTCGAAGGTGCGACTCTGGAATTTGAACCCTCGATCGGCAAGATCGTAGTTTAGGTGGACGCTTTCTTAGAACAAGCGTCGCAAATAGCGAGGGATTTAGTTGTGGTACTTATTAATAAAAGAGGAGCCGGCGAGTGGCAGACTCCAGCGTTGATATTCATTTGGCCCTACGTGAGGGGTGGCTTGCAAATTCTGGCTGTCTGCTGGCGCTCTGCAACTTCGTCGCCAGTTTCAAAGGGAGCAAATGTTAAACATCTAGGGACTGCAATCTGAAAAATCAGAGTCAACAATACTCTTTGTCGGAGGATAGAGCGAACAGCTAACCTTGAGGGTGTTTACGCTCGGGGAGACTCCAAGGGACACGCCGGCAGGAAGATTAAGGGGGTGACTTGGGTGGAGGTAATGATCGTCCACCCCCACATGCCAATACCAGATGTTGAGTAGTGAAGCCTGAGGAGCTTGGCGTAGCTCACATGAGCGACGGCATCTGAAGCTTGAGACGCCAGCGCCTCGGCGCGCAGCGGAAGGGCCTTCCACTCTACACAGAAGACCGTCTTGGTCAAAGCGTATTGATTAACACCCGCCGCCAATCCTTCGTCGCCACGGTTAAAAGGTAAACCATGCACCGATCAAAGAGCAGAATATACGAAAGACCAGCGCCGCCTTTCGCGCACCTGAAAGCGCGGCGGCAGAGAATCTCAGATTTCAACAGCCTCACCGAGGCGGCCCAGGACACTACGCAGAATGCCGAGCGCGCAAGAGAAGCGGCACAAAAGCGAGGCCAATTCTCCCGACTATTCGTTTAGGCAAAGAAGCACACGCCAGCTGTTCCATCGTTAGATTGAGACTCGAGAGCACGGAGCATCGTGCTGGATGGAGACACCAGAAGAGAAATAAATTTGCCGCGTTGACACGGGAACTCCGGACACCGAACAGATGACCTTGTTCAACAAATACGTTGAGGCGTCTGAAAGTATAGACATCTCCCGAATTAGTCACAGTCCATGCCGTCCTCACAGTCGTGATTAGAGAAATCTATATAAGCCTCGAGCATGGAGAAGAAAACAATTAAGAAATGGAGGTGACGGCATGAGGGGATTATTCAAATGCCTGGTTGAGGCAAGATTCAGCCAAGAAAAACGATCAAAGACAAGAGATATCTTACCAGTCTCAATGATTCAACTCCCCATCCAAAATCCAGATACGCAGGCTTACTCCGAGGAGTGCTTTTCCAAAGCCTCCAGAACATGCGGAATAACATCATTATGGATATTGTCGCCCCATAGAACATCAATGTGCTCGTATTTCGGCAGCTAAGGCGGACACCGCACCACCACATCCCCACATCATCACATGAAAGCTGTCAGAACCTTCGCCGGGGCACGAAAGAAGGCACTAAGACAGACGTACCCCTGTCGCGATGGTGTGTTCTGGAAGCTCTGCGAGCATGGTATCGATGTCCACAAGACTGTCTTGTTGGCCGTAGAGAAGGACAATAGGGGTAGCGATGTTGCGTGTGGGGAACTGCAACATCAGGAACAGATCGATAGATCAGCATGGATTTCAGATGTAGAGCGACGAATGCGGAGAGGAGAGAAGAAGATGGACGGACTTTGATGGGATGATATGCCCGCTTGCTCGGATGACCGACTTGGACGTCGTCATCGTACCTGGATTTCAAAGAAAACAACCGTGAGTACGCTGTTTGGCCATGCTCTGCCCAGGAAGAAGTCCTACAGCTGGAACGCGCCATTTCGCATGATCTGGAACCAATGAACCACGGCTTTAACCGAGCCGTGCGAGAATAAGTGCGCATAGGCTGCGAGCTTCTGCGGGGCAGTGATATTTCTGCTTTCCCAGGAGAAAAGCATATTGACGGCGAGGTCGATGATAGATGTGAATATGGGTGGGTCTACAGAATGTAGAGAGGGTGAAGTAAGTGGGGGAGTATGGGTTCGAATAGGTCTGGTATTCACAGAGAATAGACTGCCACATGACAACGGATGACAGTATTGATTTGCGTCCAAAAAGCAGGTACATGAGTGTCGGAGATGCCTTCATGAGGGCGTCAACTACTGGGGTAGCAAGACCTGCACAGGAGAAGGAAGATGACATGAGCTATGGCCACATTTTCTCGATTCTCTTTGCTGCTTGCAATTATACGTACCAGCAGGACTCATCGCCGGCGCCAGGGCAATAAACACGTTAACCAAATGATTCAGCTCAGGATGCGTGCTCAGTGCAGCGAACGCTTGCGCAGTGCCCTGGCTAAACCCGACGTAGCTCAAACTAGGGCGCCGGGTGACACGCAGAACGTGCGCAACCGAGTCGGGGATGTCGTATAGGCAGAATTCGTCGATGGAGAAATTCCAGAAACGGCGTGTATTTGGACCGGCGTGAAGGCATTTCCTAGAATATTTATTACCGCGATTGTTGCCCAGCTATGATTAAGAATTGAATGCAAGGTTAGTTTTAACAATGCAACTACAGCTATATGAAGAACAATGTACAGACCCAGACATCATAACCAGCTTCCACTAGAACGAACGGAATACATCTCTCAGCTGTCGTCAAACATACCCATCCTTCGCTGTTCATCAAAAGACCTAAAAATACCAACATCAACACCCAGAATACTATTTAAAAAATCATGACGACATATAACTAGAAAAGGCATACCATGATGCAGATATACGACCGGCTTCCTACTCGGTGTCCCGGGCAGCGCCTTCTTCTCTCCGCGCCTACACGGCAGCCGATGCAGCCCGAGCAAATACCCGTCCTTCGTATGCACCACGTGCTCCTCAACCTCGTACCCGTATATCGCACACAGCTCCGTAAACGACGTCGCCGTGCGGATACGCTCAACGTGCTTGGCATTCTCATGCTCGACTTCTACGAGCGTTTTCGAAGGGGGTCGCGGGGAGGGCGGGCGGACCATGTGGAATACGGCGCGGGAGTAGTCATGGAACCAGGCGATGATGGGGGTGGGCATCGCGAGCGTCGCGATGCGGATAAGGGACTCGAAGGCGAGGAGGGTGAATCCTGCGACGATGGCGGTGTATTCTCGTCTAGAGATTGCGCAAAATGAAGATCGACGATCAGAATGCAGCACCGTTTTTGGGTCAAATATTATCAGCTGCAAAAAGTTGACGTACAGAGAAAGTCGCCCGATGAGCGGTACAGGCGGCATTTCGGGGCTAGTGTTCTAAAGTTCGAACCTGACTTTGGGTATTGGGAACGCAAAGAGAGTTTTGTCGTCTCTATCGATGGTGATGGGCGGGGCGAGGGCGACAAGGTGGAGCTCAGAGCGCATATCGACGTCGTTCCTCTTCCTCGCGCCCCACAATATTACGTAAGTGGCGTACAGTCACGTGATTCAGCTGCCTCTTGGAGTCTCTCAAACTTGAGCTCGAAAGAATCGAGTTTTTGCCATAGATCAGGTTGGGAAAAATTTCAGAGCGCATAATCTTATGAGCATCAAAGTGTTGAACCCATACAACCCGGAAATCGGTTCAATCATCGAAGAAGGCATGGTGAGAACGGAATTTACGGGTGAAAAGATAATTACTACTCGAGTACATTTGTGTAACTTACAAACCGGTTTGAACGGTGAAATAAAGGAATGGTGCGCAGATGAGTGGTGGAGGACGGACGGGACGGGACGAGACGTGTGTGCGAGAGTGAGAACAGAGATGGCGGGGGTTGAGAGAATCGAGATTACCCTGGACGTGTGAACCAGGATCGGATCTGCTGCCAGCGGCTAGGCATGCCAGGTCCCGAGCGCAAGCGCGCATTTTTTTCCTCGGAATCTGGTCTGGTGTTTTCTGGCGTAGAGGCGGAGGCAATGTGGATAGCGGCGTTGGGGTTGAGAGTCGCGCCAGGATAGCCATCTGCCGCGATCGGAAGGGGCTGCAACCGTGATTCTCGAAGGAGGCGGAGTATCAGGGAGATGCCTTCGCGAGACTAAAACGCGAGGGAGTAACAAGAGGCTTAGCTGGGTGGCTACTGAGGTGTAACCTAGGATATATACCTTTTCGATGTTTGAGACAAACTTGGTTTGCGCAAATTTTTCGAGGCGTTTTGTGAGCCCCCACCCGAAGTTGGAAACAAATCGAGCCTCAGTAGTTTGCACTGTTTTTCTGATAGCAATATTTAAGTTAGTTGCACAAAAAGTAAAAGCGATGATAAAATCGACAAAAAAAAACGCACCCATTCTGATCCTCTTTCAAGACAGTGGACTCGTGGACCTGCATTACTTTAACATGGTCAATATTGCTGGTCTTGCACCTGACAATTCGCCCCTCGACATCGACCTCGCTCTCTTCAAGTATCCAGCTCTCGGTGCGTGTCATTATGCCCTGTGGTGCCCACTTTGGCAGGGATCCGCGCTTGAGAAGAAGGCGCTGGGTGAGGAGGGTGCCGTAGGGGGTGGGGGTGCGCGAGATGACATCGCAAGAGACGACGTGGGATGCGTAGGGGTTGGGATACCGCAGGAAGAAGGCCAAGGTCACTGTTGCCCACGGGTCACTGGACGCAGCAAGCGGGTAAGCATCCTAGACACTCGTGCTAGTACTACCAGGGCTACTCACTCGTATACGTGCGACTGGGCGAAGAACTTGACCATGGGAGCACTCGTACCGACGATGGGTGTCCTCAAGCGAAGTCTGGATGACGCCGGACCCCCACACCAGCTGCCGCCGTGACAACTCGGCGCCACTTACCGAAAATGGCAGCCCTTAAGACGCCGGTCCCATTACCTAACGGTTAACACGCTACTCACCGCCATCGCGCAAACCCTAGGATGCTATACAGTCCCATCTGAAACTCCACCTTGATCCAACACTCGGACATTCAGACGCAAATTTTTAGGAGATCTCGTGCGAAATCTGCGCCGCTTTACACTCAAATACCCCAAGTATCATCTCTATGTCCAGATCAGACTCAGATGTACTTGCAGAGCCGGGAGCTATCATTGTTATGCCGGACGCACGACTCGGATAACAGCATTCGCATTGATTCACCAGGCTAAATGACATGCTCGGCCGCGAGACGCCGTGGGAACGAGAGTCGGGCCGTTGATAATCAACTTTAGCTAATGAAATGCCTTTATGCATATCACATCTGCCACTCTTCAGAGCATTCCGTCAGTCCGATTTTATACATCAAAACTTATAAGTGCAGTGGCGCGAGGCTGTGACCCTTCGCTGACTTAATCTAGCATACCATTGGCAGCGCAATCACACGTAGGAATCAAGCTCGACCTTGAATGACTCTGGATGCGGCCTATCTTGCGAGACTATGGAATTACGCTACCGTGGTGCGCCCGGTTTTGTAACGCAGGGAGCCTTGAAAAGAAGTAGGATACAAATCCAACATGTAACTGAGGTGAGCAGCTGAATGCAGCAGCATGCAGTCTTTTACCCGACAGCAAAATAGCAAAATGGAAGATTATGAGGTTCTACGCTGCCGGGCGACAACAAAGCAAAGCTTGAGCTCTGATGCCTCCTGCGCAATCCCATTGTCCTATTCCGCTCCGTCTTGGAAGTCGGCTTCTCCCGGGTCGGAATCTATATCGAAATCTTCGGGTTTAGAACCGGCAGCTTTGACGTTCGCAAGGAGGCATTGCCTCCAGTGCTCTCGGAGCAGACAGTCCAAGGGGCGTTCATGGGCCGCGCAGTGATCGAAATTGATGACTTGCCCATCATGAGGAGTGCTCATAAAGCGTGTGAAGTAGATGAGCTTGTGTGTCTTGAGACGCCATCAGAGACTATGTGAATCGAAGCCGGTGAGAATCACACTCACCTCGGGATGGACGGCTAGCATGTAGGTGTCCCAGGCACTGGCAATATCGGCCCGCAGAAGCATGCCGTTCTGCACGCTGTGGATCTTGTTTTCGCCAATCGACGGATGTGTGTCTTGAATGTAATTGGCATATCCTCGCTCTTCCCACTGTAGTGATTGAATAATGAGTCAGAAGGGGTAGTGGAAGTTGCTGGGGGGCTCACATCGATTTGGCGAGCGACGGGAAACACGTGTATGGCCGTAAAGGGAGCGCCTTCCCCTCTTGCAAGGTGCCCACTCAAGACACAGCCTTGATCGCGCTCAAGGAGCCTCGTCTTGAATGTCACGTGAGGAGCAGCCGAGCCGCCCACGCTTTTGACCCTGGGGTGATGTTGCGCATCAGTGGGAGTAACGGCGCACGGAGTGCCGTCTGATTTAAGCGGTTTGAGCACTTTCTAATAGGGGTAGTGTGGTGGCCCACGTACCTGAACAATTGATATGATATATGCCCACCAGAAGGATGGAAGCATCGGATCGGAGAAGACGCTCGCCGCTTTCATTGAATATTGCCCATCGCGCTCCAGTAGATCGGGTATCGAACACGAGCACGGAGTCGAGCATCTCGTAGAACATGTCAACGGTAACACCTCCATTCTGCCAGATACCTATTGTCTCAAGTTAGCTCCGCCGCAAATATATATTTTAGAGAAATTGATCACCGGCAAGCAGCGCCCCGGATGCCCCAGAAAAGACAAAAACATTGCGGTATTCGCCCACGCATTTGTCTGAGACCTTGCGCACTTGGTAATCAGAGCTCATCGGGGCAAGTGGCGGCATCAGGAAAAACATCACTTGAAAATTTGCACAAGAATGTACAAAAATGTCCAAATTTGTTGAAGCCGGGCAACTTTTGCAGCAAAATCCTGCAATCAAAAATGGAGGTGTGCATATTTCTGCAAAATGGATTTGCGAAGTTTTGCAGGAATTTGTGAATTCTTGCATGGGTGAAGTGTCCAGACCTTGCATGCCTTGCTTATTTTCTTTACACTTTTGCCGATGCACTCAGCATGACTTGCACTGTTATGGAGGTCTTTGCACTCATTGAGACACTGAAACTTGGCCTAATTATATAATCTGATAATCGCACTCGGGATGAAAGATGACAAAGAAAGTCTAAAGACTAATCTTGTCGACTGGATTGGCACACGCCATATTTGTATATACATGAGAGGCTGTAAGAAAAAAGGTCTCGACGCAGTCTAGACTCTAGTTACGGAACATATCTGCCAAAGCCTCCATGTTGATAGGGATAGTCTCACTCTCTTCGGGCAACATACAGGCATCCCTGGTCAAAGAGTCAACACCGGAATAGATACAGATTTGAATGGTAAAACACTCACTTCGCCTTTGAGAAGATAAGGGCCATCAATTGATAGAAGGAGAAAGAGTCTTTCTCCATAGTTTCTTGGAGACTTGCAATGTGACGGTTGTATGCACCCAATGCCGTGTCATTCGAAAATGTCTTGTGTTTGATCAGTGAGCCGCTGGCCCATTCACTAATAGAGAGGTGAACCTAGACGACAGCAATGTTAGTTAGAAAATGTGTGCGGAGCGCGAACGCTGAAGACTTACAGCGGCTCCAACCAAGGCGAGCATGGACACCGGAACTATAGGCTGGTTGATTTCTTCGCACAAGAAATAATCGAGATTCTTGTTCACAAATGAGGTTGGCCCTTTGAAAAAACTCTGCGCAAGGATATTGATGAGGGGAGGGTTCAAGAACGGATAGGCCTTTTGCTGCCGCTTCTCCTGTTGTACAATGTGTTAACAACTGAGCGTGTAAAACACACAAAAGTAAAGACATACCGGTGGAAAAATGTAGACACAGTCCTTGAGAAGGGTTTGAACAAGGCTTATGGTATCAACGCCGGACTTTCCAAATTTCCACTCTTCGACAACAATCTTATCAGCAAGATCTTTTACGGGGGTTCGAAAATCAGAGATGCGATTATCAGCCTGTATGAAATGCAAAATGAGCGTGGAGACACGGCTATGAAACATAAGAGTTTGAACTTTGAAGGACGCACCACGCTGCTGAAATCCTTGGCATACTGTTGATTTGCCTTCATCCGCTTGACGAACTCAGGCTTTCTGAGTTCTTTGGCTGCTCCAATAATTGCAGCAGTGGTGATGGCGGTCCTTTGGATTGGTTCTGGGAACGCGCACTTAAGACCGAGTTGGATGTCGAGGAGATCCATGGACTTCCTCATGATTTGCTGAATCTCCTCGGATTGTGCCTTCAAACCAACTCGCTTGCTGATACTGCTAGGATCAGGATACACCAGGTCAGTGTTGGATGGCCAGGTGAGAGCGTCGCCCAGGCCAACTGGCTCTTGCTTGACGGTGAGGCCAACCATCGCAGTTGAGATGGAGACATTGCGGCGATGGGCAGGAGCCCCACTCTTCTTGGCAGCTGGAGTTGAAGCGCTTGTAGTCTTGACTTTTGGCATCTTGAGGTACCCGGTGAGTATACAAATAGCCAACATGCATCGCGCGCGGTGCACGCACCTCCGATGCTGCCTTCTCCTTTCGCTTGGTCAACGCCTTCGTGTTCTTCAACAGAATATCAGCAGTTCATTCAATAGGTACTCAGACCTCAGACGTTTCGGAAAAACCCACCTGTTTCTCCATGGGCTGATCATCGTCTGACGAAACTATGTTGATGGTTGCGGTAGACCTATTCAGGAATCAAGTTAAAAATCCGAGCGCGGTCCGAGCGTGATCCGAGGTTGGGAGCTATACTACTCACTTTGCTTGCTCCTTCTGAATCTTTGTATTAACCAATGCTTTTCCCTTCTGAATCAATCGCTGATGGAAACATGTGACGTTGGACCAGGCTTTAAATAAGAGAGCACATACGGGGGTTTCGACGTCCTTTCTCTTCAGAACCACGGCGTCAGTCACCACTTCCACCTCCTCCTCCTCTGTCTCACTTTCGGTGCGGCTGCGCTGCTCACCCTCATCGCTCTTTTCTTCCTCATCACTCACTTCATCCTCCTCCTCGCCTTCGTTGTCGGCAAGAACCTCTGGCTTCTTTGGCACTTTCTTTTGCTGCGCACCTCTCGCAGTACTGGTTGCTTTATCTAAGGTCGGACATTTAGTGTCGCACACTTGGGACGCTTAACTTCAAACAAGCATAGCACCATACCGTCGAGTTCATCTCCTGCCGCTTCACTGTCCTCAGAGTCTTCCATATTCTTGGGAGGTGGGTTCCGTCTCATATCCTTGGGAGGAGCGCTTTCGTTGCTGGCTTCGGACTTCTTGCCTGTATGTGCTGATGTGATCAGTATCATAACATAGCCGCGGTTGAACAGGGGTAAGTACAAACCTTTCTTTGCAGTCTTTGTACCCGGGTCCGTAAGTGACGCCGCACGCTTTCGGGAATTATCTGGAACCCAGACTGAAAAGAAATTACAGATAGAACGCTGGTGGCAAGGGCGTAGGACTCAGCACTTTTGTTATCAAGTGCATGCTGCTTGGCCGCTCTGGTGGGCCTCTCTGTTTGCAATTAGGTGTGAGTACATTTGTCGCGCATCAGAAACGCTCAAGTGCTTACTGTTGCTACTGGCAGAAATATCTTCAGTGCCCGCTGCAGCCTCGTCCTGGGACTGTCCTTTTGCGCGCGAAGCAGTGGGGGGCATATCAAGAAAGCAGGAGGTAACTTGGAGGACGACGAAAGTGAGTGGAGCTGGTCTCTTTCTTGAGCGTAGACAACTAAATCAGCCTATGTTTGTAGCGGTCTTTTTTTTAGTGTGGGATACGGAGATACTGCCCCGCGTCTGCATCCCTGCGGCCCCCACTGATTCTGCACAGAGCCGCCATGAGCCGCGCTAACTTAGTCCGCTGCGGCGGCTGCCAACGCGAATTCACGCACCCTGGCCTATCTGGCCATTTCAGCAAGACAACCAACAGTCTTTGTCTTGAGTTTCGTCAGCAGCAAATGCATGAACAGTTACACGAGCTACACGAACTCTTTCCATCCATCCATGACGCCCATCCTGCCGGATCTGCCCCCAGTTCCCGCGAACCTTCGCCTCACTTTGATGGTGATTTCTTTGGGCAGTACAGCGACGAGGATCTCCCCTGGCAGGACTCGGACTCGGACTCCGAGTCCGACACCGAACGATACTCCGCACGCAAGTGCTATGAGCCTCCCCTTTCCCCCACGCCCACACCCGTATCTCCATCTCCGCCGCCTCTGTCGCCTCCACCGCCTCCACCGCCTCCACCATCCCAGCCGGCACATGAACCACCCACCTACCAGCCTGCTGCCCGGCCAGACATCCCCCCCAATGGTCCTACTGTCCTCAAATTCACAAAAGGCAACGCGGGCGCACCCATAGACGGCGCACACGCACTTCCCGAATATGAGGTGTTGTATGCGCGGCTTGATGGGCACGACCCCGCGAATGTTTATGCGCCATTCACATCCGAGATGGACTGGAAATTCGCGAAGTGGGCCAAACTTCGAGGTCCAAGCTCCACCGCCGTCGCTGAGCTTTTAGATATGCCAGGGGTATGTCACGTGTCACTTACCCCCTTCTTTGACGCACACTCATGCTAAACAATCAAAAAGTTCGCTCAAATGCTAGGCCTTTCGTACAAGAATGTTGCCGAGCTCAATACTCTTATTGACCAACTTCCCGGACGCCCCACCTTTCAGCATGAAGAAATCGAAGTCGCCGGCGAAGTTTTCGATATCTATTTTCGGGATGTCTTAGAGTGTATCCGCGCACTCTACAGCAACCATGAGTTTGCACACATCCTCGTCTTCATTCCCGAACGACACTATGCCGACAAAGACATGACAATGCGCCTATACCACGACATGCACACTGGTCGCTGGTGGTGGCAGACACAAGTAAGTCAATCTCCTTGCTGTTTTCCAAGTTCCGGCATGTATTGATATTCGTTGATTACCAGGAAGAACTCGAGAGTAAAAAACCTGGAGCCACAATCATCCCCATCATCATCTCCTCCGACAAGACCCAGTTAACATCGTTTGGAAACAAGACCGCATATCCCGTGTATATCACCATCGGCAACCTGCCAAAAGAAATCCGGCGGAAGCCCTCACACCAAGGGCAAATCCTCCTCGCATACCTCCCTACCACTCGTCTTGAGCATATCAAAAACAAAGCTGCACGCCGCAGGACTGCGACAAACCTCTTCCATATGGCCATGCGCCTCATCCTCGATCCTCTCAAGCAAGCCGGCGCTGATGGCATAAACATGGCTAGCGGCGATGGCATAGTTCGACGCGTCCACCCTATTTTTGCCACATTTGTCGGGGACTATCCTGAACAATTGTTGGTTACTTGCTGTATGTCAATGAGGTGCCCGAGGTGTACGGTCCCGCGCGACAAGCTTGGGGAGAACGCTGAGTATCCATTCCGTGACCTCGACGATATCCTAGATATCCTTGCTGGCGCAGATGACAATCCCACCCAGTTTGCCAAAGACTGCGCTGATGCCAATATGCGACCGGTGCAGCATCCATTCTGGGAGGAGCTCCCGTACACCAACATCTTCCGCTCCATCACACCGGACATCCTCCACCAGCTATACCAAGGGGTCATCAAACACCTCGTGCTGTGGCTACGAAAAGCATACGGCGATGACGAAATTGATGCCAGGTGTCGCCGCTTACCCCCAAATCACAGCCTCCGCTTCTTCAAAAAGGGCATCAGCTCACTCTCTCGCATTACGGGTAAGGAGCATCGCGATATGTGTCGAATCCTACTCGGCCTCATCATCGATTTGCCCCTACCTGGCGGCCTCCATCCCGGCCGCCTTGTCACTGCCGTCCGCTCACTCCTGGATTTCCTACATCTCGCGCGATATCCCATTCACTCCGACGCTACCCTCAAACTGCTTGACAAAGCGTTGGACGATTTCCATGCAAATAAGGCCATATTCATTCAGCTCGGAATCCGCGATAACTTTGACCTCCCGAAGCTCCACTTCCTCAAACACTACCTCCTTGCTATCAAGATCTTCGGCACCCTCGACAACTACAATACTGAATACACGGAGCGACTCCACATTGACTTTGCAAAAGACGCCTATCGGGCGACAAACCATCGCGACGAGTATCCCCAGATGGCGCGTTGGCTGATGCGGAAGGAGAAGGTGTCGAAGCACCAGAAATTCATCGACTGGCGTCTCAACAAGCCTCCCACTATCTCTTTCCACGTCCTACGCATAGCACCAATCGTAGTTTCCTTTGACATGAAGCTCGCACAAACACCGTCAGCTCGCAGGGTCAGCTTCGCGAGCTTGGCATCCGATTATGGCGCCGCCGACTTTCATCTCGCCCTCTCTCGTTTTGTCCTCCGTCACCGATTTCCTACACTCAACACTGCCCAGATCAACCGCCTCGCTGCATCTTTCATTCTTCCGTTGCAACACGTCGCCGTTTTCCACAAGGTCCGCTTTCTCCGCCAGGGCGTGGCTTCTGGTGAAGCAGTCGACGCTGTCCACGCGAGACCCAAGAAGAAAGGTCATCCTGAGCCTCGCTTTGACACGGCACTAATAGATGTCTCATCCACGCCCTCAGACGATGAGCCAAAAATCACAGGTGAAGTACCTCAAACACGCACAATGCACCGATGGTACTGATTTTTTTTTAATCAGACACTCGCGTTGCGCAAGTGCGCGTCATTTTCCAGCTTTCTGCATCAGCGTCCCATTCACTAGGCCTAACCAACAACTCACCCGTCTCCCTCGCATATATTCAATGGTTCTCCGTATTCACCTCTCCCGAACGACATCACAAGACATACAAGATTACCCGCTCGATGAAAGACAAAAAGCCTGTGTGCGAGGTAATCCCAATTGCCAAGATTCGCCGCAGTATGCACTTATTCCCCAAGTTTGGGCCCGTCGCGAACCGGGCATGGAGCACTTTCAACGTCCTCGACGAATGTGCTACTTTCTATCTCAATCCATTTAAAGACGACCCCACCTTTTATTATCTTTTTTGATTCATTGCTTTACCTTAATGTACTTGTACTCGCGAACACCGTTTATGACTCGACACAATGTACATTCCGCACTCGCGCGCGTTTGCGCGTCCTTGCGCTTTCCTTGCGAATCATGCAAAAATTTGCACTCCTGGGCGATTATTTGCAAAGGTCTGAACCAGCCGCGAACACGTGCTATTTTTTTTGCAAGATTTGCAAGGTATGTTTTTCCTGATGTCACTCACTCACTCACTCAAGGTGGCGAGGTGATGGTACCCTGCACCATGCCTCCGCTTGTGACTATTTTCACATATGGATGGCAGTGCTGTCACACCAAGTCACGCACACGTGATGCCGCTTATCTTAACTTGGACGCGAACTCACCACCACGAAAGTTCGCGAATTCTTGAAGTAAGCGAGCTCAAGCTTAAGACGCACCTTTCATGTCGGCGCGCGTCATAAATGGCCTCTACGAACTAGACCTGCTCGACCCGGCTAATCATGCGACTAACCTGGCTGCCTACGCCCTATCGGCTCGAGCTAACGCCATGACTGTTGCTCCTATCGATGCCGCGCCAAAGGAGATTGTGATGATCGCTCACGCGGGCGCCTCCTTTTATACTTGGCATCGTCGTCTCGGTCATCTCAGCGACTCGGGTCTTACGAAAATGGCAAACTCTGGTGCGGTCAACGGCCTCGTCATGACATCGAAAAAGCCGTCAGGGGATTGCGAGGACTGCCTTCTCGGGAAGGCTGCACGCGCACCCTTCACTAGCTCACCTGTGGAGACGACACCGCTAGAGCGCGTCTACATGGACTTGTGGGGCCCGGCGCGTGTGGCATCCAACAGCGGAAAGCGCTACGCGTGCCATATCAAAGACGGTTACAGCGGCCACCTCTACACAAGCTTCTTGTCGCATATGGACGAGACAGCGCTTGTCATCGCGGTGTATCATGCGATGGCAGAACGTTCTACCGGGAAGACACTCAAGAACATTCGCACCGATGGTGGCACCGAGGAAAAAGCAGGTACCTCCCCCACAATTTCCGATGACATCCATAATCTCATTTAAATTTACCGACTATCTAGCCTGGTTTCTAAAACCGTTTTTGCTACTCAGTGCCAGATCGAGCGCGTGAACGGCTGCACTTCACCTACCCTCACCTACCAGCCGTCGCATAGCCAAGTTGATGTATTCGGACATGAAGACCCCTGCACACTACAGCCACTTAGCATCACTTGGGCTATCAATATTTGCAATGTTTGTCAACACGTGGCTCGTACAAGCCACGCGCAAAAGAGATAGGAGCGGAGGTACGGTGTATGTAGCGCCTGCAACTGGAGCGAAGATCTTTAGGTCCTGTCATGGGTCGTTAGTTTTGGCGACTTGGCTGCCGTGTCAACGATGAATCCCACCAGATGACATATGCATGCTGATTAGGGTCGGTAGCGCAGGAGGGTTTGCTGCGAATTACAATCTACATGAACTCTATGTCGTATTGCATTTCGTGCAAAGTATGATACGCGAATCGTTATGGCAGCACTTGACCCGTAGCCTGGGTGCAAATCTTCCTACTCCCATGGCTCGACGTAGATCGAGTCGCTCTTCAACATGTATATGGCCGTATCTCGGTTCTTCCCTAGGTTTACGCCAGCGCCGTCGTTGTCAAACGCCAGAAAGTGATACTGATTTTGGACCACCGCCTTGTTCTGCAGTGGTCCCTACAGTAGTGGCAGTAATGTCAATCGAAGCTTTCACTCAACTGCAGCATCCGCACGCACCAATTCATACACGCTAACCCAATTCGTCCCCGTCTCGCCCGCGTTTGTCCATTTCTGAAACAAATAACTCTTCAGGCAAAGATCTCAGAAAAGAGAGATGTCTGGACAGACTGGATTGCCGTTCAACGTCGCTTTCTCACATAGATCTAGGCGAACGCCACGAAGTGTCTTCAGCTCCTCGGATTGAAAGTTCGGTGGCGCGAAAGAGCCATTAGTCGTAACCCCAGACTCGAAGAAATGGCCGAGAGCCACATAGTTCGTCCTGGATGGGTGGAGCCTCCAAAATGACTCGTCATCTAGACAAGCACGTGTTCAAAAGGGTCACAGACAGCGATAAACTGATTGCATACCTTTGGCCTTGCTTGCCCCGGTGTTGGTATGGATTTTCGAGCATCGTGTAATCTCGCAGAGAGCCCCGCTGTCGGGGATGTTCTCGCGCACGATCAAAGCCCATCGATCATCCAAAGAAGGCCCAAGCCAGTACCAGCCGTCGTCCTCACCCACGACGGGGCGGTAAGTCCGGAACCAGTCCGTCGAGTCGCCTTGAGCGTTCGTCATGAACTCGATACATCAGCAAAAAGGTTTGGGGCGGTAGCAACAAGGGGTTGTTAGTAAGTGCTACAGGACTCTCTAGAGCACTCAGTAGCAATTTGTAGCAGCCATAGCACCAGAGTGGTAGGCCAGGGTCTACTTGCTACAGTGCTATGGGCACTATGAGCTGCTACTGGGTGCTCTATAGCAGTCTATAGAAGCCACTAACAACCCCTTCCTGCTACAGCCTGTAACCTTTTTGCTGATGTAGGTTGCACCCATCTAGTGCAAGAGTAAATGGTGACCACATCAGATTAGTATATATATCGGATGCACACACCTTCCTCGCAGCGGTTTCACCTGAGCCTGCGGGTCGGCCGCAGTCAGCTTCTCCACTTGAGATTTCTCTTCGGTGTCTAGGAATTCGGTGACCGGTACGGCGCTCCGCACGTCAATGATGCGCCAGGTGCGGTAATCCGCCACAGACGGAATCCAACTGCCGATAGCGCTGGAGAGAAGTGGATTGCCACCCTGCGTTCCGAAGTTGCTCAGCAAGACACTAAACAGCACCACGGCCAGCGTACCTTGGCGGTAATTGTCATACGTTGCTGCTGCTCCACCGATTTATTAATAGTATCCTTCCCACCACCGCCCGCTCCTGCGGCGCCAACAGAGTATAGGCCCGCTTGAAAAGCCAGCTTCGCCTTGACTTCAGTTTCGAACCTCTCTTCCGACATCTGTGCATATAGTGTTACAATGCGTGCAGGCACGCAGAATCAGCAACATGTGACTTACCTCAGCAGTAGTCGTCGTGCTTTCCGTGCTGACGAGCATACCACCGAGCGTGACCTCCGTCTGAAAAGAATGCCCATACTTCTTGAAAACATCCTTCAATGCTTCCTTTTTCTGTGGCTCCGACGCTTTCGCGAGCGCTGCGGTGACTGCATCGGTGAACTTCTTGGTGGGCTTCAAGTCATTGGGATCGAAAATAATCGTGACAAAACCATACTTGTATTTGGCTGTAGTGTAGATTTTCTTCCCGATGGTATGCTTGGAGTTCATCCTGTGGTGTTCCGCCTCTATCGCTGCAGATACACTGACAACATGAGTCGGTGAGACGCTGCGTGGAATGCGCGAGACGCGTAGCACATACAATGGTGTCCCGATAGTTAAAGAGCCTTTCCCCCAGCCGTTATTAATGTACTTGGAGTCACGCATGGAGTACGTTGTCTGCGAGTCGATGAAAGAGTTGGGGTTGCGATAGGTGTGGAACTTATCCAGTGAGGGCGGAGCTTCGACGAGTGGATAAACGCTAGGCGTCGGTCCAAAAGCGTCATCCATACGAACGCCGCTGAGGAGGTTGTTGTTCTTGATCTGAAAATGACGTTCGGCGTTAAGCAATGCAGGAAGGACAACCCGACGGGAAGGCGTTACCAACTCGACCCACTGAGCGATGCCAAATTTGCTCCAATCCAAGAAGGCGCTGAGGTCCGCAGGGCCGCCTGGTTTGACGACCATGTCCTCCCTCGGGGGCAGCGTGATGTCGTTCATGACGTCGGACTGCCAGAACTCGGGCGACTTGATGAAGCCCATGTAAGACCTCCCAAACGATTCGGACGTCGTCAATCAGCTATTCACCTTTGGCCATTCGCCCAGTTCCATCTTTTCCTTCTTCGCGGTTGGTTCTTCGTGGGTAAGGATGCGGATTACGTGTGGCCTACCCAGAGGGGCTGTTGGCGAGGGCGCAGGCTGCGTCTGGGAGGTTGCTGGCCCCGGCGCACGCGCTTTCTGGAAGCGTTTTTGTGACGGGGGCGGTGGGGGCGGCGGGGGAGGTGGAGGCGGTGGGGGCGGTCTATGGCTGGCCGATGAGCTCGCCCTTGATTCATCCTGTCTTTCCCTCTCTATATCCTGTCTTTCCCTCTCTATATCCTGTCTTTCCCTCTCTATGTACGGGCTATCGAAGAGCTCCTCTACGCCAGTGCTGCTCTCCTCCTCTTTTCTCACCGGATAGTCGTCAGAGAAGACAAAACGGTCGCTTGCCTGCATCAATCTGCCGAGTGTTGTCCTCAAGGTATTCAGCTTGGCGTTGCCCTCCAGCTTAACGCGCGTAACCTTGTGCATGGCGCCCAAACTCTCCCCCTTATCGATGTGGATGATGCGTGTGACCATGGTAACGTAAGTGAGGTGCAGGTATGAGCGATGGGAAGTGAAGTGAATCCGTTGAGATTGGGAGAGTTGAGAGTGGGAGAAGAGACTGAGCGAAGAGCGAAAGACGAGCGATCGCTGCGATACTTGTAGCGCAGCTCATGGTCAAAGAGATGGAGCAGATAAGAGGGAACGAATTCCGACGGCGAGAGAAGGCGGAACGGGCGTGCGCAGCCGGGGACTAGTACTTATTGCAGAAACTATATAGGGCGAATATAGCTTGGCTTGGCCGCGAACCCACACCAAGCCACAACAAGTAGCTTGGAGTCCCTTGGACGCGCACCGCCACGACTTGGATCGACTTGGCACTAGTACTCGTAACCTAGACCACAGAATCGTGCAGTCACGTCTGGAACGTCCCCTGGACATGTATTTTCCCACTGCCGCTGCTCGCCAACTGTCTCCACCACCACTTCTTTCTGACTCGGCATCGCCTGATGTGAACTGCATATGTCCCAACCCGCGCAAGTCGCTCTTCCTGACGCTCACGAGGGACGGCGTAACAGTCTGGCGTGTCAGAGTTCGTCTATGCTTTGGACTTGCTTAAGCTGAGCTTGGCGTTGATTTTGACTGGTCCATCGTAGCCTTCTGCCGTGTTAGCCCATCTAGCGCGCACGCCTGTGTCACTCGAGTTGCACGGCGAGAACAAGACCGCCAAGTGGTCACCAGATGGCAACCGCATAGTCATCCAGGTTGGCACGTGTCACAACTTCGGCTTTATACCTGTTCTGATAGCTTTCCCATACATAGTCAGCTACATCGTACCTTATTCTCATTACCGTCACCGCGTCCTTCTCGTCGCCCCCATACCAAACGCCACCATTATCGTCGAGCTCCCAACGCCACTTTCTCCCCGGTGCGGGGGAAGCATACCCATTACAGTCCGTAACCTTGGGATTTGAAGGCGTCGTCCGAATAGAGGGCGACATCCTATGGTATGCACGCTTTGTTTATTCTCCAACTACTGCTGGAATTCACAGCTTCACCAAGCATATCACCCCGAAACTCCCATATCCTCTTCTCGACCCAGCAACCCGCCGCCGTGCAGCGAATACCATGGCCATCATCCCAACCCAAAGACCCAGCCAACGAGGTAGAGACAGAAACGGGACAGCGCAACAGTTGGCTGGGGCACGACACGTGGCTATTCAGCGACGACGAACTGCCTTGGCTCTTGCATAAAGACGGTACCCCTATTCCCCCACCGGACTCTTAAGTAACCGCGATGGGCTAACGGTGCTTCTCAGTGACGGTAACACGGATATCGTACTCCCGGGCAACTGCGACAGAAGCGTGGGTAACATCCGACGGCAGAGCGTACTTCGTGCACCTCTCCGAGGACACACAGCCCGCCAACGCGAGTATCTCGGAGCTCGGGACCTCTTCTGCGCGCACAGTGAGGCGCCCCAATATACCACACTACCCGGTTCTGAAATGTGAATGTGCTGTAGATATCCGAGCCGGGGGATGGGAACGTCACGCCGAATCGGTCAACAGATAATGCGTCGGGCCACCACCAGCCTAATATTAATTGGAACGGAACGTGTATACACGGGTTCGTCCACTCTGCCGCGTCGGCGTCGGCATTCACTTCGCGGCGGGAGTCGGATCGTGGTGGGAGCGGAAGTGGTCGTTCATCGCCAGCTTCACCAGCTTCACAGGATGATGATGATCCGGGATTCGTGGCTCCGGTGCTTCCTGAATCGCAACACGCCCGTGTCGTGGCGATCAATGCGAAGTTTACGTTAGTTGCCGTAGGAACTGATGGGTACGGCTAATTCTTACGATGAAGCAGCTCACGATATTCAGGATGTTACTTTTCTTCTTCTATTTCACAGTGGATCAATCGTGATCTCGAATTACCCTCTCAATGGCGTTCCTCCTCAGCAAACGCAGACACTATCTCCACCCACTCCACATCCACTGGCAGGGCGTCCCAGGGTTCCGGGAGGCACGGGGCCTGTCCGAGCGATGGAGTGGAGCTCAGATGGGTATGTGCTTGCTGTTGGGTGGGAGCGGGGGTGGGCTGTGTGGAGCGTCGGGGGGAGGTGTTTGGCGTGGGGGCTAGGTGTCGGCCAGGATGACGGAGGGTGGGTGGCTCATAAAACAACACTCGTTTTTCAAGGACCCTGCCGACCCCCTTTTCCCGTCCAGCATTGAAGATACATTTATGAATGGCGTGATTGATCTAGTGCGGACCTCTAGCTCTTTTCTTTCCCATTTTGACCTTTTTGACTTTTTTTCTTAGTTTTGGATTCCTGGAAATTCAGAACTTTTCGTCTTGGCCCATCCCTCCGAGGGTAAGCAAGCCATGGGTAAAATCGTCATTTCATTTACTGACTGAGCGGTTAGATTCGAAGAGCCAGTTGTTCTCGCTGCCGTTTGCCAAAAGCGCTGTCACTGGGCAGCATTCTCCTGTTCGTGCCCTCATCAGAGTTAACTTTTCTAAGGGTGAGACCAACATTCATCCTTTGATGTCAGGACAATACACGGTATGCGTTTCTTCAAATGGATGACAGGGTACTCGTGTACCGCGGCGCCGATCAGCCAGATATGTCTGTAATCAACCCCGAGTCGGATGTGTGGCAGCAAATCAAGGTACACCCATCCACTCAGTCTCTCCACTAATCGCTTACCAACATCTCCTCAAGATTCCAGCCGAGTATCTAGCAGCCAACTGGCCCATCCGGTACGCCTCCATAAGCAACGACGGCCGGCTCGTCGCCGTCGCCGGACGCCGCGGCCTCGTGCACTACAGTGCGGCCTCAGGCCGATGGAAACAATTCTCAGACCCCGCGCAAGAACAAGCCTTCACCGTGCGCGGCGGCCTCATCTGGTTCCACCACGTCCTCATCGCCTCTGTTGACGCCGCGCGCTCGTACCAGATCCGCCTCTACTCGCGTGACCTGGAGCTTAGCAACAGGAACGTCATCGCCCGCGAGCTGCTCTCCGCCCCCATCGTTCTGGTGTCGCTCGTGGATAACTCGCTGCTGGTGTATACGGCGGATAATACGCTGTTGCATTATTTGATTGTGCCGACGCAGGAGGAGATCAGGCTGCACCTGTGTGGGAGCATTAGTTTCGATGGGGTCGTGGCGGTGCCGAGCGTGGTGAGGGGGATGAGTTGGATGATACCTCCTGGGCAGAAACGTCTGGGTGATCCTGTGGACGATCTGCTCGTAGCGACTATTCTCTTGCTCGTCGGTGGGAAGCTGGTGCTTCTACGACCACGAAAGGTTAGTACGAACTCTTTTACCATCCAGAATGACTCTGATAGTCATGATTGAACAGGTTGGGTCGCACGAAGTCAAGTACGACATGCAAATACTCGCTGATCGCATTGAGTTCTGCTGGATCCACCTGCGTGGGATCGGTACATTGGAAAACTCGCTATGGGGCTACGACGGAACGGGCATTCGTGTGTGGCTAGATGCGCTTACTATCGAAGCCAACACGGATGGCCAAAGCCAGAGGGATGTGTATGAGAATGTGAAGGAGAGCGTGAATATTCCTTTGGATTTCTATCCCCTCTGTGCGATTCCTTTCCTTTCCCCCATGCACTGGCTTTCCGACTAAGATTACTTTCTACGATTACAGCTGTATTGATGGATAAGGGAATTATCATTGGGGCAGAGCATGAGACGGCATCGCGCGGCTCTCTTTCTTTTGTCATGTTTAGGATCCTCACGAGCGTATGTTTATATCAGTCTTATCCCTACCCCTGTCCGTGAATTAATCAACTCATTCGTTTTTTCTGTAGTCTCATCTCTTCTTGCATCACGTCTTGCTGCACCATCTCGGCCGAGGGCAAGTGCGCGAGGCCGTCCTTTTTGCATCCCATTACGAACACCTCGTTTTCTTCTCGCATGCGCTCGAAATACTGCTACACATGGTTCTCGAGGATGAAGCGGATTTGGATTACGGTCCCCAGGTTACTAATGGTGACTCGACCTCCTTGGTGACGCAGTCGCATGAACGATCTGTATTACCTGTTGTAGTGGAGTTCCTGGACCACTTTGATGCTGCGCTAGAGGTGATTGTGGGATGTGCCCGCAAGACAGAAGTTGCTAGGTGGCGAAGGCTTTTCGATATCGTTGGGAATCCCAAATCGTTATTCGAGGTGAGTTCGTCTCTACACCTCTTTTTCGCAGTCTAATCTTATATTCACCCCTTTTTCAGACATGTCTCTCGTCCAACCTTCTCAAAACGGCAGGATCATACCTTCTTGTGCTGCACAATCTCGAACAGCTGGACGAGAGTAACAGCGACGGTATTCGATTGCTGCGGCGAGCCATCGGGGCGAAGGACTGGACGCTGTGCAAAGAGTTGTTGCGGTTCTTCCGATCGATCGATGACACAGGGGAGGCATTGACGCATGCGCTGAAGAGTACCGATCTCCTGGGGTTGGAGGACGAGCTCAAGCAGTTCTCGTTCTGAGGACCCCATATCGCCCCCGCTTTCGTTTTCGTTTTCGTTTGCATAGGCATTTACAGTGTTAAGTAGCGAGAAGCTGTGCCCTTATAAAGGAGCGTTGCTGCGCCGCTCCAACCAGGGGCGCAGGAAAAACTCTGCTGTGGCCATTGGCCTCTAAACATAGAAATGTGCTCTGAACGCGGTATACTTGCTTGCCATAAGCGCACCGATACTAATAGATCCCACGGAGCGGATGACACGCCTGCCGACGGCACCTTGGACGATGACGGGGCTCGAAGGTCATGATGGCGGAGTTGTGGAGAAAGTGGGATGCGCCGGAGGCAAATGAAGCTCAAGGGCCGCGATAGTAATTTCCTTATACGGGCTCACTCTCCTGGCACCCAGCGAAATCCACTCTGCCTCCTCCCGCCACCACCAAATGGCGTCCCGCGCCATTTCCCCGTCGTCGCCGCCGCCTCAGCGGAGGCCCGCCTTGACGGCCAGTCCCATCAGCGACGCGCTTCCTTTGACTGCGAGCCCTGCCCAATCCAATACTAGTGCCATTATAGAGACGTCTGCGAATACCTCGCCCGAGAGTAAAGGAATAGTCAGACGAACGAAAGAACGACTAGACCGAAGCAGGTCTTTGGGCAGCAACGCGGTCAAGAGCAGTAGCAGGCGTCTTTTTAGCCTTAACAAGGGAAAGGAGAAGGAAGCTGCCAAACCGGATTACGAAAGCGGGTCAGGTATGTCTACCGCGTTCGGCCGTCATTTATGTCTCCAGCGCCCTCATCAGCTGTTTATCCGAGTGCAGAGGAGCCCGAAACGCCGCCACCGGATAAGATGCATGGCTCGAGCACCCCTTCGTCGCCCAATTCGCGCCGCCCTACGTCCCCAACTTCGCCGATTCCCAATCCATTCCGCTCGTCCCCGAAGCCTGTGCGGCCATCGCTCGGTCTCCTAGGGCCTTTCAAAGGAGATGGATCTGTGAGGCCCCTCCTTTCGCTTAATCGCGATTCATACGTTCAACTCTGCGGTTTCTAGATGCGCGCAGGCACACAAACTCTTATTCAAGCATTGCAGGCTATACCATGGGACTCGGATCGGGGCGAAGAAGACGCTGCTGCACCAGATGATACCAGTGATGAAGAGGATGCGAGGTTTGGGAAAGGGAGTACGTACACAGTGGGCTATTTGCCCCGGTTGCTGTCTCTAACTATTAGCTCTGGTAGACTTTGTCCTTGCTTCCTCAATCCACACCATACATCGCCCTGTAGCGCAAGCACGCTCCCCATCCGTCTCCAACTTGTTTCACCATACAGGTGAACCGCAGCTGGACGACTATTTTGCCACTTTGGAAGAGGAAGGAGCAGAGGCAGACTTTGAACCTGATGCAATCAGAACTCTAGGACCTGCGCCGACTACGCAGACCGTCTCGTATTCGCAAACCATCGGGTCGCCTCGTGGGAACTTGGACACCTTCAAGCGAGAGCTCCAAGCGCGCAAAGCTAGCATGGCGACTGTGAGGCTCAAGCGCCGCGCAAGACTGGCAGAGAAGCTAAAGGAGGTATTTGAGCTGCAAGATATAGACGAGGTCGTTGCAGGTACGCTTAGGGCTAGTTTAACCAAGTTTTTAAGCTCATTCACACCTATCGCATAGAAATGCCTTGCTGGCTGCTACGATCAGTCCGTGAGTCATCACTCGAGATCACGTACAATATATCATTAAACCTCAGCTTTTGTAGTCCTTCAGGGCTACATGTATCTTACAAACACGTACATGTGCTTCTTTGCCCATATGCCAGCTCGTGAGGTAAGCCATCGGCCACCGAAGTCTCGATCCTCATCCTCATTACCATACTTGGGTGGAACAGGATCAAATTCTCAAGTCCGGTATGCTGCACAAGAAGGCCAGCCGTACCAAACGGTGGTCAAAGCATTGGTTTGTACTCAAGAACGATGTACTTTCTTGGTATCAGTCGTCAACGGTAAGCGTCGGTTCTTCTGATGTATATGTGGAGACGATGAGGCTCAGAAAATATCCTCAAGGATCTATATTTCCGCGAAGGGAACGTGGACCTACGATATGCTATTTCCTGCGAACCGTCGGGAGAGAAAGGGTTCAAACTAAAGACCAATCAGAAGTCGGTCTCGTTGGAAGCCGATTCGGTACCAAGTCGAGAGGAATGGGTGAAAGCTATTCGCAAGGTAAATTGATTCGATGATATGCGTCGCGCCGTGGTTCACGGTCGTTCGTTTTACAGGTCATCTTCAAGGCTCAGAATTTGGGCGAGAGCGTCAAGGTACGCGTCTGTAGCGTAATTAAGCCATACACTCCACATGCTCACTCTGGTGAATCAGATCGCCATCCCATATTCGGCTATTTTGGACGTTGAGAAGAGCAGTGCAATGGACTTTAGCGAAACAATTGAGGTCAAGGTCTTCGACAAGACCGAGAACTTCATGGACTCTTATTTCTTTGCGTACTTCCATGACATGGACGCTGCTCTCATTCAAATTCGCGAGGTATTTAATATGACCCGTAGCACGATTGTGGCGTCTGGGTCGGGAATCCAGGATACGACTCTTGTTGGCCACCGGCTATCAGTTCATGGCACCCCGTCCATTGCTTCCCCGGAGCGCTCTCAGACGACCTCCGCCCTGGAAACTAAATCTTCTGGGGGGTCTGGATTCTCTAGACTTAGCTCCTTATTGCGTCCGTTTTCATCTTCGGAGAGTACCCCAACTGCTCCGAAGTCCAGCAGCGTGCCAGACACACCTGTTATCCCAGAGTCGGACGAATTCATGCATGTTCCGCCGCACACCGGCGCGGATAACAGTAGATCGTCGGACGCTACACCAACGCCGCACCATATTATCGCCGCGCATTCGGCGAAGTCTGCGCCCACTGTCCTTCGGTGGGTTTCGTCCCCCGACTCGAGCATAACCACGATGCCAGGTTCCGCATCGACCTCTATGTTGCAAGCGTCACAGCATACTTACCCCCCGCCCGCGAGCCCGACGACTACGCCCGCCACGCTTGGCACGCCAGATTCACAAGGCAGCTCATGGGGCGTTCCGGGCTGGCTCCGTACCAAACGGATCTTCAGCGGCGCGTCCTCCCTTGTTCCGAGTTTTGTCTCGAGCAGCTCGAGCCCTGGTGAAATATCGGAGGTCTACCAGGCAAACACCCACGCGAACACGCTGGACAACTCGTTTGTGTCAGAAACGAGCGACCAAGAGGACACACCGAATCATCTTGGATACTCGATCCTTGAGACGCCGGTTGGAGTTGCGGCAAGCCTTCCGGATGCCGATGTGGCGGAGAGATTTAGGTCGTCATTTGCTTTGGGCGAGAAGGAAACTCTTCTTGGTTGTGAGTTTATGCACCACTCTTACCGCTCTGACAATCATTAATCCGTTCTTGGCCTCTGGAAGACTTCCCTGGCTATTTATTCAGAGGCATCCCTGTCTTCGGGCGAATTTATATTTCGAATAATTATTTCTGCTTCCGCTCTTCTGCACCATTGGCCAAAACGAGGGTGTGTATACTCTAGCCTCCTTCAACAGGTAAATTCCTAATTCACTCGACAGATGATAATCCCAATCCAAGACATCTTGGCAACCGAGAAACAGAAGGCGTACCGATTCGGCCACCAAGGACTCGTGGTTATCATCAAAGGCCACGAGGAACTGTTTTTCGAGTTTAACTCCATCGAACGCCGTGATTCGTGTGTTACGCTGCTAGAGAACCAGATGGACCAGACGCGAAAGCGTTTAGCCGCTGGAGAACCTGCGCTTCCGACTCGGGGTCAACAAGACGCGCTGATCTTGGAGGAGCTGGAGCCGTCGACGTATCTGAATGATTCGGACCCTCACCCTCCGCCTGAGCTCATGACAGAGTCTTTGCCTGCAGTCATGTTTACTTCGGCTTCGGCTTCGTTCTTGACTTTTAAACCGCAGAAGTCGATGCATTTCACGTGCCTCACGATCGGCTCGAGAGGCGATGTCCAGCCGTATATTGCATTGTGCAAGGGATTGCAAGCGGATGGCCACCGGACGCGTATTGCTACTCATGACGAATACAAGGATTGGGTCGAAGGGGTGAGCCGTTTGTTTCTCTCCGACTCAGAGCCGCACTCGCTTATTGTGATGCGTTATCGAAGCATGGGATTGAGTTCAGCCCCGTTGGGGGCGATCCAGCAGAACTTATGCGCATCTGCGTCGAGAATGGGATGTTCACGGTCTCGTTCCTCAAAGAGACTCTCCAGAAGGTGTGAACTTTTCTCCCTTTTGGCTTTGGAGATTCCAATTCTGAAGGATCGCTGACGGCGTGTGTTGCACAGTTCCGAGGCTGGGTCGATGATCTATTGAAGTCGTCTTGGGAGGCTTGCCAAGGAACGGATGTCTTGATTGAAAGTCCTAGTGCGATGGGGGGCCTCCACATCGCGGAAGCTTTACAAATTCCGTTCTTTAGGGCATTCACCATGCCTTGGAGCCGCACCAGGGCGTACCCTCATGCGTTCGCTGTTCCGGAAAGAAAGGTGAGAGTTCTCGTTTTACGTTCATGTTGAATAGAGCTCAACAGTTCCTTGTAGATGGGTGGTAGCTACAACTACATGGTGAGCTGTTTGGGGAAAATTACTTTCCAACACACCAAGCTGAGGTTCTGGCTCCACTGCAGACGTATGTGATGTTCGACCAAGTCTTCTGGAGGGCGACGGCAGGCCAAATCAACCGGTGGAGGCGAAATGTGCTTCACATTGGATCTACGAATCTGGACAAGATGGAACAGCACAAAGTCCCGTTCTTGTACAATTTCAGCCCGACAATTGTCCCGCCGCCTCTGGACTGGTACGAGTGGATTCGAGTAACAGGTAACGCAGATATGTTCAAGTGGAGTCCGAGGTATCCCTAACAAAAGCAATGTTGTATAGGCTATTGGTTCCTCGATGACCCAGATGACTCTGCAAAGAAGAAATGGACACCTCCAGACAGCTTGGTCTCTTTCATGAGAAGTGCACAGGCAAAGAACAAGCCCATTGTCTACGTTGGTTTCGGGAGTATCGTCGTCTCCAACCCCGATGAGATGACGAGAATTGTGGTGGAGGCCATTCAGCAAAGTGGTGTGCACGCGATCCTGTCGAAGGGCTGGTCGGACAGGTTTTCGACGAAGAAAGATGCTCAGACAGGGAAGGAGACCGAGTCACCACTTCCTCCTACGATATATCCAATTACCTCAATTCCACACGACTGGCTGTTCCCCAAGATAGCTGCGGCGTGCCACCATGGTGGTGCAGGAACCACGGGCGCGAGTCTTCGAGGTTCGTCTATTGTCAAGTCTTTTGATTGTCTTGGCTCATATTTTGCGTATGATAGCTGGCATCCCAACAATAATCAAACCATTCTTCGGAGATCAGTTCTTCTGGGCGGATCGTGTCGAGGCTCTAGGCATCGGCTCGGGTGTTCGAAAGTTGACGGTCGAGACATTGGCTACCGCATTACGGACGGCCACGACAGACACCAAGCAAATAGAGCGAGCCCGCTCAGTAGGAGCGACGATCCGATCAGTAAGCTATTTTTGTCGCGTTCAATTTATGGGCAATCGCTAATGGAGCACAATCCACAGGAAACTGGAATCGCGAACGCGGTGGAGGCCATCTATCGTGACCTTGAATACGCTCGATCCTTGATCAAGCGTCCGCATGTCGACTCGGACAACAACGATGACAGCACGCTCACCGACAAGAGGCGGCTGTCGTGGTCGCTCAGCGGGACGCCACGAAGCCAGCACCGCGCTTCCATGGCCAGCTCCACGGAGTCGCGGGGGATGAGCGACGAGTGGTGTGTGATTTCGGAGGAAGATAACGCGCGGAACCCGAGCGAAGAAGTCGGAAATCCGGGCAATACAGACACAGTGAGGGCAGCGGGGTCAGGCACAAGGCGACGGTCGATCAGGAGGGACGATACTGTGAGACCCGCTCGCCCCTCAACAGCGAGTACTGGTACGTCTGTTGGCTCGTCGTTTTCACGATAATCGTAGGTGGTTGGAGGCGTTGCAACTTTAAGACAGCCCCCCATCCTTGTATCTTTCTCTTTCATTCTAGGTTTGTCGTTCATATGATACACGAATCCGCCATAGTTAGACATGCTTCCTGCTAGACATCCCAAGTCATTTTACGAGTTCACGATAGGACATACTACGTTCTATGTTTTATACAATGTGTACATGCGTTATCCGCGGGCCAAACTGCAGCTTGTGAAATGCGGGGAGTGGTTGGATCCAATCGTAGATACTGACGCACGTTGCTATGACCCGAGAGAGGAGAGGGGGTATCACATGGGGGATCCATGCTATCCCTATACGTTGGTTTCACGACTTGCCCCCTTGAATCGGACAGTATCATATGAAAAAACGAGACCTTAGTTTCTATTAAGACAGGCCTTCCTTTCAGCTTCACGGATTGTGGGCGTTCCATTTGGGTGTCGAAAGCACGAAAAGTGGGCTTTCTCAAAGCAGGCTGCAGAAAAAATTGAATCAAAGCACCGCTGTCTTGTATGTGCCCCATGCTTGGGGTAAGGAGCGGCAAGGAGGGACATCACTTCGGGGAAAGTGGGATCCATGGTCGCGGACTTCACGATCCGATAAGCTGATAAGACTCGTTTAATACGCAAAAGTTAAGGCCAGGAAGATTGCCTCAAGAGATGAATACATATGCGTATGTCCGCAGCACCACTAGCGCTCGTCGCTGTTCGTCTTTCACCTTGGTAGGCTCGGCACTGCTGGTCGGACTGGAAACCTGCCTCGCAGTACCAAGCTACCAAGTGAAAAGATCATTCCGATCTCAAGTGCGTATTCATACCTCAACCGCGGATGCAACAGGCTCTTGGGGGTGGGTGAAGGAACTTGGAAGTCCCGCAACGAGCACAAAGATTCCCCTGAAGTGAATGGCGAGGAGAAGCCCCTCTCTTACCTTATTTTGTCGGCTAATAGTTAAGACTTCGTATGGGGCCCCCGTTCTCGCCTTCTGAATCCAAGGACAATTGGGGTGATGCGCATCACAGCTCGTCCTCCTATTGTCGCATTCGGACCACGCCGAAGCTGCAAGGAGCGGGCTAGAGGGGCGGCCAGAGCGCACAGCAGCGTGATTCGGCAAGGGCTGGCGACAGGATGAACACGGGAGGGCCCCGTGGTGCCCTCGAGGCAGCTGAAGATGGTGTTGAAGCAATATATGTGTTTACACGGCGCAAACCCACTCAACACCAGCCCCACTCTCGTCCATTGCGTAGCCCCACTCTGCAGAAATATAAGGACCCTCTAACGATTTTGCCTCCTCACTCTCCCTCTACGACCTCACGAAATGCGCGGGGAAATCTGCCTGGGCTCTGCGAGTCTCCTATGGTCCGTACCTCGACCTCATTCGCCTGGAGTTTCGCTGCGCACTCACACGACCTCACCACGCGATCTTCCTTCTGTGTCCACGAACTCCGTCTTTTTCACTGCGTTTCTCTGCAATCCAGTTTTATTTCGCTCATGCTACTTATCTTTGTCCACGTGAGCATTCCGATCTACCCGGCACACTGGCACGCCTCTTTTCCGCTCCTTACTCCACCACTTCGGATTTGGTAGGTTGGGCAAACTAACACTGGGAGCGTTGCACGAGGGATCGCAATGGTGAGCTAAATGTTCAGAACTCATTCTATGATCGCAATTGACCTTTAGTTACACGTCAACCAGGTCTCGATCAATATGACCGGATACCTGTACTTGCCTTTCTTCCCGCCTCGCGTCCTCTCTTAAAGATTTGCCTGACTTATTCAAGGCCTATCCGCCCAATAGCCAAGCTATGGAGGCGGGCACAGGAGATCCTGCACCAGGGCTGTTCACAAACAACGCGACCGCGCCGCTTTGGCAAGGCCTTGGCCTTCGACAAGAATATCTCTGGGGCTTCTATGGTGCGTATCCCTTTCGCGTCCTCAAACCTACACGTTGCGCACGTTAACCTTGACGTTGGATAATGCAACGATAGGCCATTGCGCATACACAAACTTATCGCACGGACTTGGGATATGCTCCAACAAGACCTTTGGTGCCAAGTTCACTCCATTTGACGTCATGCTCGGCGACACCCCTCCACGATACAACGTTTTCACACAATTTATCGTCCCAACCACAACATTCAAGGACTCGGGATACTTGGGAACCTTTTACAATGCTGCATTCTGGCTGATTTTTATTGCAACATTGGCAATGGCTGTCTCGCTCGTAACGTCCGTCGACCACACGAAATCACGATCTCACCCACCGCCACTGATACTAGCTTCCCTTTCTTGTATTTCTTAGTGGTGTTATCAAGAACACCTGGACGTTTGGCACCGCAGCCTTTTTCAGCATCATCGCCACGTTGTGCATCCTCATAGGCGCATCTATCTTTACGGCGATTATCTCGAAAACCAGCGCCATAAACACCTACAAGGTTTGTGTGCCCGCGTGCATCGCCCCACGGCCATTCTGCGTTACTCACTAACGTTAAATATCTCGACAGCTTCCCCCAACGGCATCATCGCCGGGAGCCCCGCTAGGAATCCTAGTTTCAACGGGAAAGGGCGTCTACATGCTCTGGGCAGCCTTTGCCCTCATGTTGATCTCTATATTCCCGTACACAGTCAGGTAAGCCTTCTCGGGCGGACGAGCTCAACAAGTCCTCTAGCTTACGCACCTCCGTTTAAAAAATAGTTGGGTAACATTCCGGAGATAATTTTCTCCGCGCTTTTTCTTCTTGCATATCATGTTATTCCCCTTTATCCTTCATCTTCATGCATATCATCTTCGCCACATCTTTCACGCATCCATATTTACGTCGGGCATGGTTTTTGGTTGCCCCATGCTCACTTGATGATCCACGACGGCTAGCAACAACGGATGGAACGCAACGGAAAGAAATACTAATCCTTCCAATAAACCTGGTGTTATCTGTATATCTCCTGCCCTCACTATTTCTTTCGCTTTGTGTTTAGAGCTTGTCGTTTCTTCGGTAATTCGTAGCCCGTATTTTCCAGTACTATAGTTCGTGTAAAAACGGATTATATGTTTTGAAAGACGTGATGTTACAGGCAGTTCATCCGTGACGAATGGAGAAAAATTAAACGAGTGGATGCGGGCGTCACCAACACTCCGACTACGACCAGCCTGAGAGAGACGTGTAATCACTGAAGGTATTGCGTGTGAGGTGACAAAAAAATGTGGCAGAAGAAGAGTCCTTGAAATGCAGAGTATGGGAAAGAGGAGAGAGTTCGGGACAACCAGAGTCCCAAGCACGATAGTAGTAGACGAGGTATATATTTCTAAAAGAGTGGAATGTCTATGTTTGCGTAATCAAATAGAATTGCAGAGAGTGCAGTTGATCTTGATCGTGTGTTGGAAAACAACCGCTGCGATCATCGAGGAATGTTTGTTAACACGCGAGGAATGAAAGCTTGGAAAGACTAAAGACGTACGCATGATGATCAAGGCGAGGAAGAGGGCGAATACCAAGGCGTATACGATGGTATATTTGAGGACCTAGGCGCAACTCATCAGCGGAATGTAAATGTGGGACCGGTCGGCAAAAAATACTTACGATATTCCGACGCTGCTTCTTCTGCTTCAGCGAGTATAACGGCGCGCGGATTTGCTTCGAAGGACGGAGCCAGACTAAGGAAGAAAGCATGTTAAAAACAATAAATCCAGAGAAGTGGCAAAAAAGATAAAACTCACAAAGCACTAGAGACAATGGCAGCGAACGAACAAAAAAGTGGTTAGCGCCGGCACAAAGATGGCCGCAAAAACGATGGACGTACTGGTCGAGTGCAGCCGGTCGGCGTAGGGGATCAAGATGGGCGGCGTGAGGATGAACAACAGAATGTGCCCCAACAAGACATCGCCACTCCAGAGACACATCTCAACGATCTTGACGACGAATTCACGGGCGGGTTGCGACATGACGTGGTGACCGAGACCGCGGCCGGTCCATTTACCAGTCCACCAGGCCAGGTTGGTCTCGTCATGCTTGAACTCTCGGGAAAGGAACACGGAGATGAGGACCTTGTTGACAGCACGCTGGATGGCGATGACGGCGATCAGTCCGAGGACAGCGTGCGAGGAATCCCAGAGCTCGAGGAACCACTGGAAGTGAATGGATGGTCAATATACCGCACGCAGCCGTGAAATTTGATGAAGACGTACCAAGAACTCGAAGAAGCCAATCATACCTGATAAATTAAACCGGTTTTAGGGAATCCACGCACCATAGTAGCTGATGATTACATACCAAGAACGGCAAGAATGTGGGCAGTGGCAGCCATAACTGCACCAAACTTGACGCAGCACAAATTGAGCATGGGGCCGAGGAAAAGCGAGATGATGAACAATGTCAGCAGCACAGCAGCGTTCCAGGCAATGGGTCCAATGGCGATGATAGCCAGACGGATCAAGGGGCTGTTTCCGATATTGCCGTCGGCGTCAGGGAACGATTTGACGAACATGTACGCAATACTGAGGATAACAGCCATGGCGATAGGCGAGAGAATCTCCGAAAACAACACAGTCCGCCATCCAGCGCGAGGGACGTCGCCAGAAAGCTTCTCGGACGGATGCCCGAGGCGCTTCTTCTTGTAACCCGTAATCATCGTCCTCGACAGTCGGCAGTATCCGATCCACGAGTTGGCATGCGAGCGCGAGTTACCGCGCGACATCCATCGCAGGTACTCGCGATAGTCAATGATGAAGTCGGAGTATGAGAACTGGTGGGGGTTGAAAACGAAGGGGGCGATACAAAGCGCGAGCACGGTGATCCAGAAGTAGATGAGATGAGGCATCCAAATGGCGAGCGTGACAAAGAGGAGCATCAACAGCGTCCTCATGCCAAGGTAGATACTAGGGCCAGCGAAACGGGAGTAGAGGATGCTGAAGTTCATGCGAGTTGTCGCAAACCCACGGCCAGTGGCGATGTAACGAGCACCACCAAAGGTCAAGTTGCTCAAAATCGAGTGAGTGTAAATCTGGGTGGAGAACACCTCGAAGATTGGCGACAACGACAAGAAATGCTTCCCGAGACGGATGAGTGCGCGACCGGTACCACGCTCGACGAGTTCTATAAGCGCGAAAAAGTCGATAAGAAAATCAAAAAGAGGCGGCTTGAACTAAAGCTAAAGGACACGAACCTTGCAAGAACAGAGGCAAGAAAGCGATGAAGAACACGAGGAAAATACTGATGATGCAACGTCTGATCCACTCAAACACGGGGGCCAAGTTGTAGCAGCCGGATTGTCCGCCGAGCGGTTGGCCTTGGTCGTTGTACTCGCAAACACTCAGCTGCTTATTGAGTGTGCCGAGGAAGAGCACTGCAAACACAAACTGTCAGCTTTCATCCACAAAAATGAGAGATAGAAACTTACGGCACAGCATGAAGGTCTGAACAGAGACGATAACGAGGATATTGTTGATATGGAATCCGGGATGGCCGTAGTAGAACGTCAGGAACCGGTCGATGGGCAACTGCGTCCCGAGGTAGTAATACTCCCGACTGAGCATCTGCTCTCCCATACCCGTTCCAATCTTCGTCTGGAAGTTCAAGATCGTACCAAAGCCGAGGTCACGGCCTTTACCGCACTGGTAGTACTCGGTATGCTTGATACGGCCTCCACGCCCGAATGCGTTCATGCCGGCGAAAATATCCTCATTCAGATGCAGGCCCTTTTGCGCCTTGGACACGCCTCCGCGGGTGTTCATGTACAGCGCGTTGAGGAAATCGGGATGCCCGTAGTGCAGCTTCCCGCCGATCCACGCGAGAGAGCGCGCAGCGAGAGTGCCGAACGTCTGTTCCTTCCCTGCTGCCACGTCTCCAAGAATACCGATGTTCTCCGAGAAGATGTACTCGCGCGCGCCGACGATCGCCACGGGCGACTTTTGGAACTCCTTGTGACCCCATTGCGCGTACGGGCTCTGGCTCGACACGTTGAACTCTTCAAACTCGCCCAACACATTCCGGATCTTCAGACACTCCTCCAGGTAGTTGTCCTGGTTCGCGTCGATGAGCTGGAGGTACTCGCCCCGGTAGAAGATAATCGCGTGATTCTGGTTGTCCGATTTGCCGTCGCCGAGGATAGGGTTACCGGGGAGCTCGATGCGGAACTTGGGCCGCCTCTTGCCCGTCTCGGGCACGAAATCCGAGTGGCCGTCGATCAGCGCCGAGAACAACCGCGGCTCGCCGCCGTTCTTGCCTGCCGGCTCCTCCTCGAGGTACGCAATCTGCAAGTCGGGATACGCACGGAGCAAAAACTCGGCGTTCTCAAACTCCTCTTTGCCAAACTTGGAGTACCGCTGCATCGAGACGACAAACTTGAACTTGCGCCGCGCCATGCGCTCGAGTTCCCGCTCGAGCTTGTCCGTGTTCCCTCCAAAGAGTTGCACCACCTCTGGGTTCTCCACGCGGTACAGCAGCTTGATGGCCTTGGCGTAGTTCATCATCCCGGAGACCGTCCTGTACAGCGTCTGCGCGCGCAACGACGCCCAGATACGCGTGCGCAGCGTGTACTCGGGCGCCGCGCTCTTGAACCCAATGCAATAGAACGGCAGATCGTCCATCTTCGCGCCCGACCCAGCCTTCTCCTCGGACCCCGCAAACGGATTATTGCCCCCACCAGAGAACATCGTGGACTCCTCGGCGAGGATCTTGGTGTCCTTGACGAAGTTGTCCCACTCGATCGGATGCAGCTGCTTCAGGTACTCAAGCAGCGTCACGCGGGTGTTCTTGTCTTCCTCGCGAATAATCTCGCGCAGAGACAGCAAGATCTTCTCGGAGTAATGCGGTGTGAGGACAGTGAATGTGGGCATGGCATCGACGGGGAGCGGCTCCGGGATCGCGGTGGTCAGGGATTGGGCAAAGAACGAGATGCGGCGCTCGGCCTCGCTACCCTTGGGGAAAAACTCGCCCTTAAAGCCCTTGTCACCCTGCGACATGAAGAAAGGCGGAGCACGCAACGTTCGGCGTCCGTCCGTATCATTCTGGATTTGGTGGTACAGGAGCTTCTGCACGTGGTCGATCGAGAGTAGGTGCTCGCGGTACATCGAAATGATAACGGCGTTCCAGATCTGGGACACGAGAACCTGTGGAACAATGGACACTCGTCAGTTTCGTCATCCCATGAACGAACGAAAGAACAAAGAGGAACGAAGAACAAAGTAAGCACCAAATGCGTAAAGAGAGCGCAAACCCACCTTTGGTTTATACTTGACTTCCATATCACCGGTCGCCAACAGCTTGGCGTATATCCTCTTGGGCAACCGCGTGTAGATATCCTTCCACGGCGTCCAGATCGACAACCCCAGCGCAAACGACCTCGCGATACTGAACACCGTGTTCCAGATGACGTACCACAAGAACGTGTCGAGGAAGTAGAGGATAAGATCCATGATGTACATGATCGTCAGCGTGAACGCCGCGTGGTTCGTGCAGAGCCCGTTGCCAAAGATTTTGTCCGAGCACCGCTGGATCTTCATCCCCACCATCACGCTGATGGGGTCCCGGAACGAGAGCGTGAGGAAGAAGTACGATTCCGTGAACTTGCACCCAAAAATGCAGACCCAGAGCATGATGGACGCCATGCGCGCGCCGCTCTCGAGCTGCGGGTAGCTCGCCGTGAACGTCTGACTCGCGAGGTACTTGCGCGCCTTGCCCGCCACGCGATCGCCAAACATCCGCCCCGAGGGCATGATGCTGAACAGGAGCGTAGCGACAACCGAGATGAAGAATTGCACGATACCGAGAATAAGCGGAAGCTGTGAATCTGTGTTGGGATCCGCAGAAGCGATGTAGAACGTGGGGCCGGCGGTAAGACCGAAAGTGATGAGCAGGAAAAGGAGTCGGCGCGCGAGATGTGAGGTATTATTCCAGGTGGTAGGGATATACGAAAATTCGGCAATGGTGGCGAGAATCATGATGACGGTAGCGACGGCGCCGCCAAGAGCGGTCGCAGACCACTGCATGGCGGGTGTGGGGTGGGCCTGGTTGCCGCGGTAGATTCTGGGCGAGTTGTATGCCGTGTAAAACCAAAAGAGCGAAATGTGGATAACCCAGATACGGTTGAAATTGACGAGCAAGTGACCGAACGAACGCTTCTCGAGGTAGGTCTTGAAGAACGAGGCTTTCCAGTCGACCTTCTCAAACTTCATAAACCTCTGAGCAGGCGGAACATCGACGAGGCGGCCCTAAAAAAAACCGGATCGAATCAGCATGTAGTTATAGCTGATCACAGAAGTGTAATGAGGGCGTACCTTGTCAGTGAGAGTGATGCGTGCGATGCCCTCGGGGTACCAAAACAGCTGGTTGACATCGTCATACCCAATGATATCCTCATGGTCTTTCTCCCTCCGCACAAACTTTCCGTCCTGGACCTCGTACCCCTGGTCGCGAATAAAGCGATACAGTGGCTTCACGACGGCATGGAGGTACAAGCCCTCCCTCACGGGCTCGACGCGGTTCTGGCACTCAGGCGACCGGTAATAGTCGTCCGCACACTTGAAGATGAAGCACAAACACTCGGGTACGAACCGCACCTGGGCCGCCTCTCCCCAGCACAAAAGGAACAGTGCAATCTGGCGGAGCCGATCGTACTGGCTCATATTATTCATCGCGAGCCTCCATCGGTTCAGCGCGCTGTCGAGCGTCTTTTCCGCGCCCGACTTGGACGGTGCGCCGCGCTTGACGGACCGAAGGCGCTGCAACCCTGGGTTCTGGGTCTGGCCAATCGCGTCGTCGAGATCGAGCTGCGCCGCGAAATACCACTTGCGGTAATTCGCGTGCTGACCGCCGATGTAATCGGCATGCAGGGTGATGAGCGCCTGGCTGGGGGACATGCGCGAGGCGCGACTGTCGAGCAGCTGCATGAGGAAATCAAACTGATTCCGCATCGAGTCGCGCTGGAATCCGAATTTTTGCGTAAGGTCGAGGAAGATGTCTTCAATTTCCCTGAGTACGTGAATGATGACAAATCAATCACAAAGGGGGAATGAAGTCAGGATGATCAGTAAGGATATGGGAATGGGAAGGGAATGAGCGAGCACGCGGGTGGGGCGTGTGTGATGGGAAAAAGGGAACGAGCACGCACTCTTTCGAAAGGGGGATTTGGCGCTCAGCGCTCCAGGATGGGTAGGGCTCACGAACGCCCGAGGGACCATAGTCGGGGAAGGGCGTCGAGGACATTTCCGAGGGTGCGACGCGAGGCGGGTTCATGAGGGAATCCGACGAGGGCGTGTATGTCTGGCCATACGGGTCGCCCAGCTCGGACTCGGTGTCCGTATCTCGTCGCTGACCTACAACAACCACGATAAAAAAAAATAGCTCCCGTCAGAAAAAAAGACGATCAAAAGCCGCGAGAAGAAAAAAAGGGGGCGACGAACTGTATGGATCAAACGGGCCCTGGTGGTCGTAGTAGCGCGGGTCGTGCTCCTGGTGGACGAGGCCGTTATGGCTATGCTCGGACTGGAAGGTGTCGCGGCGCTCGAACTGGTCGCCCATGTCGGACTCGCCGTCGTAGTAGTGGTTGGAGTGGGCGCGCGAGGGGGCGGCGGAGGGGGTGGGGGTGGTGAAGGGGTCGCGCGGGTCGCGGGCGTGCGCGGCGTAGGCGGGGTCTGGGTGGCGAGCGCGCGGGGGGATGCCAGACATCACTGGTGCGGGTGTCCGGCCTTATGTAGGTGCAGCCAGCAACGTCAGCTAGTGTTTAGTACTTAGTGTGCAGCGAGTGTTCAACGGGCAGAGGGTGCTGCCTAAGCGGGAACTCCGGGCGACAGCAAGTACTGGTTGCGAGGGAAAATGCCGCGGGCGGACAGGCAGCACTGGACGGTGGCCAGCGATAAGGAAAATGCTGCGTTATATGCCAGCCACCTCCTCCCAAATCCGTCGTCAGGCGAGCGGCTGACGTAACCCTCCTAGGGGTCCTCTTACGTCCGCTCCACAGCTTATCGCCCATAACCGCCCTTATGTCAGCCACCAGAATTTTTGGCGAAGCTGCCAAGCCGTTGCCATTCATTTCAGTCACCCGCATGCACATACCCGCGCTGGGGATGCTCAAGGCAGAAAGAGACCTTGGGAAAGCGAGAGCAAAGCGCCCGTGTGTATGGTTAGAAAATGCTCGAGACAGCGGACAAGAAGGCATGTTTGATCCATCAACTTCTTGTCAGTTATCAACTATTTATTACAAACAAGGTTTTTTTCTGAGGTGTCCAAAGGAGGTGATTTCACGGTAGAAAAACACCCCCCGAAAACGGATGGGCCCTGGAGCAAATGCAGCTTTTCCGGCGCCTTCGAGGTGCCGTGTTTTCAGCGTCTTTGTCTACTGTGGATGCGTATCCATTCTTCTTGAGTTCGCTGTAAAAGGACAGCACCACACTTGCAGTTAGCACGCGAAACCTAAGATATCTGGTCAAGGTCCAACCATAGCACATTTATGTATCAAACAAGAAAAAGGAGTGCGTCGAAGAATGTTCAGTGGAGGGGGGCCTGGGTGGGCGCAGAAGAAAGAAAAATAGTCCATTCGTGAAGGCAATAGGTGAGAAAATACGAGTGGCAGTAGTAGTAATAGTAGTAATCATCTCCGTGCTCTCTGCATCAAAGTCTTTCCGCCTCGAAACATCATTTTACATCAACAAGGTCCAGGCACCTCCACCAACAGCGACCAACATCATCGCGCCCATCCCAATGAAGCCAGTCTGCGAACCGCCGTTGTGGTGCGACCCGCTGGAGCCCGAGCCCTGGTTCGTTCCTCCACCGGTGACAGGTGCGGTGGGAGCGGGAGGAGTGAACACGCCAGTCTGGGACGCGCATGCAGACTCAACCGCCTGGGCAGATGCTTTGTTGGGCGCGGCCGACTTGTTGATGGTCGCATTACCGCTGAAGCTGCACGCGGTAGGAGCGCGGTTCGAGTTCTCATAGAATTCAGACATGGCCCACGAGAGCTGATCGCCTAATTGCACCAAAAATGAACGCGTCAATAATCACGAAACCATACTCCAGGATAAGTCTTAAAGAAGGCGTACTGGGGGAGCAGGTGGCGAATTGACCATAAGTTCCGGCCTGACCGTTGCTGGCAATTGGGTTGCAAGTATCTCCCTGAGATCCCAGCTGTGCGCATGCGTAGTTCAGCAAATCACCGACAATCGCCGAGAAGTTACTGGTCTGGGGAGTGAACACACAGCTGAAGGCGGTCTGGACGTCACAGTTACACGCGGCAGCGTTGGGAGTAGGCGGGAGAGTCGTCGAGCCGAGGAAGTTAGTTCCATCACCGGCAACACAGGTGGGATAGTTGGTGGAGCCAGCAGCAGCTTGAGTAGGTGAGTTGATGGTCGTCAAGTTGCTGTACTGCGCAACGAGATTGGTGAACTCGACTGAAGGGGTCACAGTCTTGCCGTCCGAGCTGATGTTGGTCATCCCGTATCCGTCGACGGTAGGGAAGTACGAGAAGGCAACGCCACCAGACCAGTTGGGTGTCATCTGGGTACCAAACAGAACCGGGACTTCGGACCAGGTGCGAGTTCCACCAGTAATGCATCTACAATAATAGATTAGAATCGCCTTTCGGAGCCAACAAAGATCGCTTCGATACCCACCCAAACTCGGAAAAGTAAGCAGGGACGTTGTAGTTGTTGAAGAGAGTGTTCTGGGCAGAGTAGGCGGCAGAGTAGCTCGAATCACCGCACCAATTGCTATAAAGAAAGTAACTCAGGAGAAAGCCATGGCGATGATATGCGTGCTACTCACTAGTTGTTAAGGCCGTACAGATCAATGCTGGTATCAGCAGAGCCGCATGAAAGATAGTTGGCCAAGAGCGCTACGAAAAATTGCTGTGACAAATTGATACAGCCTACATTCCTCAAGTGCACTTACAAAGCCATGTGTCTCCGTTGGTGGACGCGTAACCCACAAGCGCATTCGAGCCTTTGGATTTGCTAACAAGAAAGAAGGCTTAGCTTTTACGAATGAAGGGGTAAATGTGTGAACCAACAGGTAAGCTTTGACATCACGAGCAGCCGCCTTGATGAACGGGGCGGTATTGGTGGTTGTCGAGTTAATGACGATTTCATTACCGATGTTGTAAGCCAAGACGTTGTCATACTTGGAGAAGGCGTTGATGGTGGTGAGATACAAGTCCAAAAGGTTGACTGTCCAAGACGGGGATGCACGGTCTATAACAAACGCAAGTCAGGCGCGGTGCCTGGGGTGAAAGACAGAGCCACTCACTGATTGAGCCGTTGACAGGGAGCGCGAGATCAATGCTGCGCAGAAAAAAGAAAAGAAACCTATTGACATCAATTCCGCCACACAAGAGGAGAGAAAGCATACATGGTGTAGATGCCTGCCGCGCTGAACGTAGACATGCAGCTATCATGGTTCTGCGTCGAGTCGACGCTGTAAATGCGGACGGCGTTGACACCGAGCTGCTTGAGATACGTCACATCACGTGTGCATGCGGCGGAGTCGGCGAGGGGATCGATGTATGCTGCGGAAGAGAGAAAAGCTCGTAACCAAGGCAATGGGATTAGCGAGGGGTCTCGTGCACGCACTCGATGGCTCGGGGAAAGCGTTTGGGTCAGTAGACACCGCCGTCTGGCCCTGCTCCTGGTATGAAATACCCTGCGGAAAGAAATAGAAAAATGAGCGCGTTGGGATGGCGTGATGGGTGGGGCACGGACCTTGATGTAGAAGCGGTTGCCATCTGGGGTGTAGAGGTACCTGCCGGCGCGGGTGACGGTGGGAAGGGCGCGGGCGGTAGAGACGACGGTGGCCGCGACGGCCAGGAAGCGAGCGAGTCTCATGATGGGGGGAGGAACGAGCGGCGGGGGGAGCACTGGACGAGGGACTGGGCCGTTTTATGTAAAGTTTTTGTAGTCGCAGCCGCGCTGGCTATGTAAATATAGGCCCGAACACGTGCTTGGCCTTGTTGACGCCCCCGTTGCAGCCAAGCCTTTGCATTACGTCTTTCGAGCTAGCACCAGTGTCAATGCCATCTCCATCGCCGTCTGTCCGAGCCCCGAGCCTTGCTGGCTGCGTCTTCTGCGCAGGTTCAGCAGCTCTGGCGGCGTCAACATCGGTGTTAATTGTGATATTCGGCGGGTTGCACGAGTTGCGAGGGGCACACTCTATTTTTGTGCCGTAATGAACCAGGCTCGTGCCGAGGGGTGCAATCCCGCTAACTGCGTCCGACCTCCGCCAGGCGCTGTATGTCCATACGCAGATATCACGACCATAAACACAGGATGCATCGCCCGAAAATGCGAGTATCGGCTTCCTCGCGTATCCCCAGCCACCTCTTGGTCTGGGCATCACACCTCCAGGCAGTCGCACATTGGCTCAACCGCTGCTATTGTTGGCGTCGTATTTTTGGAGCCCCCTCGCAAGCGCAAGCGAGCTGGGACTTCCTAGGCATCGTACTCACTCGAGAGGAAATTCCTCTTGCGCGATGCGCCAATCGTCCGCCCGTGTATTTATAGCGTCCGATTTCAGATTTAAAACTCTAGACTCAAGACCAGAGCGAGAAGAATAGAGAAGAATGCGCTCACGTGACTTGGACGGCTGACTGACTGTGGGAAAGGATGCGGCGCACGGACCATAGGGGCAGGGAGAGTGGAGCGTGTTTGCGCGTGGTGGGGCGTGTTTTGTTTTTAGGCAACGCACAGACGAGTTTGCTGCCGACGTCGTCACCCATCCCAGCATGCAAGTGGACTCTCCGCCCGCGCCGCCGCCCGCCCTCCAGGACCAGGCCCAGTGGGCCGACGGCATCCCGCCCGAAAACGCTGACAACGCTCCCGCTCACCGCGACGGCGCCGAGGACCAGCGGCCAAGAGACCAGCCCGAACGGCACGGCGGCTCTTCCCCTCCGCGCTCTACGCATTCTGGTGGTGGTCATATCATCGGCCAAAAACCTAGCACCATCTATCGCGAAAAGCAGATCAAGGTGCTTGTCTGTCAATTTTTCTCCCCTTCCCCCACCCAAAAAAGCCTGCTCTCCCTTCTCTGCGGTCTCTCTTCTTCTCTGTCTGGTCTTGTTTATCGTTTTCCTGGGTGAACTCTTTGGCTTATCATTTCCTGTGCTTGCTCCTCCTTCCTTCGACGTGTGGTCTCACTGGTCTTTGCCGACCGTGGTGTACAGCCCAACAAAGTCTATATAGGCGGCTTGCCCGAGCATACCCGCCAGGAAGACCTCCAAACATGCTTCGGAAAAATTGGGCCGATAGCCTCCATCGAGCTCAAGTACGAACTCTTGTCATGCTCCGTCCCTCTTTCCCGTCTAACTCTCTTTTCTCTCGTTGTCTGCTTCCTTGCTAGGCTGGGTTATGGCTTTGTGGTAAATCAGCTCGTCATCTTGCACGCATCGCCAGGCCTCTCAACACGTGTCTATTGTTCTTCTAGGAATTTGAATCTCGCGAGGCCGCTGAAGAGAGCGTAGCCAAGTATCATGAAGGCCATTTCATGGGCAACAAAATTCGTGTCGAGCTCTCTCATGGCGGTGGTAAGACTGCAAAATTTGCTGGCGAACCTGGTGCTTGCTTCAAGTGTGGTCAGCAAGGCCACTGGGCACGGTATGTCCATGCTGCTTGCGTAACGTCGCGGCGCTGGCTTATCGCCATTGCCCATCTGCAGCGAATGCCCGAACCATGTTGTGACTGTGTAAGTATTTTTGTCTTGTCGTCTATGCCGGTATACTCATCTTGGATATCTGTACAGTGGTCCTCCGTACAAAAAGCATTTCCATCATCATGGGCATGGGCATCAAGACCACTCTGCTGCAGACCGTCCCCCGAGAGACTATCCTCCACCTCCCCGTGATCATCCTCCGTACCGCGACGATCGCTACGGTGGCGGTCCCCCGTACGATCGTCGTTACAGCGGCCCAGAGTACCCATCTGCTCCTCCTCCAGGTCGTGACTATAGGCACCCTCGAGACGCTCGTCCTCCCTCACCACCAAGAGACTATAGAGACTATCCTGGCGGCCCCCCACCTTATCCCCCTTACCCTGCCGTGCGTGCTGGTCGTGAATATGATGACTACAGACGAGACTACAGGGGCGGAGCCCCTCCTCCCGTGCCACCGTCACGTTATGACAGCCGTCCACCGTACTATCCTCCTGAGCTTGACCACGGCTACCCTCCTGTGCCCCCTCCTCGTGACGGCCCTCATGGCTATCCTCCTCGCTCTGCATCTTATGGCGGGCATCCTTCTTATCCTCCGGGCCCTAGGGAACCATATGACCGTGGATATGATAAAAGATCTGGGCCTCCCCCCAATGACAGGTATCCTCCCTATCCTCTCCCTGCTGGCGGCAGGCCACGCAGTCCTCCCCCACCAGGTCCCCCTCGAGGACAGCACAGAGACGATTTTGATCGACCACCTAGGTAATGAACCTGCGTTGCATTTCTGACCCTTGCGTTTTCTCACACTGCTGTCTTCAGGGATTATCCACCACCTGGCCCTGGCCCTGGTGAGTATCGCGGACGTGCTTCCCCAGCATCTCAGGGTGGCAGGTTTAACGATCACCCAGGCGGTCGCTATCGGTAGCTATTCATCCCCTGTTCACAAGAGTCGCTTCAAACTAATACCACTCCGTTATCTCTTCTAGCCGCCGTTCGGCGTCCCCTCCTAATCGCGGTGCCGGGCCGAATGGATACCGTGCTGTAAGCTATGGAAACGACCAAGGACCACCTGGTGACTCGGCTTCTGGCTACGCACCCCCAGGCGCTGGCGGACCTCCTTCTGGTGTTTACGGGAACGCATCTGCGGGTGGCTACTCCAACGGACCTGGAAACGGGTATGCGGGCCCCGGAACTGGGGGTCCCGGTGGGCCTCTTTCGGCTTCTTCTGGACCTGGAAATCGGCTCTCTGGGAATGGCGACCCTGGGGTAGGCGGGGGGCCCGGGGGCGGGCCTGGTGGGCGACCCCCAAGGGATGATAGGGACAGGGATTATTCGCTGCCCGGGAGGAATGGAAGACCGTCGGTGGACGCTGGTGGGCCTGGGGGCTCTCTCAATGCTGGCTACGGTCGTCGGGCCTGAGCATGATATGTGTTAAGATCCTCTCTCTCCTCTCCCTCGTTGCGCGACGCCAAAAAGAACTCGAGGAAAACTGGGATGCCCCCGTGTCTTCGATCTGTGTGTATTTTTCTGATGCTCTTGGGGGGTCGTTGATTGGCTGCTCGAGCATCATCTCTCCCAAACCAATACTTGCGTACTGCGCGTCGCTTTTCTTTTTCGAACCGCACTATGTCTTCCACTCTGTTTCTATGTTCTCTGTCTCTTTATCACTATCCTCGCTCCTCTCCTCTGGGCGGAGTCTAACCCCGAATAGCACCGCTAGTCTTGTTTACTACACCGATCTCAGCATTACCGCTAGTTACTCTTTTCTCATTGTCTATATCCATTTCTCAAACGAAGAGGCGAGCGGACGGGCAGAACAAAGGGGCAGCAGCTTCAAGACGACCGCTGCGGGTACCGGGTGCCCGCCTTTCTAGAATCTCGCTGTCTGCGCTGCGCAGGTCAAGTATGCTCTTCGTTTCCTTGATTGCCGTCAACTCCTTGTATTCAGTTGTGCGCACTTGTGCATAATGACATACCTTATTTCTCAATGCGCTATGAGCGTCAATTGCGAACGAATGTGCTCCGCAGGCGGCGAGTGTCGGGTAACTTCTAACTCCGTCTCGTCTAGCGCTCCAAATGGCTCATTTGGATTACGCACCATATATGCGCTATGGCATTGGTTATAAGGCACATAAACACATCGTATATATGCTGGTTAAGCGCAGATATTCATATTTCCTGTTCTTTTTTCGTGCAGCTGAATTCGAAGAGTACTGACACGTCTGGCGTTTCGCGCGCCTTGACAGATAGCCCCGGGACTAAACCGCGGCGTCCGGTCGTGACGCGCGCACACGACGTGATGTTGACAGGTGGAGACGTTGTGCGTGTGCGCAGAGGCCCATACGCACGGACCATCTCCCGCTGCCCATCATGCAGGAACCGGTACAAAAGGGCGCAGGACGGGTCTGTGGGCCTACCTTGATGATCCCCTTTGAATTCCTCTCGCTCCTCGACCATGAAGTTCATCTTCTTCGTTCTTCAAACTCTTACTACCCCAATGGAACTCGCTCGCCTCGGCAATATCGCTCCAATTTTACGAATTCGCCCTTCTATACCCCGAACTCACCACAAGTGTCATCTCGAACACCGCTTGGTAGGCCCCTGGCCTTTCCTACTTTTACGCGATGACCAGGATCAAGCTCACGTATATACATATTGTCACTGCTATCTTCGAAAAAAGTTTCCCTCTGCTTAACGCACACGCGACCACATGCAGGCGGTGGTGTCACAAGCACCCAAACTCTGCCTGCGTTCAGCGGCATAGATGTGCACGCCTCCTGGAAACTACGCTCATGGCACACCTCGAACGTCGTCGTCAGCCGCTCTAGTCAGTATGGGGGTAAGTTGACACTTTCTATCACCGCATATATATGGCGCACTTTCTGCACATTTATTCAATTTTAACACACACCAGGGTATCCACACACTTAGCGCAGCACCGAGCCTTAATCATTAAATTTGACACCGCACGATACTGCATCCATAACGCACACCACTTACACTGCCCAATTTTTTTTCCACGCTATAAGCAGCTGGAATTAGCCCAAAGTGATATAATTCAAAGCCTTATTTGTTTAATTGCGCGGCGACGCGCGCTGATATCAGATTGGTCTGGTAATGATATCCACATTAATGATGATATTATAATATCAAGCCTTGGATGTTAGAGTACGATAATGAAAATATTTATATAATCGGAAAAGGATACTAATGAAGAGGTATTTGAGTGCAAATTAGCGAAATGGTACCTGTTGAAAGATAATCTAACGGGGACAGTAATATTGAAATTCTGTGTGCGCGCGGCGCGCGGCTTCACAGGGCCTGCTTTGGCTGCACGGAAATCGAGGGGTGGGGAGGCCGTGAGTGGGATTTGAGATGTCGCTGAAGGGGGGGAATGTGCGAGAGTGGAAGGATTTACTACAAAAACAAAAGAAAAGCTGATCAGAGCGCGGTGAATCACCCGGATAATAGAAAAAAAA
>KL198017.1:0-68953 GCA_000697705.1 Botryobasidium botryosum FD-172 SS1 | reverse complement strand
TGGCAAGCTAAAGATGGATGACATAATCCGTTTTGGATCCAAAAAGATGCCCAATCGTTGGCCCATTGGGCATTTTTTGGATCCGAAACGGATTATGTCATCCATCTCTAGCTCGCCAGCGCATCACCGCTGCTATCGTTCAGCTCCTCTACCCCCTCAAGTCTCAACACACGCAACATTGCGCCTCGCGTAGTGCCCGCCTCCCCACGATATTCCCCGCCCCTTCGCATCTATGATCGTGCAGGTACGTCGCCCCACGACAGGGAGGTTTTTTTTTCTATTATCCGGGTGATTTACTGTGCTCTGATCTCCTTTTTTTCGTTTTTGTAGTGAATCCTTCCGCTCTCGCACATTCCCCCCCTTCAGCAACATCTCAAATTCCACTCACGGCCTCCCCACCCCTTGTTTTCCATGCAACTGAAGCAGGCCCTGTGAAGCCACGCGCCGCGCGCGCACAGAATTTCAATATTACTGTCCCCGTTTGATTATCTTTCAACAGGTTTCATTTTTTTTCCTGATTATCTAAATATTTCCACTATTGTACTTTGATATCCGAGGCCTGATATCGCAATATCATTATTAATGCGGATACCATTACCAGACCAATCTGATAACAGCGCGCGTTGCCGCGCAATTAAGCAAATAAGGCTCTGAAATATATCAAAGTAAGCCACTTATTCCGGCTGCTTATAGTGTGAAAAAAATACTTTGGGCAGCATAAGTGGTGTGCGCTACGGATGTGGTATCACACGGTGTCAAATTTAATGATTAAAGCTTGGTGCTGCGCTAAGTGTGCGAATTCCCCGGTGCGTGCTAAAATTGAATAAATGTGCAGAAAGTGCGCCATAGTAGGCGTTGAACGCCAGCGCGGTCAATGCCCTGGACTCAACTCGCTCCCTTGGCTTTATCTTGGGCGAGTGCTCGATGCTGCTCGCTTTCTGGCCCGGCCGCGCACTTCTCGACGTGAAGGTGGGACGACGAGATGCTCCCAGCTGTCATAAATGGTACGTAATTTTTTGAGGGAAAGGGGGGGGAGGTATTGGTCCGATGTACTTAGCATGCGGCGCCGGGTCGTAGAGTCGATGTGTATCTTGGTGCGGATCTCACATTCTCTTCTCGGGCTTCCCTCTACGACTGGACACTCACATCCCCGTCGCTCCGTAGCTGTCGCCGCATCTGGCACGCAGTATTGCTTCCTTACTCATGTTTTGTATGTACCTATATCCGATCACAAGTCTCGTGTTCCATGATCGTGATCATCCGGCGTTACTCGATGCTGCTTGAGCGCCCCTGGCCCTTTGTCTGCCACGTACCTGCGAGTTGAGTTTCCGCCCCATCCCAAGTATCTATATCTATGGTTGCTATGCAAGAGCTAGCGTCCTCTCGTATCATCGCCCAACTCTGCCAGGCTACACCTGACTCACGGCCAAGCTTCAAAGGGGCTGGTTCTTGGTGCGTATGAAACTCAGGTAGCTGGTGCCTTGCAGCGGACTCGAACTGCTCTGACAGAAATAATTTCAACGTATACATCTCAGACTATTCAAGGAGAATGAATGCACGTTATGACGCATAGATCGAATAGGTCATTAATCGGTGGCGGAAAACGTTTTAAATACAAGCTACTATTATGAATGGCGAAACGTGGGATGCGATGCAGACGCGCAACTGTTAGCGAAAGAGTTCATTAAATAACATCCGTGATCACGGTTGTCCAAATCAAGCCGTGCAAGCGCCTAGTTGGGATTGGAACCAGCGATGCTCAGAATAATGGGCCCAGCGACGGTGTTATCATCGGTGACGGTGCCGTTCACGGACGTGATGACGGCGTAGACGGTACCCTCGGTGGTGAGCTCGCTGGGAACCATGGTGGAGTTCTCGGAGGCGTCATAGGCGGAGATGTACGTCGAAAGGCCGGAGAAGAAGGCGACGAAGAGCTGGCTGGAGCCGGCGTTCCACCCGGGGGAGCTGAGGCAGAGCTTGTCGCCCGCCTTGACGGAACCCGTGGTGGTGGTTGTGAGTGCCGGGAAGGCTTTCACGGGGAGAGCCGGGTTCGTGCTTGGGCATGACTTGATGAACGGAGCTGTACACACATAGCAATCGTGAGCAAGATTGAGCGATGTAGTAATGATTTTTATGCGAAGAGTTGGACGTACCGGCAAGGGAATACACATCGTCGAACGAAAGCGGGGTGTCCAGCGGGCCGGACCACGGCTCCATGTGGTTCTCGGAGCTGGAGACCCAGGCAGAGTGACGCGACTCGGTGGTGAGGATGGCGCCGGCGGCGGTAAGGTAGTCCTTATTCTGGATGAATTGGGCGGCGCCGAGATAGGCGGAGACACCAACGCCCTCGAGGACGGCGGAGAGCGCGGAGAACGACGTGGGGTCGGTGTAGGGGCTACAATACAACACGTCACTTGTCAGTGCTCTGTAAATAATGAAGGTGGAGTAAGGGAAACTCTTACAAGGAGTACTGGCACGGCTGGGTAGCTTGGTCACCAAGGGCCGTGGTGAGGAACTGGACGTGGGCTGCCTCGTGGGCTGAGATTTGGCAGAATAGGTTGCGGTCGAGGCCGGCATTGGAGAAGGCCGCGTCATCAAACTGGGCGAGCGCGCCAGAGTAGAATGCGTTCTACGGAAGAGACGGTGTGAAGATATGAGGGTAGATATAGTGCGCTGGACGCGTCGCACCTCCAAATGCTCGAGGGTCAGAGCATAGTTAAGGATCTGAACGTCTGTGGCAAATGTAGAACGTGAGATGTAGTGAAAGCGAAGAAAGCGTATGGGCTAACCGGTGGGGGCGGCATCGCGCTTGGTGGGGGCGGCGTGGCCTTGGAGGGCGGCGAGGAGGAGGGGGGCAAGGATCATCTGGATCTTCATCATGTTGACGGTCGAAAGGTGGAAACCGGAAAGACTGGTGAACGGCGATGGAGGGATGATCAACGAGAGCAGCCTGCCGTTCTCCCACCGCTCACCCTCCGTATTTATGCCTTTCGCGCGCGCTGGTAGTACTGGTACTCCGCCGCCCGCGTATCCACGTGCAGCGGAAGTCAGCTGCTGCACCGGGCCCCGGACAAGGCAGCGAGGGCACGATCGAGCGGAAGTCTGCGCGAGTGAATGCGCACGTCACTTTCGCAAGACGTACGTTTATTGCGCCCGCGCGGCGGAAGTTTCCTACTCCGCGCCCACAAGCTTCAAGCTTCCAACTCCCTCTATATGCCAAGCTGTTTATGCGCGCAGCGTTGCTGGAAGAGACACAGTATGCAAAGACTCGAACCGCGTTCCGCATGCGCACGCTCATGGACATTCACGAGTATACGAATGCAAAACTCGGCTCGGACAAGCAAGTGCCGTTGGCCCGGCGATCGCCATCGTCTGGGTGTTGGTCGATCGGGCGCTAGTACATTCCAAACGCAAGCACTTGCAAACAGCGTGCGGATGCGCGCACGGCGGCCGAGAGGATTCCAGCGATCGAACATCCAACGGGCCCCGGCCGCCTGCGGGGCCCCTGGCGAGTGTCGTACGACCAGCGTTCTTTAGAAGCCGATGACGTACGTCGCGCGGTTCCTGTGCCTTCAACTCAACGCCATCGTGGAGGCATGGTCACGCACTCTCGCTGTCACGCATTTACGTTTTGCCATTTGGATGTCCTCAGCTGCAAGCCTACAAGCTCACACCTCGTCGAGCTTCGCATAAATTCTATGAGCTCTTTGATGGCCTTGGCTACTCAGTATAGCAGCGCCAGCACACAAGCCCATTGCGACTTCCATGTTTTGGACCCATCATTAATTGATTCCTTGGACTCCAATCCAAAAATCCACATTTCCGGTATATACTCGTGCAGACCGCCTTTAGTGAAGTAGCAATTTATCTGCTCTTTATCGTGCCAGCGCCTCTTTCTAAGTGCTTGGGTGAGCACTGGGGGCCTACGCAGCAATGTCCACATGTACTAACAAAGTCGCAGGGACACTGACCAATTCCATTCACCGACTCTTGCTTGATGTCTGCAGACATTCATGCTACTTCTTTCTGCGCATCAAATCGCGTCCCGTCACTTCGCCCTGCCCTGCGTTTCGTTTAGTATCTTTTCCCTCGAGAAAAAAGCCCTCTTTCTTTAGCTCTCGGTCTAACACCGCTCACGTCTCGAACCCGCTGGGCGCGCCGCTTTGAATCTCCACGCTGCAACCAGTGGCGTTCCACGGCAACTACTACTGCACCCCACATTTCGCCCGTAATGTGCTCAGAGGGCAGGTCGGATACAGCAAGATGGCGCAGTGGAAGCGCGCGGGGCTCATAACCCCGAGGTCGAAGGATCGAAACCTTCTCTTGCTATCTATATGTTTTTTCCCGATTACTGAGCGTACCACCCGTGGATTTTTTTTAGCTGCTTTTCCTTTTATTTTTTCCCCCCGGTCACTAGCACCACGCTCATATCTATTTGCATCGGGCTGCTGCGGACCTTTTCTAGTATCTACATACTCGTGTTGCTTGCACACTTAGCTTTGTGATGATACGACAGCCAGCTGCTCATGGTCAGCAGTACTAGTATGATGCTCCCGGCATCACGGAATCCTAGGGTAGTCGCATTAAGCTTTCGCTCTATGCCATCTGGAGGGGTCGCCGCCGCATTGCCCATCTGAGGCATCTGTGTTATGGAGCTAGCTGTCGAAAGGAGCGGGGACTTGGTGTTCTGTTTCTAGTGGCTCATATCCAAACGCCCATTGTCGCCGCATTGGCTCAATGGTAGAGCGTCCGCTTCCTAAGCGGAAGGTTGCGGGTTCGAGTCCCGCGTGTGGTATATCTTTTCATTATCTTTTTGCTTTTGCTCGTGGATCCAATATTTTGCCACGCAGAGTCGGTTCAGGGAGGCGCATTTTGTTCGGCGCCTCAGTTATGACCATAAGCGCTGAGCGCCAGGCCTGTGAACCTCCCAACAATTGTATTGCACGCGCATGGACTCAACTGGCGCGCGCGGCGTGGAGTGGACGAGCCACGGGCTTCCGAAACTTGGGTGAATAAAGCGCGCCAATACACACTACGCGTACGCCGTGAAAGCCCCTCGAACGAGCCAAGGCAGAGTGGCTTTCTGGAGCCCAACGTCCCCAGACAAGAGCGCGATACATGTTCACGGATATATAAATTGTTCAATCTAAGCGTAAGCTCGACAACATTAGCTGCTCCCAGCGCCCAAAAAGAATCGGAACCACGCATAGACGAGCGTCATAACCCCCAGCAACACTCCCCCGTATCTTTCATCTCCACCGAGCACCAAGCTCACCGAACCAGCCCCAACCCCGACCCAGCGCTGCGGTAGCTCATAGTTTTAAAGTTGCCCCATCAGAGCGGCGGCCGCCACCGCTGTCAACCCGGCACCGAGGTACTGGTTCAGCTGGAGAGCCGTAGATGCGGCGTTGGATGTCGGTTTGGGTGTTGCCGTGCCGGATGCGCCACTGGCGCTCGCACCTGTGCCTGTGCCTGTACCGCTGGGCGACGAGCCGGAGCCTGAAGGTGGGGTGGTGGTGGTGGTGGTGGTGGGCGTAGTGCCAGATCCTACAACAAATATAAGACGAGACGGGGACAACGACGGGCGGGAAAGGAAAGGGTGAGGGACGCAATTTCACGAAGTCCAAGTCAGTGGAGACTTAGTAGAGAGGATAGCAGAGAGAACGCACCTCCACCCGATGCCTTGGCGTTGGCCACAAAGGCCCCGGCAGTCTGAGTGCCAGTCACGGACGGATTGACCGATCTATACAGCACAAAAGAGTAAGCACGAGTAAGCGAGTAAGCTACATGGAAGGCACATGAAGACAAAAATTGATCGCAAGAAGAAGAAAAAGCAGGAAAGGAAACAAAAGAGAGCCCGAGTAGTAGCATTGAAATTCAAGTAAAAAAGGAGGGTGTTTCATGAAAATCGACTCACAGGACGCCGCCGAGGACACATTGACCTGGCGCACCGTCATAGAACCTGCGTACGCGAGATGGCAGACAAAAGAGATTAGCGCAACGTTGGAGGGTGGAGGGTGCACAATGAGGTGATGTTCAACAGGAGAAGAAGTTGGATTCGCGGAGTTAAGGCGGAAGCGAAGAGGAATAGATAATAAGACGTGCCAGAGAGAAGAGGCGTCGATCACATTGAAAGTCTTGGTGGGAAGACCGGTCGCGTCAACGGAAGTCCCGTCTGGGACGGTGACGTCTCCGCTTTGGAATCCACCGGAGAGGGGGGTGCAGGGCTTGTCAAAGGTCGACTCTGATGGGAACAATTGGGGGTAAGAGGTCGCAATGCAAGGTTTAGATAGGAACAATGAACGCACGGATAACGCTGAAATGACGGTAAAACGATGAGTAAGAGAGTTATCAATAGCTCGGGGAGAGGTTGAGCCTTGTCCGCGCCGGTGGCCTATATATAGTAAGCAGGAGGGACGAGACTGACCTGTGAGTGCCGGCATGGAATTCAAAGACGATGGTGTCGCCGGCGACGGGGCGGATGCTGGAGGGGTCAAAGCCTAGCCCGTTATTGCTTCACGGTGGCAATGGTCAGACGATTATTGACTGTAGGCAAAACAAGGGACACATACCCAGTATTTTCGTCCTTGCCGACGCCAACCTAAGTGTAAGGAACTATAGTAAGGACACAGGGAGGGCGCAGAGTGAAAGGCACGGCACCCTGTACTCGAACGCAGCAGCGATGGCGACGATGGCGAGGAGGACAGCCAGGGACTTCATTTTCAGCACGAACGCGGGAGAAAGGCAGCGAGCGCACAGGTGGGAATGCGGAAAGGCTTGGCAGAGCAGATACCGCACAAATAAGGCATGGCGTGGCGGCGCAGACCCCCGCAACTCCGACCCCTGTTTACCCCCGTTTGGGCGATCTGCGTCCCGGCCGGAGAGTGGCCGACTGCCTTTATGCTGGATCGGGCTGTGGGCACCGGGATCTTATGCCCAGCAAGTCTTAGCGCAGCGAGAAATCAAGGTGATGGCAATGGGTCGGCGAACAAAACCGTGGTCCGATACACGGGGGACTGGAGGGAAATTAATGCCATGGGTGCACTCTGAAAAGCGGTGAGAAAGAGCAAAGAAAGAGAGCGGAAAGCTAGACACCACGTGGAGTTTGAGCGTTCCTTTTGTCCTTTGGCCCGACACAACAATCAAAGTAGTACTCCAGACCGTCTACTTACTTTGTTGTATGACTGCTGCAACAGAAGCATGCCTCCTTTTATACTCCTGACCACTGGCATCCAGTCCTCCAACACGGATAGATAGTACACCCCCCACGCCATGGTATGTCATCCACACCCCCTTTCTTTCCGCTGTCTCACTCAAATGCCCCCAGTCCTCCCGCACGCCGCACCGATCTCATTCTTCTCCGCCCGAGAACCACCCGCCACACCCGCCCCGCTCATCCGAGCCATCGCCCGACGATGTGGGCGAGTTTGATTTGCCGAGCATCGACTTCCCATCGCTGTCCTGCACACCATCCTCATCTCGTCCACAGGCACACGACCATCCCATAAGCGTCCCCGAGCACGATCCCGACCAAGACCAAGAAGGCCAGGGCTCGAATTCAGGCCAGGGCCACGCCCGAGATGTCGACGCCGGCGTTATGGACGAGGTGCACGACTATGCCGAATCAGACTTGCTTCCGGGCGACACTGAAGACAGCGACCAGGCTTATTTCCACGATCAGCAGCAATCTTATGCGTCGTCTTCCCGGTGCTTCGATCCCTCGTATGCTTATAACTACTCGTACTATGGCTACCCCTCCTCTTTCTGGCCAAACTATTACAACCCTAGCGCGGTAGCAGCCGCCATCCTCAACAACCCACCTGAGCCCGAATCTGTCAACGAGTCCTCAGCGATTGAGATCATCGACTTTGGCGATGACTACAAGCCGCCGTACGTCTACATTGACACCCAGCGCGCGCGCGAGCTGTTCCAGGGCAACAAAGTCTCCGTCCTCTCCGGCGGTGTCATGCTCGGCGTCCCCAAGAACGACGACGGCACTGCCGTCGCGTTCGAGGACATCCCCGCCGAGGAGGACATACCTGCTGAGCAGACTCGGACGGCCACGCGCTCCATCTCCTCCGTTTCCTCCTTTTCATCTGCGTCGTCCGTCTCTTCGTGCTTCTCGGCCCGCGGTGCGCCGTCAACTATCGCTGCGGATGACGAGGAGTGGCTGGCTGAGCGAGACTGTGAGATGGCAGATGATCATACTGCGCCGGCGCATGCTGCTTCGCGCCGGACGTCTCCGTCTCTCGTCGCCCGCCAGACTCAGAGCTCCAGCTCGCACCATCCCTATGCGCGCCAGCCGACCCAGCGCCGGAAAGCCTCTTTCGGAGCTGCAGTGCTTGAAGACAACAACACCGAAATAAAGAAGAAGTCGAGGAGGCACAAACCGCGCAAGGCGAAGCGGGAGGAGCGGCAGCGGCAGCAGGAGGCGCTGGTCCTCGCGCCGAAGCAGGGGGAGACCATGATGGGAGTGCGCGTAGAGGTGGAAGACGTCGATCGGATGGACAGGGGCGACGACGACGATAGCAGCAGTGAGCGGACGCCGACAGGCGTTAGCGCCATGCGCCATGATCAGGATCAGCCTCGGCGGAAATCTACATACGAGAAGAACTTTCCTCCCCTCTCCACGTCCACATCCACATCCACATCCACATCCGCTTCCGCCTCTACCCTCTCCTCCCCATATTTTTCCTCGAGATCCACAAGGACACCGTCGCCTACGCCGTCGCTCACACCCACGCCCTCGAGTCCTTCTGATAACTTTACGCGAGCGCATTCGCCTATGGAAATGGATTGGTTCAGCATGTAGTCCTTTTTTGACCCCCCCATTTTACCCTTTTCTCCTTTTTCGATTTATGATTATGCCCGACCACACCTCTATTCTTTTTTGACACTGACACTCACGTAGTATGATAGTATCCCACTTGTCCCCTGACATTCCTAATTCGTTTCTTGCATGGCTCGCATTTGCATATGTAGACCCCCACGGACTATCTGTACACATAACTTATCGGGCTTCTTCCAGTCTCTCTTATGATTTCCGAATCCTTAGTAATGATATCGTCGCTGGCTGGAGAACGAGCACCGTTTCCTTTTTTTTCTTTCCCGACTGCGTATAAACGTGCGCCGGAAACCGTCTACCCCCCACACAAGAAAGGTGAAAAAACAAAGTAGATTGAGAGAAGTGAAGATGCAAACAAAAAATGGTATATGGGAACAAGTACTAGCGCTCTCCGCAAAGGGAGCAAACCGCTAAACGCAAAGACTACTGACCTTCTAAGCCCCTCGAGGCACACTGGCCTACTTCTGCTTTGACCCGGCCGCGAGGCCCGCGGCCTCATACAGACTCTCCCTATCCCCACTCTGGTCCACAAGCGCCTTGAAATACCCGCCGTCCTTCGTCAGCAGCGCCGCCGGCGAGTCAAACTCGATCAATTTGCCCGCATCGAGCACCAAGATGCGGTCGGCGTCGATGACCGTCTGCAGACGGTGTGCGACCGTGATGAGTGTTGTGCCTTTCAGGCCCTGCCGGATCGTGTTTTGGATCCACGTGTCTGTCTCAAAGTCTGCATTGAAAAAAGGTATGAAAGGTTGTAGCAAGTAATAGTAAAGTGGATGGATTGCGTTTGGGACGGAAGCGAAGAGGGTGGGGATCCATATCCGACCGGTGATTGAAACGAAAAAAAAAAAAAGGTATTTGTGTTAGTCTCGAGTTTCAGACCGGTGGTTCAAAACACCAAAACGTCACGCACCAATGGCAGCGGTGGCCTCGTCCAGAATGAGCACCTTGCTCCGCCTCACAATCGCTCTCGCCAGAGCGATGATCTGCCGCTGGCCCAAGCTGAAATTACCGCCCCCGCTCCCGACGTTGGTCTCGAGCGTGATCTTATCCTCCGGGTCGTCGCTCTGGATGTTCTCCAGCCCGGCGGCGCGCAGCGCGTCGTTCAGCTCCGCGTCATCATGCTCGTCAAACGGATCGAGATTCTGGCGGAGTGTCCCGCTCAGGAGCTCCGGCTGTTGCGGAATAATGGTGATGCTCGATCGAAGGGCGCCGAGGTTCAGGCTGTTGGTCGCGACGTTGTCGTAGTACACCGTGCCGGTTGTAGGAATCATCCTCAGTAATGACAAAGTCAGGGAGCTCTTCCCGCTTCCCGTTCTTCCCACTATGGAAATACGTGTGTATTGTCTCAGGCCCGTTGCTCTCGGAAGTGCCCAGGACATAAAGTAAAAGTTACGCACCCACGCCGACCCTTTCGCCCGACTTGACCTCAAAGCTAACATCGTGTAGCACATCAGGGCCGTCGACGGAATAGCGGGCAGAGAGGCCTTCCACACGGAGATTTCCAGTGGCCGGCCAATAAGCGGGTGGTTCACCGTCTGCGGTGGGTTTCGGCTCCTGTTCAATCGCCAGGTAATCCTGGATTCTCTCCAGACTATACTCGAATCAATACAACAATCTACAGGTCCCCCAATACTAACTACTACGTACCTGTTCGCTTGGACCTCAAAGTCATTTGCAACCCTACACCCCGCGTCAGTCTCCGATTGGTACGCTGCATAGTAGCCGGATGTTGCTTACCTGACCCACCACAGGATCATGGACGAGAACGACGCAGCCATGCTCAGCGAGAATCCAATGTTGCTGGCGTTTTCTAGGCGGGTTCCGTAGACCAGATACGCACCCAGCGCCGCGGTGAAGAGACTGCCAAGGATATCCATGCGAACACCAATCCACCTGGAAATTCTGGAATTAGCCTAGAGGATTCTTTGGCGCCATGATATATTTCAGACCTGTTGGCATTGTAGAACGACCGCGCAGGTCGGGTGTACTTGTCAATCCTCTTCAAGGATTCCTCCTTGAACGCGTCCTGGGCTCCGTACGCGCGAATGGAAGTCAGACCGGCGATAGCTGCTCCAAAATGACTGAATACTGGAGATCGGGCGTTGCTCATTTCACTGGACGAGAAATGGGGTTAGGTGGTTTTGATATTGAATGGTTAAAAGTGTTCAACTTACCGTTTGATAGGAAGTTGAGCAGCAATATAAACTTCACCAAACCAGCCTCCAAGGATTGCAACAATCGCCCCAGGAATAGCAAAAATGGGGCTCATATAGACCACAGCCGCGAATTTCAATAACAGCGCGACCGACAGTTCTACCGCGGACATATTTTGGGTGAATACAAGCAAAAAGGAGGGCAGATGTTGGATAATAAGTGCTTACCCATGACATCTTGGAGGCTGGAAACAATAGGACCATCGACGGCGCGCATATCCTGAGTGAAGCGGGAAATGACGCGACCAATCGGAGTCGAGTCCAACCAGCGCAAGGTGGTGCCCAGCACGGAAGCCACAAGCTTGTTATGAATTCGGCGCGATGCTCTCAGGGTGCCCACCATATAGACAAAGAAAGAGGAGGAATACGTGATCGAGCCCGCGAGCAAAAACAGGCTGCACAACGGCAACGTCAGCACGAAAACAAAGAAGGGGTTTGCCGACAAGACAAACGCACCAGTAAACTGTCAGATAACTAAGGATGCGAAAAGTCAGTACGACGGCTTAACTTTATGTCGTACTATCGACTCACTAGGGAACGTAAACCTCTCCAGCCGTCGGCTCTTCATATTGCTTGGCCCAATATCCAAGGAACCAGGTCTGGATGACGGTGATAAGGTCGCAAACGAATATGCCAATGCCGTAGCTGAGCCAGAAGCCAAGCCCACCCAGGCTCATGAAGAATAGTTTGACTTCAATGTGCGATACGTCAGCATCGTAAAAGGACCACGCTACAAAGTGTATAACTCACGCGCGGACCATCTGACGCGACCTATGGCCTTCTCTTCAGCCGTCATGAGCTTACCAGAGGGTTTGGGCGCCTCCTCCTTTTTCATGCCTTCCACTGCGGCAACTTGCTCCTCAAGCTGTTCCTCCTTGCTGGTACGAGCAACCTCTGCTCGAAGCGCAGAGTTTTTGCTTAACGCGTCCGCGATCGAACCTTGGCTAACTACCCGGCCATCCAAACCCAATGAGACAACAAAATGGCTGATGGGGCTAACCATCGCTACGTTATGTGTCTACGATATTGGTGAGGAAATGAGACCACGAGTTAGCAGAGAGGGACCACTTGACTCACCACTAGGATGAGGGTTCGCCCTTCAACCAGATCACCACAGAAACATTTGTCGACAATCCAGCGCGAAGTGTGTACATCCAGCGCAGAAAGAACATCGTCGAGAAGAATGATTTTGGCTTTGGAATAGATGGCACGTGCCAGGGAAACTCGGGCCTATAATGTGTACAATCAGCTCACGCCCCTCTACCTCGAATTTGTTTCGATTCACCTTTTGCCCACCACTGCACACCAAAGAGATGCGTTAGCTCTCTCTAGGTTTAGTACAACGTCAGAAGCGTACCTGAGAGTCATACCCTTTTCGCCAACCTAGGGGCGTTAACGCATCAATGAGCGTCCTCGAATTGATAAACGAAAGCCTGTTACCTCGGTTCGATCACCAGCGTCAAAAAGTTCAAGATCACGCTCCAAGCCGCATTGAAAGATAACTATGGGATAATTAAGTGGAAAAAATCGACGAGCGCAAATCATGTTTTGGCGTACCTTTTTTGTAGCGCTCCTCGTCATACTGCTGGCCAAAAAGAATGTTATCTCTGATCGTCTCATTCTGAACCCAAGCCTCCTGCGCAGCATAAGAAATACCGCCCTCCCTTGGGAGATTGAAGGAAGACCCAGGACCAGTCGCGGCAAAGTGCATCTCGCCCAAAAGCGCCAAAAGCAAGCTCGTTTTACCAGAGCCGGTAGGTCCCACAATGAGGCTAATCTTCCCCCTTTGGAAAAACAGGTCGCCCTCGATACGAAGACGGAAATTGCGACGAGAGGGGGTAGGAGTTCCCGGCACCTGGTTTGCCCATGTGAACACGGCATCTGAGAAACCGATTGCAGTGGGGTCGGCAGTTGGCGCAGCAAAGCCTTGACGGATGGTTTCATTCTCGGGGTTCACGTGCTCATCCAAAAGCTCGGTCTGTTTGTGTTAACGCTGAAATCAGATGAAGTTTCCAAATGAAGCTCTGTGACTCACGTTGTAAATGAAGTCATTAACACGGTCGAGAGACACTTTGCCCTGAATAACCATCGGGATGATCCAGAATACACCATGCAGCTACGAGGTAGCCCGCATTAGCGTGATAGTCCTCGATGGTATGACCGTGGCGTACCTGGTCGCGAAGCAAGTCAAAGATGGCCATAGCAGAGAAGACTTTGGAGGCTGTGGAGATGTGATTTTAACATAGTCCTAGAAACCTGTACGCTCAAAAACCAATTACCTGTCAGATCCTGCTTCATAATAAGCGTCTAACAAGTGGAAGGCAAGCCAGACATTAAATAAAATGAGGTCGCAGTTTTGAAAAATAAACGCACGAATGTGGCGAAGGTGAGGACCATGGTGATGAGCGGAAGGAGATAACTGGTAAAGCACGGCGGTGATCAATAGACTGCCCTAGCGAGGATGTGTGCAGAGTAGGAGCCAACTTGATATTCATGTTGAGTAGCAACAGAAGATTTCGCTTTTTCATCCACTTGATTTCATCGTCTCGCTGTCCCTTGATCCGCTTATACACTTTGTCCTCCCAACCGAACAGTTTGATCATCCTGACAACGTTGAGAGCTGAAGTGTCACATTTGGCGGTCAACGTCTGCGGTAATAAGGGTGTGGCTAGCGATAACTTACATTCCGTGACAGCCTGGACACGTCCATCGGTCCTCTTCATCCGCTCTTTTTGGACGTTGTTGACGAGCTGCGCTATCTTGCCTGGACACGTCGAGGGGGTTGAGTTTAGCGCTGAGTAAAGCGAAAAAACTCAACGCTGACCGCACCTGGTAATGGGATTGATATAACCATAAAACCAATTCCAACAAGCGCGCTGAATCGATTTAAATGACATTAAAAGCCAGATGCATACCATGAGAATCGAAAATGCATACCACCATCCAAGTATGATGTACAAGAAAGCCGCAGAGATAAAGATTTGCAAGACTGCAGTCAAAACAAACAAAAAGTCTCTAGCATCCGTGATGTTCCCGAGATCAGTTGACATGAGATTGTTGATTCTCCCGACAAGATTGCTTGATGGATCAGATTCTGCAGGTTTGGCACCCACAGCAGGAGCGGCAGGAGGTTTTGTAGCAGACTTGGGGGAGTCATTTGAAGACGCTACAGCAGTTGACCCTCCTTCGCTCGCAGCAGCCGGAGCTTCCCCATCGGTGGGCAAATCGGCCGGCTCGGTTCGTGGAGTAGATACCGTTGTGGACACGCCTGACTTTGCTCCAGAATCACCATCAGCCTTCATCCGGATTTTGAGAGCGTGCTCAAAGATAAGTTCCGTTAGGATACACTCTACACGAACGAGCATGCGCGTCTAAAACATGAGAAATTAGCAAAGACGGCAAGACGAGATACGCAAAATGAAGCATACTGTAGTGAAGATATACGTATTCATGCAAACGGATGCGATCATAGGGCCAATGAAAAGCCATGACACCCACACCCTACAGGATGTATAAATATGGGATGTAAGATTAGGGGTGATTGAAGAGAGACGCACCACGGTCGAATGATGGCGCCTTTACCGCCGGTTTCAACATAACTAGATGCGTGCACACGTGTCAGTGATTTACCGTAAAAATATACGAAAACGCTTACTCGAGAAGTCGATTGATGCCCAGAGGCGCAGCAAAAGTACTGATTGCTCGGGTAATCACAAGGAAAGTCAGCCAACTATACTCCCAACCTAAGTTGATTTGTTAATGCAAGTACAGCCAAGGATACGTTGGAGCCATTTACGGAAAATCTTCATTAAACCCCAAAAGAGGTGAGTCTGCTTGCCTCCTTGCTGCATGGGATCCAGCACGGAGAGATGCTTCGATACGAGAAGGTGCGATTCATCGTAGTCGGCCAAGACAGGTAGAGAATCGTATGAGAAGTCGGAGGGGCGGCGATAAGCCTTGAACATCGTAGGATTCAAGAAGTCAAACATGAGAAATGAGAGATAAGAGGCTGTCTGCTCTGGATTAGGTTCTCTGGGATTCTACGCGGGATACCATTAGCGCGAAGTGGAGGGAGCTTGAGGAAAAGGTGCTCACTCGGGGGTCAACGGGAATGTGCTCGTGGGGAATAATCAAAGGGATTATCACGCCCGCAAGGCCAAGGATGGACACTCGAGACCATGTAAGCCAACCAGCCGCCGCATCTTGCGAGACGCCTCCAAAAGTAGCTAAAGGCCAAATGTCCCGGTACGCGAAAACACCAAAAGCCGCAAAGAGAAGCAAAACCAGGTGGCGGTTGGTGGTTCTACGCATCTGCTGCTGGAGAGTGACAGAGAGCAAAGCTAAAAGAGATGTGTACGTCTGCCAGTATCATATATTTAGATTCGTTGCATACCAGGACATACATGAGTCCGATACTCACGAAAAAGGTGCAAAGGGCAAGTTCATGCCACTCAGCAGAGGTAAACCACCCATGCCGCTTTTTACCGTGTCGACCTCTTCGCTTCCGTCCAAAGATGTCTACCCAATCGCCATGCAATTCTCTATCCTGCTCGTCATGCTCGGTGATGATGATGAATGCGGTGATTGTGATGCCCAACAACGCGAGAGACGACAGTAGTCGGAGTATTTTGTACGTGAAAATGGTATAACCACCTTGAGACTTTATGCTAGCACGGAGCTCTGGGAAGAATCCAGTATCCTGCGAAGAGCGCGGCTCGACGTCTGCTTCGTTGTCTCCCGTGGACAAATTGGGTATCTCAGCTCCCGAGATGCGATAGTAGAGTTTCTGAGCTGGCTGGCTGGCAAGCTTGAAAAGAAGTAATAAAATGGAGACGCCGGCGAGATAGACGGGTATAAGGAGGGTATTGGTGTAGAATTTTTTCAAGCTAAAAGACGAGATTACTTCGCACGCGTCCTTGGGAAGTGTCTCAGAAGTACATACCCATGGTTTGGCTTGAAGAAATCCTGGGTAACGCCGAGGATGACCTGGGCCGTGTCCGACATCCTGCCCAATGGTCCGGTGGACAAGGAGGGAGTTTGATCAACCTCGAGGACGGAGAACGCAAGCCAGCAATTTCGCCTATGGACCTTTCTCGGAACACGGATCCAAGGATGGGCTCACGATCTCAGATCACGTAAACATCAACACCGCCACAACCTTGGAGGCCCAGACGCTCGTGCTCAACGCGCGTCGCGTCCATCAGCGAATTCTGGACTTCGAAGCGGATGAGGTTCCCGGCGATACGCTCAGCAGCACAGGAAATCAAGTCTATTCAAAGCACCCGCCAGCGCCTATCTGCGCACATAAAGAGACCTGCGTTGCACGCAGTACACCAGCCCACACCCCAGCCCAGCATGGCGAAGTCAAAGAAACCAGTTTACTACGCCGTACGCATAGGCCGCGAAGGTCCCAAAATATACAACACCTGGGATGAGGTGTGTAACGCTATGCTAGGTGACGTTTAACTGTGCTGATGAGAGGTTGCTTCTCGCCCCAAAGTGCCTAAAAAATGTCGGTCTGACCCAAATTAATCTATACAAGTTTGAGAGTCCAATGCCCTCACACATATTTTCAGACCAATGGTCACTCTGGCTCACGGCACAAGTCGTTCCCCAAGCTTGAAGATGCACAGGCGTGGATATTAGCCACTGACTCTGCACAGACACCGCAGCCATTACCTATGCCATCTGGTGCATCGACGACCACGGCCACGATGCCCATCATGCAATCCAGTCCTTCTCCGCCCCCGTCCAACCGGGTAATGACTGCACCCACCGCACAGACACGGCCTTCACGTATGCCAGTACCTATTCAGTCTCCTGCTCCAAACTCGTTCGACCTGGGGGTGGACTATATTCCGCTTGAAGAGAAAGCCCCACTCTCGGAAGAACAGAGGGAGATCTTGGACTTGGTGAGATCGGGCAGAAGCCTGTTTTTCACGGGTTCTGCAGGTATGTCACTCCCGTGTCCTTCATGGTATCTGTAAACCGATATCCCGTTGCAGGAACCGGGAAATCGTATTTGTTGAAAGCAATTATCGCTGACCTTACTCGCGGTGAGGGCCGACGCGAAAAAGTTGCAATTACAGCGTCGACAGGAATTGCCTCTGTCAACATTGGCGGTGCCACGGTCCATTCATTTTCTGGTACGTGCAGGTCCCACAAGATTCCTAGGCTTACCTCTTTGGTAAAAAAACTAATCTCGAGCTGTATAAATTAGGTGTTGGCTTTGGAAAAGAAAACATAGATATTTTGCTCAGAAAGGTCATAAAAAACAAACAAGCCGTGAAGCGGTGGAGAGCCATAAGGACTCTCATCATTGACGAAAGTAAGCAGGGACCCATTGCACTCTATCTACTGAACACACAATTCAATATCGCACACGCAGTTTCAATGATAGACGGGTCTTTGTTTGACAAACTAGAGCATATTGCGCGAGTGGTAAGAGATTCGGATAAACCGTTCGGGGGCATCCAGGTATAGTTATCTCGAGGCACCGTTGTTACCTGGGCCTTGAAGCTAACATTGCTTGAATGGCGTAGTTGGTTGTGTGCGGTGATTTTTTCCAGCTGCCTCCAGTACCAGATCAACACGATGGTGCTCCGCTCCCGGTCACCTTTGCGTTTGATGCGAAATCCTGGAAGAGGTGTATCTTGGAGATGCATACTCTCACGAAGGTGTTCAGACAGGATGATCAAGGTCCAGTCGAGCTCTACGCCTTGCTTTGAACAGGCTAACCTTTTAACACGTTCCAGCCCTCATCGATATCCTCAACGACATGAGGGAAGGCAGACTTCGAGGTAAATCCGACCAAATTTTGCGTGGCCTTTCTCGGGATATAGGAACCCCTAATGGCCTCGAGCCTACAGAGTTGTGAGCATCTGAACAGCATTCGTTATCCTCCGTCACTTAATATCCTTTATCAGGTTCCCTCTTCGGGCGCAAGTCGAGAAAGCCAACGGCGACCGATTGAGGGAGCTTCCTGGACCAGATCATGTGTACACCGCTAGAGATTACCCTGGGTATGACATCCGGTGCCAGCCCATCCCTCAAGAGAAGGCTACCGAGCTACTCAATCGAACCAATGCGCCCCCTCAAATTTCGCTTCGAGTTGAGCTTTACGCTCTTTCCATCACCGACATAAATTTTGACACGCTTGGCCCTCTAGCTCGGAGCTCAGGTTATGCTGATCCAGGTACTAAGCTATACCCCTCTTCCGTGTCACACTCGACTAACATACACTACGGTATCCAGAATCTCGTCCAGGGACGGCTTGTTAATGGTACCAAGGGCAAAGTTGTTAATTTTTTGACGACGGGGGCGGCGCGGCGTCAATTGGTGGAAATAGCAAAATTGGATGATAAAAAGGCCGCGTGGTCTGCTCCAGCCCTGGACCCGGTAGAAGGCGTAGACAGTGACTCGACTCCACCCCCGGACGATGAGGAGCCTGGGGTTATGAAATGGCCCGTCGTTGAATTTGAGGGGTATGGAAAGCTGCTCTTGCCGCCGATGGGTTTCACGGTGGTGAGCGTATTCGGTGAGATGGAAGCTCAAAGAGACCAGGTGAGCCTCCTTTCAAATTATGTATTTCCGTAGTGTTAGTGTTTAATCTTTCACAAGGTTCCACTTATCCTTGCCTGGGCCCTATCGATTCACAAAAGTCAAGGGCAGACTCTAGATCCGGTGAAGGTAGACCTGGAAAAGGTTTTTGAGAAAGGACAGAGTAAGATTCCTTCAATCGCCCCACCCGGATTAGTAAAGGCATTTATATGGCTAATTCCCCAGTGTACGTTGCGTTATCCCGAGCTAAAAGCTTAGGTGGTTTGCGGGTCTTGAACTACAACCCGTCGCGGTACGTCTCATCCATAAATTTGTTGATCCGGGTACTGACATTTATATGGCAGGGTCATGGCCCATCCGCGGGTAATTGAATGGTCCAAGTCATTGCGCTCTTTGCGCGAGACACCTTCTCCGGCGCCAGCTGAAGAGGAAATTGAGCCTGAGGCTCCTCCGGCCAGCTCGTACATGATTCGTTCCAAGGTAGTTTACGACTCCTTCGCGTCAGAGTTTGATGGAGACGATGCCATGGAAGCATACCCAACTTCCATGTAGTTTTCTTGACACTCATCCCCTGTCAAACGTTTGTTGTGTATAGTACTGCAAGCTGGGATACCACTTGGCAGAAATATCTGTAGCATATATGATTTCTCGGGTCACTTCGACGACACTGCCACTGCAGCGGAGCTTCAAAGAGTAATATGAACCCAATCGCGCTCGTGCTCGTGACGCGTTTGGAACTCACGCTCATCATCATGGCAAGCTCATCGTCTCAAAGCCCAGTCTACTACGCGGTGCGCGTCGGCCGCGAGGGCCCCATGGTATACTCTACTTGGCCAGAGGTGCGCAATGTTCCACTTGTTGATAGGCCGTGAATACTTAATATAGAAATGATACCGACTCGCAAAAGTGTCGTGAAAATGTCGGTGGATCGCTTCATATCCCAGCAGTCTTGGCACTAATTCTCTTCTATACCGATTCAGATGATCGGGTTTCCCGGTTCGCGTCACAAAACTTTCTCTGCGCTCGAGGACGCAGAGGCTTGGATAATATCGTCGACGCCTATGCCAACTCCACAAAAGCCGTCTTCGTATTTTCCATCCAGCGCACAGATGCACATAGAAACGCCACCAAGACTTCCGGCATTATCTTCTACGTTCGGATTCAACACTTCCTACGCCCCCACTTCCCAAAGAGTGTCGCCACCTCCTGAATCTCAAGCTCCGGCACCAAACCCATCGTTCGATTGGGGTGTCGATTTCATTCCTTTCGAATCAATAGAAGTATCCTCTCAGGTGCAGCAGCAGCCTGCATCATCCATGCCGACAGGCAGATACATCCCCGTCTTCCAGAGGCAACCGCCACCTCCCGAGCTGCTTGCTCAGGCTCCTGCTCCAAACCCGCTGGTCAGTCGGGGAGCTGAGCCTGGAGAAGCGCGCTTAGCTGGGCGGCAGCTCGCAACGTCGTCCCCACCAGCCACTCAGAGCACGAGAAATGCTCCTCCTTCCCAGAGACAGCTACCAACCCAAGCGTTCGCCCAGGACGATGCTCCACCGGCGTCGTTTGACTGGGGTGTTGATTTTATCCCGTATGAACCTGGAGAGGTATTATCAGATGAGCAACAAGAAATCTTTGATTTAGTCAGATCGGGCCAAAGTGTATTTTTTACTGGTTCCGCAGGCATGCTCATCGCTCCTTCCTCATCGGTTTATCTGGGGCTTAAGCAGGCTGCTCTTCTCAGGAACGGGAAAGTCTTTTCTGCTGAAAAAAATTATCAGGGACCTTACTGGCGGACGCCGAGGCCACCCAAAAGTTGCAGTTACGGCCTCCACTGGTATCGCTGCTATCAACATTCGAGGCGTCACGTTGCACTCTTGGGCAGGTAGTCGCATGTTTCTCTAGGTGCTCTCACGCTTATTTTCTGAAAGCACGACCTCTGGCTATCTACCCTAGGCGTTCGGCTCGGAAAAGAACAGCTATCGATTCTACTCAAGAGAGTCGACGGGAGTGCGCGCGCCAAAAAACGGTGGCAAGAGGTCAAGACTCTCATCATAGATGAAAGTAAGCTAAACTGCAGATTCTATACTGAACTCGCTGCCGAAATGACTGGCTATTCATGCAGTATCTATGATCGATGGAGCGTTATTCGACAAGCTGGAGCACATCGCGCGATTCATGAAGAAATCGCAGAGGCCTTTTGGGGGAATACAGGTGTGTCTCTCCGTATATCGATAACACACTAAGGAACTACACGGTGCTTGGAAATCTAGCTCGTTATATGTGGCGATTTTTTTCAGTTGCCCCCTGTCCCCGACCAACACGACTGTACCATCGTACCGATCATCTTTGCGTTTGATGCAAAGTCGTGGAAGAGATGTGTACCCAAGGTTTTCACCCTGACCGAAGTGTTCAGGCAATCGGAGCCGGGTACAGCAGATCTTGGCTTCAATCTGTCTTGACTCAGCGGCTGACTCTTAGGCATTGTACAGAATTCATTAACATCCTCAATGACATGAGAGAAGGCAGGATTCGGGCGACCTCTGACCAGACCTTTCGCAATCTCTCTCGGGAAATAGAATGCGAGCAGGGAATCAAGCCGATAGAGCTGTAAGTAATTCAACGGCGCCTACAATGCTATCAAGCCTTACGTGCTCTCGTTAATTTTCCCCTCCGAGCACAAGTCGAGAAGGCAAACAACAAGCGGTTAAACGAGCTTCCGGAACCTGATTATGTGTATACTTCCAAGGACCGAAATGGGTATGATATAAGGCAGCAACGCATTCCTCTCGAAAGAGCCATCGAGCTCTTGAATCGAACAGTTGCCCCTCCTCAAATCACTCTACGAGTTGCGGCCTTTTCACTATCGGAATAGGTTGAGAGGGCTGAATGTTTTCATTCTTCAGGTTGGAGCGCAGGTGATGCTTATCCAGGTGAGGGTTAATGGCTCTTTTTGTTATGTCACTGTGACTCTGCACTTGGCGGCTGATCTCCCGGAATATAGAATATCGTCCAGGGGAAGCTTGTAAACGGAAGCACAGGCATAATTGTTGACTTCTTGACGCTAGAAGAAGTTGGAGAAGATGTATATGTTCCTGAATACGCCGAAAAAGCGGCCTACGAGTTTCTCGGGGCATCTAGAAATGATAACGTCGGCACACAAGTCAGCGACATGAACCCCCCTTCTGGAATCGACGAGGACATATCAATGGAGGACGCCATGGAGAACGATTCAGCGAACAGCTCACAAGACACCGATATCCAACACCCCCCAAACAATCAACCTATCTTCATCAGTAGGAAATGGCCCGTCGTCGACTTTGAGCCATTCGGAAAGGTCTTCCTTCCGCCCTTGAACTTCTCCGTGGTCAACGTGTTTGGTGGATTGGAGGCCCTCAGAATCCAGGTGAGGATATCGTCAAGTGACGATAAGATTAGCTCCTGTACAGTTAATCCCTTACGACCAGGTTCCCCTCATCCTTGCTTGGGCAATTTCTATTCACAAGAGCCAGGGCCAAACTTTGTCCAAGGTAAAAGTCGACCTGGACAGAGTGTTCGAAAAGGGACAAGGTAAGGCCTTCGTGATTGAAGGTCTCGCAGGCAGCTAGCACGGTCATAACTGATACTATGATCCGCAACGAGTAAAGCGTACGTCGCGCTATCCCGAGCCCAGACTCTAGCTGGGCTACAAGTGACAAACTACAATCCGGTAAAGTAAGTGCACTTCACAAGCCGCCTCGGAGATGCACGCTGATCCTCAGCTGACAGAGTTATGGCCCACCCGCGAGTAGTTGCGTGGTCCAAGACGCTGAGATCTGCTACAGATCCAAATTCCGCAGAGCCTGAGGGTGAAGAAATTGAGGAACCCTTGCCACCTAGCTCGTTCGTGATACGTTCCGAAGTCGAGTACGACTCTTTCGACTCCGAGTTCGAAGGGGAGGACGCCATGCAAGCGTATCATCACATGACATCTATGTAACTTTCTCCATTTTGCATGTAAACTAGTATACCCGCTTGTAACATATCGTCGTCCATGTATTGCATATACAGAACGGAAGAACTACTTCGGAATCGTAAGGAGAGCATTACATCATGTTCTGGGTTCCGAGTCAAAAGCAAGCGGCTGATGCGGTGGAATGGGTTCATTCGTTGGCGACATCGTTGATGGAGTACTGGAAACAGCCCTGACAGTTGGACTGGTTATCATTTCGAATGGTTCGTCAACATCGCTGGGGGTGTTAGGAGTCGCCGGTACTACAGTCGAATCCGATTTAGCATCGCTAGTGACGTTGAGCATTCCTTGTTCCATGGAACTCGGCGCGGAAGCTTCGCCTGGATAGCCGAAAGAAAGCGGAGAGAGTGGGGTACCCGCTATATCAGGGTTTTGTGGTCTCCGGGGCAGTCGAGGGGGGGACTGCTCCGTCGGAGTGGATACCCTCGAAGCTGGATTAGTAATCCGCGACGGGTGGATACTTGGAGGCGGACGCTGAGGTAGAGGAGGTGCGAAGTCGCTTTCCTTGGATGGAACTGCTACGCGGAGATTCGGGTTCGTACGAGTGTAATTTGACCCGTAGCTCACGACCAGCGGTGGGTCTAAATGAGGCAGTGGGACAACTGCCGATGCTGGTGACGGCGGTGGACGTCCATCGTCAAAAAGGATAGGGCAGAAATTAATGAGATCTTCCAGAACGGTGTCCTGAAGAAAGAAGTTGAGGATACGTATACGATCTTGGTACCACATAAGCCCACCTTCCAAGATTGCATGCTAAGCAAATCGGTCCCTTTTGCCATTTCATCCTCTCCAAAGATTACGCTCCCAAACACAATGGCGAGATTGCGCGCATCCATCTTGTTGACCTGGCAGCGTGAGGTAACATGCGCGAGGTGCTCGATTAAAACTCGCAGTGTTGCTTGATGTACAGGATGGAGTCGCCGCATTTTAGAGCGTAACACTTGGAAGTCGTTGTGAATGTGTTCATCTAGCACAAATTAATACGTAAGGTTCGCGAAAAGATGTAGGTGAAGAGGGGTGCATTAATATTGACTAACCTCTACTTTCAGTGTGCTGCAGTCGCTCTTGGACCGGGAACCTGAACAAGGGTTCAGGGAGTTCGCGCAGATAGAGCTAAGGAGCCATCAAATGATTGCATAAAAATTCAGTTGTTGACGAAGAATTTACCTTAAGCAGCGAGGATACACAGAATACGTCGTCGATTGCGGGATTGAACTCGAACAATTTCTCGTCGCGCTCAATGCGCTGTTTGAGCTGAAAGGAGATATGAGTTACCGTCGATGAGCGTTGCTTGTAGCACATGTCTCACCTCTTGCACGTTCGCATGCCTACCAGAAATCTTGATGACGATAACAACAAGTTCGTCCGTTGAGAGGCTGTTTTGACATTGGGATAAAGAGTATCCTTACCCTATATATACCCTCAACATCAAGCCCTAAACGAGTCGATACTGAATGAGAATAGGAATTGAATAGGAGGACACGGAAACGCACCTCTGGTCTCTATCTCTTTGATGCATTTCACAACAATGCGGGGAACTTCTCCCTCTTGAAGGCCACGTGAGGTCGCATAGTCCACCAAGCTGACCCCAAAGATAAGATCATTGCAGTCACCGACATAGAAATTCGCATAGCGAACTCGTTGAGGGAGAGATTGCGCAAGAGGCATCGAAGTATACGTGTGTATTGTGGCCACGTCACTCGCGGAGCTGATTTTGAGAACATCGGCACGCGCATGGGATGCCAGCTAGAAAAATCGGTCAGGAACGAAGTGCATCTTCATCAGACTATTTACCTACTTGGGAGAGTGTGGAGCCTGTAGCACTACGAAGGACGAAGCTATCAAGTCAGTTCAGTCCAGCTATTCGAGACTATACGGTGCCATACCTAAAGCAGTCCATATAGTGCTCAAGTGCACTCTTCACAGTATCGGATAGTTCTTGGATGAAGAGCTCGAGGCTCTGTGCATCATATAAGGCTCAACTCCAGGTGCTTACTATCTGATAGACTCACATTGTAGCCTGCTTGTATGGTCTTCACCCTTCTGATACGAAGTGTTTCTAGCCAGTGAACACCTTTCCGATACTCTTCGTCTGCATTGCAGACGTAAGAACACGCCACGGGTTGATAAAATAAGCTCACAAACCTGCTTCATCTGCCTCTCTCTTCGCCTTAACTCCTCTCAGTGCAAAGCTACCTCTCTCTCTCTCGCCATGTTGGAGCTCCTTCACATTTCCACTCCCCCTACCTGTATCCCCCCGATCCAGAAAACCCATAAGCTGACCGAGCTGTTTCTTTCCTTGATGCGCAAGATCGGAAAGAGAGTTTGAAGTGCTGGGTGAACGAGCCCGGAAGCCCTGCTTAGGGGCTGATCCGGACACAGAAGACTGAGAAGGGCGCGAGTTCCCAGCTGTCAACGATTGGTAGCTCCCATTCGCGGCGGCCGGTATAGGAATGGGCGCGGGAGGGGGAAGAGTCACATAAGTGCCGGTAGGGGAAGGCGGCAAGGAAGATGGCCGGGAAGAAGGCGGGATGGAGCTGGGGGCGGACGTGTTCACAGAAGGTAGATATGGAGGCGGAGATGGTGCGGGTGCTACAGTATTACTAGGGCCGGGAGCGCGCTCGGCCCTGACATCCTGAGAGGGAGGTAGGTTAGAAAGGCATCGGAAGATAAGCGTGTGCTCTGGAGGGTAACAAATGCCAAGGAAAGGGTGAAAGCAATTGAGGGAAAAGCATGCTGGTCAAAGTCCTTAAGACGGACGTGTATACTCTTCCCGGTCTGACACGTCCTCTCATACGAATATAAACAAGTAAAGCACCACAACTGACGACAAATCGTCACTTGGCCCGTAGATTCTACAATGAAACCAATGCAGAGGGGAAGAAATTTAAGAAGGCATTGACGAACCGCTAGCTCCTGGCTCTTTTTGAAGTATGTTCTCTGCAGCTTGGGAAGTACGTTCTCGGCATAGTCTTGGTGAGCGACTTGAGTGCTCCGAATTTCTTCCCGCATCCTCTTTATTGTACGATCTTGAGTTTCCTTAAGGGTCACAAGCGGTTTCACGACATCGGTTCTGAGCGCGTCGATGAACGCAGTGCGACAACTGGTTTCACGATCGACATTGTCGCGCACTTCACGCCATGCGCGACGAAGGGTTGATAGTGGAATGGTAGGTGGCGGAGAGGAATTAATCCCATACAGTGCCGGATTGACTGATTTCTCGTCGAAATAATTATCGAGGGCGCGGAATCTTTGATGGAACTTTGTCAACAAATCGATGCTAAGGATGCCATTCGTTCAGTCAAAGGGCGGTATTGACGCAACTGGCAGCTGTACGGCCCACTCAACTAATACTCCTCAATCCTAATACGCTCATTGAAGAATGCGAGATAAGATTCCGAGACGTATCTGAGATGAAGTTCGAAGAGCGGAATGGGGCCTTGATCAGCCTGCCCTCTGCTCGCGGAAATACTGGCAGAAGGCTGGTGGTGGCCCCCGTGGTGGTGTCCCTGGTGATGATGGCCGTCGAACGATGCACGCGTGGGTGAAGCCATGGCAAACGACGACCGCGAGTCTTTCTGGAGACTGCAGCTTGCGAGCCAAGTATAACGTTCGCCATGGACAGCTTACCTCTGGCAGTCGTCATTCAGCGGATGCAAATTCCCCACACCCCCTTTAAGTCACCGCATTGGGAACTCCAGTTCCACGTAAGTATATATCACGCCAACCACCAATATGCTGGCGCATGTACGTCTTCCGGGCCTCTCAAATGTCGGCCGTATCATACGTGCGGTCCGATCTTTGTGAGACTCCGGGGCGCGAAATATTGGTACTCAACACCGCACTCGGGATTTCCGGGCATCGGCTGGAGCGCCAGAGTTAGCGCTTCCAGGTCTACCAAGAGCAAAAGATGCAAAGTGCAATTTCATATGGCACTTGCACCATATGATCCACCTGATGCGGCCTGCGTTCTCATAGGCGACAGTGCAGTCGTCGAAACATCTCACTTGTGATTCTCTCCGACGACGCTGGGAGTGGGCAACTTCGACAGGAAGATGTCTGTTACAACCGATCGCTTGTCCAAAACCATTCATATTGCGGTCTACTGCACCATGGATTCTCAATGCTCAATGCTTCTCTGGCATCTGGGAATATTGCAGCTCGCCGTCGCCGTGGCTGCGAATATTCTGCCCCAGTACACTTGTTTGGAGGTCGCTTCGGGTTCGCATGACCACTACACTATTTAAGGCCAGGAATTGACGTTGAAAATATTGAGCCTACCTCAACATGGTCTTATCGTCTATCCTTTTCGCTACTGCTGCCTTGGCGGCTGTGTCTCTCGGTACTCCGGTCGCCATCGTGGGCAACCAGGTCAATACAACTGCTGCAAGGTATGAACATTGCCATATTACTCCCGGCAGCTCTCTCAGATCCTTATATATCGATTGGGTTTTAGCGGGTGCTTTCCTGCCATAGGATTTACACCCCCCTCGGGGACGCCGACAACACCCGTCGCGTCTTGGTGGTGCAATGAACAAGACGAACAGGGCTTTTACGGGTTCTCATACGCGTATGCCCTCGCTTCGTAGATACTTTTATCATCGCCATGACTTTCTTTCATAGGGTCAATGACTGTCCGTCCGCGACCCAAATTGCCAAGGATTTTACGCGCATGCGGAAAGATTTCAACGCACGCTACGTGCGAATCTACGCAGCTTGTGATACTTCCGGCTTCTACGACCGTATTATCACTGCTGCGTATAACGCAGGTATCGGCGTCTACGCTGTGATTTGGTTTGGGTGGGTAAAACAACCTGTTCGCTTAGAGGAAGCATAGGATCTAACCCTAGTTTATTTAGCTTTGACGGGACCAACGAATGGATGGGACGCCGAGATGCGCTCATCAACACGGTTAAGGTAATTTTTCTCCTCCGCTCGAAAAATGGACGTTGGCAATACTCATTTCCTTCTACTAGAACAACCCACTCGCCCGATATGTTATCAGGTCCATTGACGTGGGATCCGAGCCGCTCTACGACTGGGTCCTCTCGCCCAAAGACTTGGCCGCCCAGGTCACGAACGTCAAAAATCAAGTCGGCACTTATGGTGTAAAAGTGTCCATCTCCGAGATGCAATACGGGTACACGGTGCAAGGCGACTCCAAGGCTGTCTTGAACGCCATTGACGCAGTGCACGCCCGTGAGTTGATTTGCATATTACTCTTTCCGTTTAATTGCTAATCAGATGGGTGATCGCCCCGTGTACCAGATCAAATCCCCTTCTTTGATGGCGATGCTAAAGATGGCGGAAATGCCAATGCGTGGAATTCGGTCTCGAAATCTACCAGTTGGTTTGTGAGCAACACTGCCAGCTCCAAGAAAATCATCTTTACACAAACCGGTGAGGAGCAGTACTGTCATATATACCAGCCTGTTAATTTCTGACACAACGGCTGCCTCCGCAGGCTGGCCTTCGAATTCCAATATCTGGAAACCAAATAGCGCCAGCGCAGTGGCCTCGGTTGCTTCTGAACAAGCTTTCTTTAATCTGTTGGATACCAGATGCGCAGACCTCAAGGCCATGACACCCAAGGGAGGAGTTGGTTGTACGTGTTACAAGCTACTGCTTCCCGTTGGATTTAGAAAGCTGATCCCTAGTGCTACATAGGGTTCTGGCAAATCTGGAGCGACCCTCAGGTAAGTCTAGTGCCTCAACCATAGCCGGCTTCGCGCGCTAATGGTATGCCCCGACAGCTTGATGGTTGGGGTGCGTTGGACTGGAACGGGAATCCGAAGTTTAAGTTTGCTCCGAAGACTTCGTGCTGAGAAATTGCGGGCCCAAGAATCAGATGTTGAAGAATCATGTTATATACTTCAGTACATTCGTGCACTCCCGCTTGAAATCGCTGGCGGCGGAAATTATACATTTGCTGCATCTCAAGCACGTCGGCCGCGCTAAGTACGTGTGTTGTTGGACGTCGACTCGATGAGACTTCCGGTGACCGACGACTCCGTTGTAGAAATCCGGATGCTAATTTCCGTTGTTTGTGCTACTTGGAGCTTCTCCTTCACAACAGCTTCGAGCAGCTACTCCGCTGGCAAATCACCCGCCTACAGGGTCGTGTTTTTATCTCGAGCTGCCCAAGAATATTTGCACTTGATGCAGATACATCGGTCAAACGGATGCGGCACGGTCGTGACGGTTCAAGTTTCAATGATCTAGTAGCGCCGACGCGGATGATTTCGCTGTGGCCCGACTTCCCTGCACTACGCGAGGCAGTTTTCTGAGTATCGAAGACAGTAGTGCTTCAGAGGTGTTTCAGGACGAAGATCCACGCACCAGCTACTCTTTCAGGTCCGGGAATGGCCTCAAGCGAAATTCACCGGATGGTCTGGTCCGATTTTTTTTCCGATGAGGAGGCGAAACCCTTACCTGAAGCCTTCGATAAAGTCTGACATATGGCACTCTATCAATTCTTTCCACCAAGCGTCTTGATGATGGCCAATCGCACCAGAAAATGTGAATATCTTGAGCTTCTGCGGTTTCTAAGAACTTGAACTCGCCGTCGCCGCGCTTTGGAGCATTGACTGCCTTCGACATCCAGCGCATCTAAAACTTTCAACGCCCAAAAGCCTATCTTGCTGGCGACCTGCTTCGTGCGATGGTACCGGTGCTTAAAAGTATAAAGCTGCTAAGGCATAGATTCAGCAGTAAGAGCACTGCGATATGATCTTTTCATCTCTACTCCTCGCTACTGCAACGCTAGCGTCTGTGTCGCTGGGCAACTCGATTGCGCCGGTATCAAACCAAGTCAATGCAACGGCCGCGCCTAGGTATGACCTTTCGCGCTGTACGCTGCCATGTTTTATGTTCACTGTATATTGACTCTCGATTCCCCTATAACTCGATGACTTTAGTGGGTGCTTCCCCGCTATAGGATTCACCCCACCTTCAGGGAAGCCAACAACGCCCCTCTCGTCCTGGTGGTGCAACGAACAGGATGAACAGGGTTTCTTCGGATTCTCTTATGCGTGCGTCTCGGACGTTCGTAGATATTTCTTGACTGCCATGTTAACGATACCTTTCGCTCCGCAGGATATGGGAGTGCCAATCCGCCTCTCAGCTTGCCAAGGATTTTACTCGCATGCGCAAGGACTTCAACGCGCGCTACGTGCGAATTTACGCAGTTTGCGATTCAGCTGACTTTAACGACCGCCTGATTACGGCTGCGTATAACGCCGGAATCGGTATCTACGCTCTGATCTGGTTCGGGTGAGTTGACTCCCTTCTGCAAACGAAAAATACAAGAAAGCCGATGCCTTCCAACTTCCAGATTTGATGGAACCAACGAGTGGATTGGACGCCGAGACGCTCTCATCAATACCGTCAAAGTAATGCCATGCTCTCCCTCTTGAAGGCTAGGTGCCAAACTTACCCTTGCTTCATAGAAAAACGCGCTTGCTCCATACGTTATTCGATCCATCGACGTGGGATCCGAGCCACTGTATGACTGGGTTCTCACTCCCAAGGACCTCGCAGCGCAGGTCACATATGTGAAGGGCCAAGTCAGCTCTTACGGTATCAAGGTCGCCATATCCGAGATGCAATACGGGTATAGCGTACAAGGCAACTCCCAGGCTGTCCTGGACGCTGTTGACGTAGTCCATGCTCGTAAGTCCCTCCCTGCTTGATAATTTCATTTGGTACCCGATTGCTGATCCCCGCACGATCTCAGATCAACTTCCATATTTCGACAGCGATGCCAAGGATGGTGGTAATGTGAATGCATGGAACTCTGTCTCAAAATCTACTAGCTGGTTTGTGACCAATACCAAAGGGACCAAGAAAATCATCTTTACGCAGACCGGTGAGGAATCCCCAGAATCGGTCATAGTCATTGTCAAATATCTGACGCAACGGACCCTTGCCGTAGGCTGGCCTTCAAACGCCAATGTCTGGGGGCCCAACAGTGCTACTGCGGTGGCGTCGGTTGCGTCTGAGCAAGCCTATCTTAACCTTTTGGACTCCAAGTGCACAGATCTCAAGGCCTTGGCCCCCAAGGGAGGCGTTGGTTGTACGTCCAGCAGTGTTTCTCTTGCGCCGTGCACGCTGTGACATCCTCTTGAATCCCATAGGGTTCTGGCAAATCTGGAACGACCCTCAAGTAAGTACACCCTATTGCAGTGGTACTTATAAGACCACGACTAATGCTTGTATCTCATGGAAGCTTGACGGATGGGGTGCGCTGGATTGGAACGGAAACCCGAAGTTTAAATTCGCGCCGAAAACGTCTTGTTAAATTGCTGGGGATTGTGGTTGGAAAGGTTGTACAAATGAGTCGGAGAACAGCTTCAAGTTCACAACTATGTACAGTTCCATTTTCGTGTATAATGGAAATTCTGTGCACTATGCTACTTATATCTGACGACTTCCGGCACGTTTCCGAGGCTCCCAGCCTTGTTTTTGCGGGCCCCGAGCTCCCTGACTAGCTTGCGTTGACGCGTCCCCGAGACGTTCGGCCGGGAAGCCAAAACAAGGATGATGTAATAACCTTCCTAAACGGGATATAAGATGCGCCCCTCTTCCCCGGCTAAGGCTTACCCAAAGCGTAATCTCGGCCCACTTGGCCATTTAATTTCTTGTCCATCACCTTCTCCTGCGACATCTCTGTCCTCAACCACGACCATCTCCCACCATGAAGTCGCCGCTCCCCCAGCCACTCCCCAAGGAGTGCCAGAAAGCCGCAAAAATCTGTATGTGACGGACCTACAAGAACGATACCCAGCTCGTCTAATAGCCACAACCACACTCAGTACGATCCTTTATCACGACTTCCCAGAGTGGTCTCGATGGTGTAAGCGATGTTCTTCTCCAAGCTGCTGACGTGTCATTGAGGTTCGTCGTTGCAGGTAATTCCTCGACACGTACTTCGTGAAGCAAAGGGATTCGCAATATTCACAGTCGTCAAAGCTGGGTTCATGTTCTCGGCTCGCGCTGGTGCTGGAGTCGTAATAGCAAGATTGGATGATGGATGTACGCCGCGTTATCCGTCTCTGCCTTGAGCCTCGTACTAAAAGGCGTCATTGATGGCCATACAGCATGGTCAGCTCCGAGTGCGATTGGCACCGCTGGGATGGGATTTGGAGGGCAGTTGGGAGCAGAAATCACAGACTTTCTCATCATCCTCAACTCTCGCTCGGTGGGCTTGAATCTATTTTTGGAAAGATCTCACCAGTTGACGAAACCATCCGATTCGGGCGATGCAGGCAGTTCGCTCATTCATGTCTGCAGGGTCACTAACTATCGGAGGAAGTCTATCGGTGGCTGTCGGACCCCTGGGCCGAAACGGCGAGGCGTCGGGAGCCCTAAGCACCAGTGGAAAGATGGCCGCCATGTATTCCTACAGCAAGTCCAAAGGGCTGTTTGGCGGCTTGTCTGTCGAGGGCTCTGTCATTGTCGAACGACAGGATGCGAACGCACTTGCTTATGGCTCTGATGTTAGCGTCAAAATGCTGTTAAGCGGCGTTGTTCCACCACCACCTTGGGCAGAGGAGTTGATCAACGCACTGCAAAAGTGTACGGGTGGAATCGAAGGCTGGGTAGACGAACAACCACCGAGGACGCCTACAGAAGTGGACTATTCCTTCCAAGGATTGGGGTCAGCCAAAGATGGCTCAAGGAGCAGATTCGGCTCCCCCTTTGCCTCCCCGTTCAGCCCAGGATGGGGGAAGAAGAAGAGGCCCGTAACATCGTATTTCCCCGAGAACGACACCTATCACACTGTTCCCGGCGTACGCTATAGCGACGATCAAGCGTATACCACACCGACACATCAGCCGTACCAAGATCAGTTCAAGGCCTCCAATCCGTACAAGTCAGCAGCTACGAACGGGACATCCTTTCAGCTTAATTCCCAAAAACCATTGGCTACTCCTACACCTAAGTTTGAAACCCATTTTGAATCGGATTTCGACCCGCTCGCGCCACCAGTCAGCGCGCCGCCTCCACATCGCTTGTCCCTTTCGACGCCCAAACTTTCACAACCCCCCACTTCGTTTAACCAGTCCAGTCCTCACGGTGGTGGGCCGCCGACGAAGCGCATGGAGCCACGGGATCCCACGCCATTTGCAAGGAGTGACCACTTTATTCCGACGCATCGCACAGGGACCTCGATACCAGCGGCGTCTACCCCCGATCTCTCAAGTCGCAGCCGACCCCCGGTGCAACTTGAGACTAAGAAGGGCCTTCGGGAACCGCTGACAGAAGGTATCGGGCGTGCAATTGCTCTGTTTGATTTTAACGCTCAGGAGGTGAGATGTTTCTGCGCTCGAGACCTCGCGTTTCTGCAACTTACGCCGCTTCCGTGGCTGCTGCAGGCCGGTGACCTATCTTTTGCAAAGGGGGATGTGCTGGTGATTTTGAAGAAGACAGGCACATCAGAAGATTGGTGTGTGCACCTCAACTACTCTTAACTCCTAGTACCTACCGCCAATACCCTATTTACAGGTGGACGGGGAAGATCAACGGGCGAGAAGGGATATTCCCCGCCAACTTCGTGGAGGTCGTCTGAGCGTATATGGCTCTTTCTTTTCTTTCTAGGCTGTGGCCTAGATGTGCTCAATCATGTGAAACATTTTACATGTCGTAAAATCCTTGTATGTGTACATGTGCCACCTGCTCACCTTTCTCTCGTCTCGGAGAACTATAGACCCTTCCGCTGGCTGGATGACAATAAGCGTACGAATATTGGTTCGTATGGACAATGTAACGTCAAGACCGCCGTAGTGGGCGCGCTTGAACGAGCAAAAAGGTTTCATGGGGCAATCGTATGGAATTCATTTCGGGGCGGTAAATACATGAATGAACGAGCAACAAGCAGAAAGATACAGAGATAAAGATGAAAGGAAAGAAAGGAGGTAGATAGTGTTGAAGACCAGCGACTCGTGTAAGTTGGGCAAACGAGTCGGTACTATCACTTGATCAGTCACGAGATAGGTGTTGGTGCAAGGCGCGCCGAGCGCAGAACCACAAGCGTCAAGAAAGAAAGCACGCCTAGAGCAAAGGCAAGGACTTGCTCCTGCTGCGCAACTGGCTTTGAGGCTCCTCCCGCATGCTATCGCCCTGTTTGCCGCGGTCCCAGTCGTGAAGTAGGTTGGCAGCTTTGTAATAACCGTACAAGTTGTCCTCGCCCGGGAACTGGACCCCAAACAACTCTGGCGCAGTGATCATCCGACCCTGTTGGCAATCCAGTTAGAAAACAAGCGCTCCCCGATTGATGTGAACGTGTAAATTGACGAGCGACACGCCTCTCGCTCCTCCTGTGGACTATAGTTGCACGGAAGAATTGATACCCGCGTTTTCTGCTGAAGCGTTGGACGAACACTTTGGAGTACTGTTATAGTGAAGCGGGGTCAGTAAGTAAACGAGTATAAAGGAGTATTGATGGCTAACATACCTCGGGGACGAAACTCATCGGAAAAGGTTCGTACATCCTGACACTGGTTCCAGTCTTGATCGCTGATTGACGGTCCCCAAGGAACATGATCTAGTACACAACTCCACCCTGTATCGACGTCCAGCGCACATAGCAAAAGATAAAAGTTGTCAGTGGGTCTGGTCTGACAAAGGCTTACTTGAAAGAAAAAAAGGGGTGGCGCACAAGTTTGGGCGCGGCGCGAGTCATATGCTTGATTATGGCAGCTTCCCAGCGGGACGAGACATAGTCGTTTCTTTTCGCGAGTGCGCGGTCTCCAATCTTTAGCATGGGCTACAGGGGCGGAGAGGGCGTGCGCGTGTGCGCGTTGAGAGATTCCGCATGGCATATGATGGCGCCACAGACTTCAGAGTCGCACCAAGTCCAAAGTGAACGGGTTGGGCATCCGTGGGAGCCGCAGTACCGGGGCGGCTGGCTGCGCCGGTGCTGGTGCTACGGTGCCGTGTTTCCTGTTGAAGTTGTAAATTATGGCTGCATTCGTTGCCACCAGTACTGGCATGTCGTATATGTTGGATTGTGGGTGAGAATATGATACCGATGATTTTGAGCCTTTTATATCGTGTTCGAAGTGTGGAAGCGCCACGCTCGGAGACGTATCGTTCAGCCTTGGGCCTATTTTGTTGCCAGAGACAGATAGATGAAAGACCGGAAGTGCAACCGTCAACGGGGGATCCACCCAGGTATGTAGTATAAAGGCGAGTATAGTAAGCACCAATTGAGCATTGATATAGCCGAATGCCGCAAGGCAGCAGGTCTTTGTGGACCAAGATAACGGTGCTTGATGCTGGCTGAAAGAAGATGGACCGTTGTCCGACCAACTATTCGCATGATCATTGCGTCGCCGGGTGATTCCAAAAAACGGCCTAAAGGACGCTCACAAGAGATACACACGCGAGCTAGCTCCTGGAAGTCGTTCTTTGCTACCCTGCAGCTAGTATGGTTGCGCAACCTCAAAATCGGTTATGGGTCCAGCACTTATAGAATCACCTGCAGCTGCCCGAAGCAAACTTAATATTTTCACGAGAACGTCAGCAAAGCTCAATAAACGGCACTAGTTTCATATGCCGGCGGCGGCTTCATACCATAGTGCCTGTGGTTACCCAAGTGACTGCGTGCCAGGTAGGTGCAAGCACTGGACTGTTGATAGAGATGTCGGGCTTGAAGTCGCCCAAGAATCAAGATACGCCCGGTCCCCACTGAGCCCGCAGTGAAAAGGAGCTGGAAGACGCCGTCACCAGCACTTCTATTGAGGAAGCCTTTTGAGCAAAGCGCTTGAGTCTGACGAAACTCCAGGCAGCTGGCAGGACAATAAGCAAGTGCAGCAACAATAGACGTGCAAAAGGCCTTTGTTCGTGCTTTGGGAAGCGAGAGCGGACATTTATTTGGACAGAAATGAAAATGTTTGGGCCGCTTGGCGGATGCAGAGGAAGTGCCAGCTTTAAATTCTACGGTGCGCAGGAGCTGGAGGACAGACCTGCGGAACTGGCGCGGATGATGGGTGTAGTAATTCGTGAAATACGAAAAGAAGGAAAAATAAATCAAATCCGGAAAGCTTCGTCGATATGCAGTCCACTCCAAACACCTCTTGCACTCTCGGTCGTACTCTGCACCGGGTGCCCCTTGAGCGGTTTTATCTTCGCTCCTGATGAGTCGAGCAATAGCTGGACCTTTTGCGATATTCCTGTCGCCTCGAAGCCCTTTAGACCGATAACTTTTGTGCGGTCGTTGACTAGTGTTCGCAAGCCCAGTTGTCATACTGCGTTTTTGGATAGGTATGTGGGTGCACGCACGGTAAAATCCCCTGACAATTGGCTGTTTATACGGCCGGTGCTTAACTACTATCTCCACGTGTGGGTTCTCCCGGGCGACTGTGTATGCCGTGTTGAGAAGGTAGGTGCGCAAATTGGCGGACGATGGCCAGTTCTCGCAAAACTCAAAGACAAGTTTGCGAATCTGGGGGATAAATGTGGCGTGGCCGTTGGCTGCCGACGACCTCAGATTCGCGCGAAGGATGTGTTTTGTGGGTGGTGGGAGCATGCTGGACTTGTGCTGGACGCGTCGATGGGAGGATTTGGTGTTGAGTTTACGGGCGAGGTAAACGCGGATGCAAAGATGCACCGCCACCAGGCAACCCCACAGAGCCAACGGTGGCCAAGTACGCTTCAACTATTGCTTCTGGACATGGACATGAGTGGACGCGAGGACAATAAGAAATCTTATGCAGGCCGGTCAGCACGCCGTCTTCGCTGCTGCTTGGGTCTGCTCGCTATATATTCCCCCTCAGGTCTCACAATGAGGTTCCTCAACCCCCCTGCTCTTCTCTCGTCTTTTTGCTGGCCTCGCGCCGCCGCCGAGACGCGCCTACGAGTACTCAGCGCGTCATCATCGCCAATTCTACAGCCGATCACTTCCAGGCTAGTTCTCATCTGCCACGATGAGTTTTGTCCTCTTGCCACCCGTCCCTGGTTATCGGAACGAGTTCTTGGAGTGAGCTGATAGCCCGGTACTTTGGCAGTGGGTCGCAAGCTGATGTACTTCCAACAGGGCATGGTCGGATTCTGCAAATCTGCCGCTCTATCTTGCACTATTATCGGCAGCGATATTATCGTCGTGTGCCCCCTTCGCAGTTGCACGCCGTCTTCTTCGTCGCATCCCAAAGCACGAGCTCTACGAAGATTGCGAGACTCTGCAGCCTTGCGGAAGCTATCCTCGAACTCGCCGATATCTCCAAAGCCACGGCGGTCTTCCGATCTTGGGTTTCAAGCTCGCAAGGCTCGTTGCCTGCAGCGCCTTGTTTTACCTCTCGATCCTCGCGTATGTCTCCAGCGGCACAAGCCATCCCGATGGTTTCTTCGCTTCACTTGCACCACAGCTTCGGAGCTCAACCAACGTCGCGGAATCGCAACTCTGCTTCGTATTTGTGAGTTCTATCTGCTCATATCACTTCACTTTTTACTGAGATTATCGCCTACATCACACAGGGCTATACCGTGCTGCTTTCCGTCCTATCATTTATCTCCCATCCCAGAGCAAGCGTAACCAGAAATCCAAATGGCCACCTCGTCTTGCTGCTCTCCTCCTCATTCGTTGTCTTCCTCTGCCGCGACATATGGCCGCTGTGCAAATTTGGCGGCGTTTCCCAGGACATACTCGCCGACAAGCTTACTTCTCGTCTTGCCATCCTGACCGTTGCTGGAGTTATCATCCCACTCTTTATCCCTCGGCCATATGCTCCATTAGATCCTCAGGTACCTGCTCCCCTGGTTTAACATTTTACGTCCGGCTTTTGACGCTTGTCGTCCACCTAGCAGCCCGCAGAGCCGATTCCCGAGCAAACATCATCACTCTTTTCCTTGGCCTTTTTCACTTTCCTTAACCCTTTCGTTTATTCATCTTCAAAAGTCCTGCCTCCTTTGGCTGACTACGACCAGGCTGGGGTCCTCGTTGCCAGAAGTTTCCCGTCTGTCAGTCCACAGAGTAATCCCTACAAAGAGCATTTGTTCTGGCGCCTCATGGACGTGTTCTGTGAGGCTTGAAAGACTCACTCAGTTGGGCTTGCCATGGCTAACCTCGAATTATATTATAGATAAAGAGTACACGATGATGACGCTGATGGTCATCGTCAGGGTATGTCATCTCGCTCCCCTCGCCTCCAGCACCTTCTAATTTTGTTTTTCTTTGCAAGGCCGGCGCGTCATTCATCAGTCCTTTGGGTGTTAACCGGCTGCTCAAGTACGTTTTGTTCCTGCATTAATGCAAGTGAAGCGAAAGTAATATCCTCCGTGAAGTTATCTGGAAACCGATGGCGAAGGTACCACCGTGAAACCCTGGTGCGTACTAGATCTGTGTGATGCGATTTACTTTCGAGCAGCTCTAAATTGCGCGACTACAGGTTCTGGATTGCCACTCTTTTCCTCGGTCCGGTGATATCCTCGTCTGCTCTGCAGACGTACAACCACATTGGGGTATGCGTCGGCTTTGCTAGTAAGATCTTGGACCCGCTCTCAATCATTGATCTCTTTACAGACAAGGATGCAAGTCCAGCTCGAAGGCATTCTCACCCACCTCATCCTCCAGCACGCCCTTCGTATCCGTATCCAGGAAGAACCATCGGATTCCAAGGCTAGCGAGAAAAGCGACACTACGCCTTCCAATCTTGTTGGCAAAATCCTGAACCTCCAGTCATCCGACTTGAAATCCATCATGGGCGGGATTGATTTTGTTTATGCTTTCCTGCATGGACCGCTACACTTGATCGTGTGCATCTGCTTCTTGTACGCTGTTCTTGGATGGAGGTGAGGATAGGTTTACACGCTTTGGACGCTTTCATGGGCTCTCTAAACGATGCTCGTCCCTCTAGTTCGCTGATTGGATTGACTGTGATGTTCTTCTCGGGTCCCTTTGCTGGTACGCGTCTCCCTTGGATTCCTCTATTGGTGCCACATATCAATTAACGGATACTCGGCGATCAGCCCAACTTGCCCAAGATGCCAATAACGTGCAGAACGAGAGGATGAAAATGAGCGATGCGAGGGTCAAGACTGTGACCGAGAGTCAGCGCATCCCCGCTTATTATAACTTGAATCATATTCTAATAAAACTTATGGCTCCCAGCTCTAAGCGTCATCCGCATGATTAAGATGTTTGCTTGGGAACCCAAGATGAAAGCACAGATCGCGGAAAAGCGAGATGAAGAGCTCGGATGCATGGCTCGATGGTATCGCGCAGCACTGATGATCCTGGGTTTCAAGTATGTTCCTTCTGCTACACTCAACTTACCGCATCTTGGTTATTGACGACACGTGTGCAGCTATGTCGTCCCACTGGTTACCATGATCGCCACCTTTGCAACATACGTGGGCAAAAGTTTCTTACTTTTTTTGGGCCGGTTCGCTGAGGCTTCCTCGTCATCTACAGACGCTCGTGATGAAGCAAGAGCTTACCGGTCAGCCTTTTGGATACCACATAAGCAAACAAGCGGCGCTCATACTTCAATTCTCGTTACAGCATCCCGTGTTTTCAGTGCAATCGCAGGGTTTGAACTGCTCCGTGTCCAGCTTCAATCTGGTGGTGCGCTCGCTGGTGGTTGCATTCAAGGTACTTGTGCTCCCCACGCTAATGCCGCCGGTGACTAACGTCTCCATCATACAGCTCGAGTTTCACTTGACCGCCTCAACGACTTCCTAAATAATGTGTGTAACGCGCCTCGCCAATAAGCTTTCCGAGTCTAATCGCTTACGCGCCGCCTTGTGTAGACCGAGGTTGTTGATGGGTTGACAGATAAGAGCCAGCCGCCTGCTGAATTCGCGGTTCACCAAACTAAGAACGCCATCGGGTTCCACGACGCTTCCTTCTCCTGGCACCGGTCTTGCGCCTTGATCCCCTCGACGGAGCACTTTGATCTTCGTATCGACGGCGACCTTCTATTCCAAAGGGGAAGGCTCAACCTTGTCACAGGCCAAACGGGATCCGGCAAGACCAGTTTACTGATGGCGCTCCTCGGCGAGATGCGCTTCTACGCCTTGAACTCGGAGTCATGGTTTAGCTTGCCACGGAGGGGTGGTGTCGCGTATGCGGCGCAGGAGTCGTGGATCCAGAGCGCGAGCATCAAGGTCTGTCTTGTGCTCGGTTCCTTTCATTGCTTGGTCCTAACTTTCCTTGTGTGCACACAGGAAAACATCGTTTTCGACCTGCCTTTTGATGCTATGCGATATAAGCAAGGTACGCGAAAGGCCTATGTCATCTATAGTGTATTCCGCAACTTATCTCCTCCCTGTAGTTCTGCATCAATGTGCACTGGAACATGACCTCGCAACTCTCCCAAATGGGGATGCCACAATGGTGTGCAGCAGTCTATCACCTTCGACTTGGTTCAGCCACTAACGCACGCAAAACTTAGGTCGGAGACAAGGGTGTCATCCTCAGTGGCGGTCAGAAAGTAAGCGTTTATCTTTTAGAAGGACAGACCTTGTGCTAATGCATTCATACTAGGCCCGTGTTTCGCTTGCCCGCGCAATGTATTCCACTGCCGAGGTCGTCTTGCTCGATGACGTTCTTTCAGCACTTGATATTCGCACTGCACAATGGGTCGTCCAGAAGTGTCTTCTGGGTGACCTGGCTAAGGGTCGCACATTCATCATTGTGGTGAGTCCCCAGACAATCCTTGCAATGTCGATTAGTCAATCTTAGCCGCCACCTCTTCTCTAGGCCAATAACGTCGAAATGCTCCGTCCTTTCTCGCATTTTATTGTTTCTCTGAGGGGTGGTCGCGTTGTATCCCGTGAAGTGAACGATGTTGTGCGCCCCACCACCGAGAGCCCGAGCCCCTTGTCGTATCCCGACCCGGACAGTGCGTTCAAACTGAAGGGGAGCAAAGAGGCTCGGCAGGTTGAGAACGGCAAGACAGAAGCTGCACAAATTACCGGGGGCCGGATTCCATGGCCTGCACGTAAGTCTGATGGCTTCTCCCCTCCATAGTCTAATGCTCACACTCTCCTACAGTCAAACTCTACCTCCTTAGCCATGGCGGCTTCTGGTTCTGGTCAACACTCTTGGGAGGTATTTTGTGCTCTGATGCCCTAGTAGTTGCGCAGACCTACTTCCTTGCATTCTGGGCGAGCGCTTATGATCAAGGAGTTGTGCCGGCTTCGCGGTATGTATATCATATTTATGTGCCCGCGACCGCGACGTTTACACCCACCTTTTCGTACCAGCTACATCGCTCTTTACGTGCTCATCGTCCTCGCTGGCATCGCGGCATACGCTTCGACATTCTACTTTTTCACACGCGGATCGCTCAGAGCATCGCAGCGCATTCATGCCCGACTAGCTGACTCGGTGATGGGGACGACGCTGCGCTGGCTCGAGACTGTTCCCCAAGGCCAGGTGATCACTCGATTCACACACGATCTGCACGTCATGGATAGCTCCATGGCATTCCTGCTGGAAAATCTTATCGGTAGGCCACTTTGTCCGAGACTTGACTCGACCAAAAAAATGTTGACGACCGCTCGTGCTCGCTCAGAAATGACTCTTGCATTGATGCTCAAATTTGGGACGTTGGTTTTCATTAATCCGTCTTTCGTCATTCCGGCGGGGCTTTGTGTAGCCCTTGCAGGAGCATGGATTGGCCAGGTCTTCATCGCATCCCAGCGCCCGGTCAAGCAGGCAATGAACGACGCTCGTTCTCCCCTCACCAGCCATTTGGCTGCAGCGATGGGTGGATTGGTGTCTATCAGGGCCTATGGTGCTCAAGATGCCTTCAAGGCGCAATCTCTGCAGCTGATCGACAAATATTCGCGCCCAGCCAGAGTTTTCTACCTCCTGAATCGGTCAGTTCTCAGTCAATCAAACTTTTTGCCGGTACTCATACTGACTTGGCGGATTAGGTGGATCGAAATTCGGATGGATCTGCTATCTGGCACATTTGCCGCTGCCTTGGCAGCCTATCTTGTTTACGGAGTTCATGCGACTTCGAGTAACATCGGGTTCTCCCTCAACATGGCCATGTCGGCTTCCGGCATGATCCTGGGTTGGATCAAGCTGTTCAACGACTTCCAGGTGCAGGGTAAGCACCGTTATGACTCACTCTACAGACTTTCAAAGTCCCAACGTTTTGCATGTCCTCTTCAGGAACCAGCTTGGAGAGGATCCACGAGTACATCAATATCGAACAAGAATCCAAGGGTTCCGTCACGCGTGACCCTCCAGCTTACTGGCCCTCCTCTGGCTCACTTGTCGTCGAAGGCCTTTCTGCGCGCTATTCAGCGGAGGGACCCGACGTCCTCCAGAATATTTCCTTTGAAGTTCGCTCTGGTGAGAGGATCGGTGTTGGTATGTATATTCAACTCGTTTCTGGTAGCTCCCACGTACTCACCTTAGCCTCCCTCTCATGCCGTAGTTGGCAGGACTGGATGTGGAAAGAGCTCGCTTGCTCTGGCCCTCCTACGCATGATGCCAACAGCCGGCCGCGTTCAATTCGACTCCCTGGATACAAACGGGCTGGATTTAGACGCCGTTCGCTCAAATATCACCATTATCCCCCAACAACCAGAACTTTTGAGCGGAACTCTGCGCCAGAACCTCGACCCCTTCTCGGAGCATGGGGACGCCGTGCTCATGGAGGCACTGCACGTTTCAGGTCTATTCAGTCTTCATATCGAAGATGGTAAATCCAGAATGGATCTGGACTCGCGCATTAGCGGCGGCGGCGGGAACCTCAGTCTTGGCCAGCGACAGATCATCGCTCTTGCCAGAGCCGTCGTTCGCCAAAGCAAGGTTCTGATATTGGATGAGGCTACTGCGGCGACAGGTGAGTACCTGCGGCTTCCTCTCCAATAATCCAAGTATCGAGCGCTCAACGCGCTATACTCCTCTCTCAGATGAAGAGACAGATTCGCTGATCCAAACCTCAATACGCGAGCGCCTTGAAGGCACCACAGTCATTACTATTGCTCACAGACTCCGAACGGTGATGGACGCCGATCGTGTGCTCGTGCTGGACGGGGGCAACGTCGTCGAATACGATACACCGCATGCGCTGCTACTCAGAGATCAAGGGCTGTTCAAATCGATGGTTGAGGCTAGCAATGAAAGGCTTCAGCTTTACGAAATGGCCTTGAAATAAGTAGCGGCAGATTTCATTCACTCATTCTTTGTCCACACATTCCTTTTCCCTTCACCTTTTTTCTTGGAACTTCAGTATCTTATACAACCAATTGTATGTGTACAGCAAATTCAAATCAAACAACGTCCCTTGGTAATCGACTTCCATCGCAACGGAACCACTGCCGACTATGGCCGTCTGTTCTCCCCTAATAATATGTACACACGCCTGGACAAGTTCGCCGATCAGATTGTCTTATAAAGTACTGCGTAGGTGAGGATCAAAGGTTTCATAAGCCAGAGAGTTTGCCCGCAGAACTCGATCGTCCAATATCGAGACTTCGCTTGCAGTTGGAGCGGTTATTAGTATCCGTCTATTTTCCGAAAACCTGCGTGCGAAAACAAGAACAAAACAAAGAAGAGAAGATCAGCCATCCAAAGCCCACTACTCATCAATACCCCATTTTCCGACAATCTCCATCGCCTTCATATCCCCGGCCATAACCGCCTCGTCTCCAATAACCCGGCCCACCATCTCCCATGGATCCTTTCCTCCACCAAACTGCAACACCTCCCTCTTGTACCTCTCGCCCATTTCTCTGTCCAGAGGGTTCGCTTTGAATAGCGTCCGCCACACCTTGCTTGCAATCGCCCGGTCGAACAGGTACGAGTAGTACGTGGCGCCGTATCCATAGAGATGGGAGAATTGCGTCTGCCAAGCAGTACCTCTGACGGATGGCACGACTCCGATCGAATCCTGGAGCTTGGCAAACTCGGATGTGCTAGAGAAGCCTGGGGACTTCACGATGGGGGAGTGGTAGACTTGGTCCAGTGTAGCCATAAGGATTTGAGTGTGGGTGTCTAGAGCTAAGAACGGCTGGTGAATGGCCTGGAGAGCAGCCGGCGTGGAACAAGGAATGTTCTGGGCAGGCGACATCAGGGCGAGGACCGAAGGCGACGAAGCAAAGTGTTCCATTAATACTGATGGAAGCTCGACAAAGTCTGTCGCGCATCTGGTTCCAGAGACGTTGTGATAATCGGTTCTGCCAATCATAGCTATATGATCCGGTGAGTATATCCTCAAAGCAAAGAAGAGATATAGCCGCTTACAGTGCATAGCGTGTCCCATCTCGTGGAACAAGGTCTCGATTTCATGAGGTGACAAGATTGTTGGTCCAGATCGATTGGTTGGCCTTGCAAAGTCGCAAAGCAGGACGGCAACGGGTAGTTGATACGATTTTCCATCCCGATTCCCATGGCTGCCCTCTATCTCGTCCTCCCATTTCACCTCGCGATGAGCCTCATCCAGACCAAAATCCGCCTGGATGTCATCGTCATCTACCCGCCTAGAGCACTGCACCGTATAATGCGCAGCACCGCCCTGTTTTCCCTCCCTCGCCCAGAGATCAACATATAGCCATCCGACAACGCCATCCTGCTCGTCTACCACCTCGAGCTTGTACACATCGGGGTGCCAAATCTCGCCTGGTCGGACAGGCGACGCACGCAAATGCATGCCAAAGATCCGAGTAAAGAGAGAACTAAGAGCACGGAATGTCGATCCGACCGTTGGCGAGATGATTGACCATCGGGGAGACGGGGGTGGGTCAAAACGAGAGGTATCGACGGAGTATCGGGCTGCGTAGAAATCGCGATCCCAGGCATGTATTGGTGGTGGATCTAACTCGTCAATATGTGTCTGCTTGCACAATGAGAGCTTGTTGATTTCTTCAAGAGCCAGCGGTCGGTGATGCTGATTTAGAGCTTGCAAAAATTGCATGACGTTCTCTTAAATTTTAATGAGAGTTAGGACCGAAAACTTGAAATCCTGCCAAAAACCTACCTGGACGCTTGGCCATTTTTTCTGCCAGGATCATCTCACCATAACTCTCTTTTCCGACTAGCTCAGCGAGCTCGCTTCTGGCCTCGAGCAGCCGTTCGAGAGTCTGTACACGGGCATCATCTTTGATGTTGGCCGCCATCCAGAGCCTCTTTCGCATCTCCTCTTTCGGTGCATACCGCGCTATCATGGCAGCTTCCCACGAACCCATCTCCACCTTGAGCTTTCCCATCATAGACGCTTTCTTTCGAAACGCCTGTAGGACTCCAGTGGGCATCCCTGCAAGCTCAGATATATGAATTGATAGACTCTCATGAGGCTCGGACGATTCGAGGAGGAATTGGCGCCCAAGAACCAGAATTTCATCGGAGAGAGACACGAATTGGCGGCGGTGGGCATCTGAAAGATGGATGCATGATTTCTCGAAATCACGCAAGAAGATAAGGGCGACTTGGCGCTCTTCGTACGTTAAGGTGGGGCCGATTGAGGGATCCTTTAGCACTTGCGAAAGGACCTATGTTTTCCAAACTATCAAGAAAGATGCTATGCGTTAGAGAAAGGTCGTACGCACATCATATAGCCCAACCTCTGTATTCAGGACATTCATATAAAAGCACATATGTTCATATGCGCGGTTTGCCGCCTCGACCCACTGTCCATCAGGATGCGCATGCCGTACAAGCTCGGCCATATCAATTACCCCGCACAGCAGATCACTGAGCCTATCAAGGTTCTTCACCACCTTCCTCAATTCACCTGGCTCCTCCCTCGCGCGCAATATGCGCTCCACGACCTTTTGAGCACGCGCCAAAGTTCGCTCTGCAAGTGCGTCAAAGTCATGCGGTGATGTGAGGTGTGGACGGAGGAAGAGACCCGTGGGATGGAGCTCGGAGGTGCGCGAGGACGAGGCCGAAGGATGATCAAAGAGGGTACTCATGTTTTCGGCGTCGGTTTTAGCGGTAGCGGTGGCCAGCGCAGCAGAAGCCCACCCTCTGGCGACGGGGAAGCGGTGGGGGCGAGCATGGCGAAGGAGAGCTCGCGAGCTCGTCGTTGAGAGCAGTCGTCGTGTGTGTCGCGCAAGCATGAAATGGTGAATCGAAGACAAGCTTAAGCTTCGCGACGTGGGGAATTATGTAACACGCCATGGTCATTTTGAAATATTGACGATGCCAGCCTCCTGGCATGCATCGAGCACTATTATTTTGTGCAGGGTATTTACTAGCTACATACATCAAGTGCTGAACTGCTTTTGGTTCATAATCTGAACAATCTATGGTCGGAGCAAGAAGAGAGGAGCGGTACCTTGGACGCCTTGAGCCCAAAACCCTATGTGCAATAGAAAAAAGAGAGAGCGATGATCAAGCCAGCAAGCAAGCAAAAGAAGGGAAAAAAATAATGAGCATACTCCAGTCGGCAACCGGGACGTGATAAAACGAAAAGCAAGCAAGAATACCATTGGCACATCCTACCTTCCAATCAAGGGCCCCGTTCTTTTGAATCGTCTAGTCCGCACTGTCCCACTCCTCAAACCAGACGAGCTCCCCCGCATCGTCCTCCCTGCTGAGCCCCTAACCATTTCATCCAGAGGCATCGGGAGAGGGTTAACATAACCCCGTCGACCCACCTCACTGCCACGACCAGAAGAAGTGGACCAGCCAAAGCCAGCATCCTGTCCACGGATAATAGTAGGAGAGAAAAACCCCGTATTGCCATTCGCCTGAGGCGCCCAATACTGCGGGTGCACTTCCTCTGCCATGCCCTTATCCTCCTCATTCCCATTCCCATCCATAGTCTCGGAAACAACGGTGGTAGGCTGGGGATAGACCCCATCGTTGGTATTAGAACCGGGTTGGGAACCAGAGGTGGAGTTGTTCGAAGTTGGCAGAGCGCGCCACCCCCCAGCCACAGGTGAATCCCCAAACAACGACATCGACGCTCGCATCGCCGCGGCCCGAGCCTCAGCTGCAAAATTAGCCCGAGCCGGCCCATGGACACCAAACACGAAAGGTGAATCACCACCCGAGCCTGGCGTCGGCCCAAAATCAATTCTCTCCTGCAAATAATTTTCGAAATTATTCGTGAAGCCCCGATCCAAGATCTCATCAAACGACTCGGGCGTACTCCGCGATGCGGGGACGGATGCGGGCTGCGGCGGTGGGGGTGGGAAAATCGAAAAGAGTTGTGAGTTCAGAGAATTGCGGCTGCTTCGTCCACGGGCTGTTCGTGCGCGTGTGGCGCGCTCGTTACGAGTTGCTTCCTCCTCTTCGTCAGTTGGACTGAATGAATACAAGGATTATGAGTAATCGGGTGATAAAAGCGCGGAGTATGCGCTAAGACGCACATTTCCTCTCCATTAGCATCAATTCGCGCTGTGTGCAAGAAACCCGCCGCGCGTCAATATACTAAAACTAGCCATAAATGTGAGGGAACGTACCCCAGCCTCTTCGTCTCCTCCCGCCTACTCCACTGGAAGACACAAAACCCCCGCTCCGCCGTGTTATCAAGTTATCCATGATACTCTGCCCTTCTCTGAATATACCTGCCATGTCGTTGTGGCTCTGCTGCAGCTCACTTACGGAGCTAAGGAACCAGGGTAAGGACCCACCAGAGGCGGGTGAATCGAAAGTCGTCTCAGCAGTGGTTGGATCAGGGCTAGCTGCTCCGGACGCAGGAGCTACACGCTGGGTGGCTGATGTAGCGGGTGGGGGAGTAGAAGCTGGCATAAGTGGTGGAATAGCTGACGGCCGTCCGCGGGTGCTCGCGGCCAGATGGCGTATACGAATCGTAGTCGATGGCTCGCGTTCTCCCCTGGTACCGCCAGGCGCTACGCCTGCCATGCCTTCAGACCGAGGCTGGTCGGATGCGGGACCAGGCGTGGTCCTATCAGGAACGGGCTCCCCATCATGCATGTAGATTCTATGAACATGCTCCTCCCCATCCGCGTTCAGCCTCCTCCTGATCCTGTAGGTCCTTCCTTCAGACGAATCAGGATTTGGTATAACAATGTTGAATCGGTGTAGGACGAGGGGTGGAGGGTGACTGCGGTCCTGTGACGTAGCTGCGGACGACGCCTGAGAGGGTGCAGATGGATTCTCGTCGCGACGCGATCGGGCGCGCGCAATAACGCGCCTCGCTAAACTCGTGGATGCGTCCGTAGTATCTCTATCCCTCTCCCTACTAGCGGCAAGTGTCGACCATGGCGCAGGCCGCCATCCCGGTCTAGGGGAGAACAATGAGTCCACTGGCGGTTGGGACTGCGAAGCGGTGGATGAGGGTCGCCGCCCATAGAACGAGAAAGCAGACGAATGTGGCCAGCGGCGGGCAAGGGCCAGTTCCTCCGGAGAATAGAAATCGAATAAAGGTGGGGGTGGCGCTCCTTCTTCCCCGCCCATGTTCACATCAGGCGACTCTGACCTGCCACCGACGGTAAGGGGCGGCATCGACATGCCGAGTAAGATAGCAGAGTGGCGGGGGCCTACGTTCTGGTTAGGATCTCGCTCATTCGCATTCTCTGGTGCAGCAGCTCTGACCCGCTCAATTGCAGCTCGGAGCCTTGCTTGAACAGCGTCAAGGGCTCGAGAGGTGTCTGTCCAGACTGCCCCCAGTGGGCTCGACATGTCTCCCAGATCAGGAGAAAGACCGCGGGGAAGGGCGTCGAATGGGTTAACGAGTGGAGGGATTGCGATTGGTGGGCTTTCCGAGGAATGTGGAGCCGTAGCGGTAGCCGAGTTTGTGTGACTGGCGGGAGGGACGCCACGCATACTCCTAATACGATCACGTATCCTTGCTGCTTGTTCGGTTATCTGACCAACTTCTTGGGTGATATTTTGCAGAAGGCTCGAAGCAGGAAGTGGGGATAGTGTACTTGAATTCCCTAATGGCTCCTCCGGTGTACTTGAAGCGCGAGGGTGTAATACTGGGACCAAGGAGGGGGGCTCAGATAGGCTTATCTGGCCGACGGAAATTGGGTTGACGGCCTCTTCTTGAACTAGAGCAGTGCTGGTGGCTGAAGTCGAGGATTCTGCCTCCACACTGCTATTCCCACTGTGGGGGCAAGACACATCTGAGCAAGGAGAGAAGGTGCAGACATGAGCAGCGCGTGGTTCAGGATATTCTTGCGTGACTGGTACGGTGAAGATGAGATTGGGCTGTCGTCAAGCGTTGAGGGGATAGTGGAAACACGTACTACGTTCGGTCAATGAGTGGATGGGCCTGCCCATGATATTACTCGAGATGAAAGGAAGCAGCTAATGGCCAAGTTGGATAGTGGCGTCGCTGTCGTCGTCGCGGCCAGTAGGCGTTGACGATGAACACGAAATCAGGAGACTTTGCAAGGACGAGCGTCACCGTTGATGTCAAGCCGTGGCGTCGAGTGTGAAAATTGCCGATCCGGAAAATACCCAAAGAATGGCCAATCCTTCCCACAGCCATTTGCTGGGTGCGACAATAATTTTTTTGTCGCGCTGAGCCCATAATTCTGGTACTGGTACTGCATTAATATCTGGTGGCTTTCGGTCTCCAAATTTCGTCGCTTGTTGGTTCGGCCAAGCGCCTCAAGGCGGCGCACGCGCAAATCCCAACTCCGGGCCCTCATTTCCTAGACCCTACCCAGGTGAGATTCGCGAGAAAGCACCTTGCAAAACCCCTCGTACTCTTATAGCCATCCTGGGCGCCCATGGCTACCGCTTGCGCCCAGTTACTGCCTTTTGAAAGCCCTCACTCTGTGAAAGCGCTTTCAAAAGCGGGTACTATGGACAGCAAGCGGGAACACGAGGTTCAAGCTGGAAAGCAAGCTGCAAGCCTACCATTGCGATCCTACAGGACACATGTGACGGTACAGAATACATAGGTGCATCAGAATCCTACTTCTTGTTTTCATCCACGAGCCAGCCGCTTATCAAAAAGGTGGCTCTTGCCTCCCATACCGGTAGACGTACACAGGGAACGGCTGACACGAGGATGCTTTAGTCGAGAGAGTTCGAGAGTCCAATACTTCATCATTCACGCCCACACTATGCCGATCTCTTTGGTCGATGCACCTGCTTGCTCTGCAGAAATATTGCGTAGATCAATTTCGCAATCAGCTTCGCGTACCATCTGCCTTCAAGTCTTTAAGTCCGTGGCAGTCTCATCAGGCAATACCTCAGAAACTTCGTTGAAACAAAGCTACAGGCTATCCACCCTAAGCGCCAATGTCAAAGGAAATTACCGTCAATGGACGAACGTATATCTGTGCTTTAGAGAAGGCTTCAAGCCGCCCTAGCCGTGCGTTTGACTTGATGCGCAGTGAAAGTTACAGGGGTTACATTCCTCCCTCTCTTTTCCTTCTGCACTTCTACTAGACCAACAGCGTCCATCTCCCGCCGATGCTGTTGGCGTGGGCGCTAATCTTCCGACTCGTGCGATAGATCCTCCGCTATGGCTCAGGCACGGGCACGACAAGAGAGTTTTGCTCAGTCACTTCATTCAAGCAATAGCGAAGAATGCCTATGCCCTCCCGGGCCGTATTCCTGCCAAGAGCAACCGAGTATTGGAAGCCTGCAATGAGCGCCAAAAACTTTGTGCCTGGTTTGCGCTAGCAAGCGATATTTCGACATTGACTTGTCTCTTCTCAAAGACGATACGGGCTGCGCGGGCAGGCGGATAAATGCTCACAATAAGATGAAGCATCCCGCGCTCGCATCGGAATCTCTAGATCGGGCGACTTGCATTCTTCCTTCTCTCTTTGATATGGCAGAAACTGTTGTGGACATCAGATCAATTCTGAAACCTTTCGGAGCTCCAGGCCCTCGGATCCTCTGGTGCGTTTTGCAATGACTGGTCTAGTATACTGGAGAAAAGACAGCTCAGAAGGCCATGCATCCAAATTGCAGTACATCTGAGCTTCTCCACGAGAGCCCGCCGGTGGTATACACGTGCTCCCACCGCTGGTCCAACCATCAGGTAGACACTCTTGGTGCCATGGAAGAGAACGCTCAGTCATGTTTCTCTAATCGAAGTATTCGTCTTGCACCCGCCAATCTCATCTTGTCGCTATCAATGACGCATATGTCAACGTTCTGCCCGCTGCCCGGAACTGCATACCGCATGGTGCCCCCTTCCTACTCTCGGATAACTGGGTCATGATGCTTCGAAAAGGAAAGGAAAATGCTTAAATACTAGCAGCTACGACCCTTTGAACCCGCATACTACCTTAAACTCGCCATCCCACCATGCTCCTGCTTCGTGCCTTAACACTCACCCCGCTTATCACGTCCGTCCTCGGGCAGCAGATCTATGATATCGTATGCCTCCTTAAGTTCCAATCAAATGCAGCAGCTACGCTAAGCCCTTCGTGTATTTCTTGGACGTAGTGGGAAACAACTTCGGACAATGCCTCATCCAAGTTCAAGTCGCTTGGATTGCCTGTCATCAACTTCGTGACACCCGGTGCTGCAGGGGCTGCAAATATACAAGTCAATGATGGCAGCGTCTACCAACAGGTATGCCACTTTGTGCGCGATTGTCAAAACAGATAACGAATCGCCCTCATCACAGATGGATGGCTTTGGCGCCTCGTTGAGTATGCAACTTCAGAGTCATTGGTAATGTTGTGGATAGAACCTCATTCACGCTCATTTTTTAAAGCCGACTCTTCCGCCAAGCTCTTGTCCGGATTGAAGGTATATACCGCACCTACCCCGCAACCCACACTTTTTGCTCAATAGAGCTCTTGCATTCTAGTCTTCCAATTCGAATGCTTATTGGGAGCTCCTCAGAAAATTATGGGATGGTGATTATTGTACTCTCCTCTCAGCGCAGCTTGCTTTCAACTAACACTCGTACTTGTGTAGTGACGGATGGCGCGAATTCTGCGGGAATGTCCGTCCTTCGTATCCCAATCGGAGCATCCGATTATTCGGATAGAGGTACGTGAAACTGGTACCATAATGCAGCGGTTCGAATTATTTATTTTTCCTATGCATGGCAACAGCGTACACGTACGATGACGAATGGAACGACACGGCCTTTTCAAAGGTCTCGGCGGACAACACACCTTCTTACGTCTGGACCACACTCGCCGATATTAAAACAATTCAACCCAACATTAAATTGTTTTTCCTTCCCTGGAGCCCGGTATGCCCTACATGTCCCTCCTATTTATGCACCGACCGTTAAGTATTAAGCATATCTATAGCCGGCTTGGTTGAAAGATAGCGCTGTTTTGAACGGAGGAAGAGTGTGGGCTGATCGATCCAGCCAACGTGAGTAAACGATTCTTGGCCAGTCACTATACAGCGACGCTTGCTTAGCAGCTGATATCGTCCACGACAGTTGCACAGTATTTATTGAAATCGCTTCAAGCGATCAAAAACAAGGGGCACGACGCCTATGCAATTAGCATCCAGGTATGCTCGATGTGCATAAAGCCGAGTTTGGCGGCGGCCACTTACTCGAGCTATGTTCTAGAATGAGCCCGAGAACAGCCAGAATAGCTACCCAACAACGCTTGTAAGCCCCGAAGTCGAGGCGCAAGTCGGCCTTGCTTTGAGAACGCTCTTGAACAACAACGGCTTCAGCAAAGTCAAGATCATCGGTTACGAGCACAACTGGGACCACGCAGCCGCTCATCCAGTCACACTGGTACGATGAATTGCCATATTGCTGCCTCGCTGAAAGGTTCCTAACCTGCGGGACCTCGTGCTGTCTAGATGAACAACGGTGGAAGTGCATTTGCGGGAGCTGCTTTCCACTGTTATGCAGGAACCGGGCCTGAGCAACAAGAAGACTTCCACAAAGCATATCCCAACAAGGAGGTCTACTTCACCGAGTGTAGTGGGTCGTACGGCTCGAACTGGTGGGGAGATATCAAGGTAAGATCAGCATGGCTTTCTTGGGTGCTCAATATCCGACCGAGCTGACCAATAATCTCGCTTTACTGCAGTGGAACATGGAGAAAATGTAGGCCACTGTGTCTTAACAGTTCGCCACGCAAGACTGACTCTGCTTGGGTACTACAGCTTTATCGGCGCTGTGGAGCATTGGGCTCGCACAGGTATGCTTTGGAATATAGCGCTCGACGGTGCGGGGAAACCCGTCCTCCCAGGATTTGGTGGGGGTTGTGCAAACGGCCTCGGATGCCGCGGTGTGGTCACCATCTCCGGCTCGAACTACAGCTTGAACCAAGAATGTGAGCCTCGAGTAGTTTTGTACTCCCACCTACCTACGTCTTCCAGTCAACTGACAACAACTTGATGTCCGACAGGGTATACGCTCGCGCATGCGAACCGCGCCACCAACCCCCGAGACGCGAATGGACCTTTCGGGCAGCGTATCGGCGTCACAGTCGGCGGTGGAAGCTCGATGGACTGGGCACTCAAGGTCACAGCATTCAAAACTACGCGGATCAGCTCGGCAGAGTGGAATAGGTATTCTCTTGTGGTCATGAACTGGTTCGTTGTATTCTGCCTGGTGGCTCTTTGGTATTGCGCCCCAACTAAACCTGATCTTTTCAGGGCGGACAACCCCGTAAAGTCTGTGACGACAACCATTGCTTTCCGTGGCAAACAGGTATGAGGGGCCCATAACTTCTGATCATGTTCCTTGACCATCGCTTAATCTCTCTGCAAATCAGGCCACTTACACGTTCAAGACGGGCGTTACCACGCTGTGGTGGTACGCACAAAACTAAACCCTTCATCGATTCATCCATGGGGGCAACGTCAAAAACGTAGTGTCGTATCTTTGACAATATAAATCGACTGTGCACATGCCGAAGCCTGTTCAACCGAAGTGTACGGAGAGTCACCCAAGGCCAAACACTTTCTAATCCTTGACAGTAAACGAGTTCCCTCGGTCTGTCTTGATGCCCGAACATAATGTTTATTAAAGAGAGACGAGTCCAAAAGTCCGATAGAGCAGCTAGCTAAAGCTAGGGCAATTTACATTGTAATGAGAGTGAGATGCCAATTGATGCAGGCTCGGAGTAGCCTGATCAACTAGTATTTATAAAATTACGCAAGAAAACGCGGCTTTTTGAAGCGATGAATATCATCTTCGGCAGCACGTCCAAGGTTGCGCCACGCTTCTAGCAGCCTGACATCTTCAGCGGCCACGCCGACCAACTGCTCGGCCATCCAAACGTCTTGCGCATCAGGATCCGGGAAGAGGCGCTCCTCTGTTGGGCAAACAAGCCCACGTTCGGGAAGCGTGTTGTTTAAGAAGTACGCGGCGACGGCTTTTCCTGTGCAGAGCGAAGCCATGGCGAGCGAGCAGTGCTTTATATGGATGGTGGTCAGCATACCCAGCAAAGATCGACTCGGCGAAGAGATGGAGGCCTCACCCCGCTCCCATCTTGCACAATAAGACGCGAATTCGACAAGAGACCAGCAACAGCCCTGGCATTGACAACCGGTGTAATAGGCTGCAAAAGGCTTCAGAAAAAGGATCCTCCAAGTAAAGATATCTGAGCACAGCACTCACATCCGCGGTGTTCCCAATAACGAGGATATCATTCGAAAGCGTAGCGTTGAACGGCCCCGTGAACCGCTCCGTCTCGCGCGCTTTCCAGTGATGGCACATGAAACTCGTCTCTATGGCGCCGAAATGCGGTGCCACTTCCAGCGCCTGGACAATTTCGTCCACTATATCTTCGACAGCCGTATCAAAGTCCAAATTCTTCGGGACGGGAGTGTCTACGCAGGTAACGGCGTTGATCGCCACGGCGGTAGTAGCCGGCTTAGTCCCCACCTCGACGTCGTCTTGCATCGCATCGAGAATAAGCTTGCCATCCTTCTTGTGAACCGCTGCGGCGAGCTGAGAAGCGAGAGCAGGCCAGCCCCTGGGCTTGTACATGGCGGCAAATATCAAGCCTAAAGATCGCATCAAACAGCCATAGGTCAGCCCATCAGAGCTCAGGCAGATTCGGAGTTATGCAGGTGTCCGACGTACCTCGAACCATTCCAGATGTCAGAATGCCAGGTCGCTTAGCCGTCGGCACAGGAAGTGGGTGCTCATACAAGTCTGAAATTAACGCGTCGATATCTTTTCTGATCGACTTGGCGGTGGAGGAGTCGGTTGCGAGAGCACATCGCTTGGGGCCAGCCTATGATGTGAGACGAGGTTACCGAATGTTGCTGGGCTCAAGCTGAAATGTATAACTAGATGGCAACGCTCACATTTGCACACGCAGTCAAAAAATTGTGGTAAGCACGCTCTGTGTCGACAAAGTCGTCTGCGTAGAATAATCCAAATATGAGCGTGTGAGCCAGAGTTGGAATGACTTGGGGGCATACCTTTGCCCCAGGTGTAGGCTGGCGTCGAGCTCCACGTCACTGGGTCCTTTCGAATTACCACATTAGCTTGAAGTTCGAAAGAACAAAGACGATAAAAAAAACATACAACAACGCCATCAATGGCAATGCGCCCAACTCGGTCAGGGAACCTATATAGGTGGAAGTTGATCAGTATGGTCTCAAAATCGCGCACGCCAGTCCCAGCTTACATGTTTACAAAGTAGCTTCCTATGACAGTGCCTGTCAGCAGAAGAGTGTAGACAGCAGTTCAGCAACTAGCAAGGCATCTCTTGACCCTTCAAGTATAATTCGTACCATATGAGAAGCCCCAAAAATTACTAAATGCGCATAAGGATTAACGAATTCCATTAGCCCCTGCTCCACACCTCGGCGACAAGGAAAAGGGTCTACTTACACAGGCGCATCCCCCTCAAGCGCCCTCGACAAGAGCTCCAAATCCCTCACAACAGTCGCGGTACCAACGTGCTTCAGTGCTTCCCCCGTGCGTTCCTGACACAATTCCGCGAGCGCAGCAGCTCGGGCGTTCACTTGGCGCACCTGAGCCGTGAAAACCGCACGATCCACTGGGGAGCTGAGGTTACGCGACTCGAGCGGAGATTCCTGCTCCGTGTGGACGAAGAACACGTCTTGGTCGGTCTGGTTTGCAAAGCATTCGATGCGGGGTCTGCGTCAAGTAAAGTCGTGTGAGAAAATCAAGTCAATGATAGGTAATTGGCGCGGTGGATTTTAGGAAATGGGTGGACAAACGTGGTTTGATTGATCCCCCTCGGGTCCCAAGAAACCTACCGAGAAGAACGTATGTATCCTTCAATAACAAAGCTAGACTACAGTGTATTTCAGTGGGAGCAACGTACAATATCATATCGCCCCTCCAACACGTCCGAGATTTGCTTTCCCGCGCGATAGATGAAATTGACGCCACCCCCACCAGGTCCACCTTTGGACAAGACTCAGGTTAATATTGCAAGGATTGTTTGTGATGCATCCACAACGCTAGATTACAACAAAAGTGGCTCTGTCAGAAATGCATAGAAAACAAGTGTATCTGACACCAGTACTCACTACCAGGATTAACCAAAAGACTCCCGAGCTTCGGCTCCTTGCTCGTCGCGAGATACCTCCCCACAGAAAGACTCGCCGTCCCCAGCGTAGGGTTATGATAGTCGAGCGGGACCTCCAGGCGCCCGCACTCGTATCCCTCCCCGCACGGGGCCCAGTCTATCGGGCCCTTGGGGAGAGTAGGGCTAGCGGGCCTGCTTAGGTTTAGGCCCAGGTTCAAGTTGGATGGAAAGAATGGCCAAGAGACAATGAGTGTGCCGGTAAGGAGCGAGAGGAAGAGCTTGCGTCGCTGACTGGACGCCCGTGCGGGTGCGAAGGACGCGATGATGTCGTTTCGCTCAAAGTCGATGTCGCCGTCGGGGAGCTTCATGTTTGCTTCATGTATTTTGGGGCTGGGAAGATGTGCAGGCTAGTACTTATAGGCGCGCTGAGGGGGCAGTGGGGTGTTATTTGGTGCAGCCAAGTAGACTCAGGATTCAGAGGGTTCGCGTGTAAATCTTGCGAGATGTACAATGCACATTCATAATAATTAATAACGATGTCCAGTTTCCCCCGAATATTAGCTGCTTGGAAATTTGGTCGGGTCTTGAGCTTGAGCTTGATATATAATGACTATCGAGCATAGCGTGAGCCGGTGCAGCACAAGCCTGTGGATATGTTGAGTTGTGCATGCAGTGGACGTGCCAGTCACGCGTCACGGGTGACGCGGACGATTCAGAGTCACGTTCGGTTTCGTTCCAATTTCCGATGCCGCAGTGACTCGAAGCGCACTCGGAGTACTTTGCCACCAACAACTCTGGAGTCTGCGGTGGTTCGCCATCACATATGTGCATCACACTCGTACAATATTAGCCGCAAGACCATTGATCGTCCATTCTAACTCTGGCAGCCAAGGCCCAGTCGAGAAATCATGGGCACTCGAGGTTTCAAAATCTACCGGCACAAGGCACGGTACTTCGTCCATCACAACTACTACGACTCGTATCCCGAAGGCTTCGGCCTCGTTGTCTTGTCGGAGGTTCCCCATGGCGGCGAATTCGAGGAATGGCTGGCGCGCATGCGGGGGCAGCTCGACCTGGAGCTCGAACTGTTGGAGGCAAGCGGATGTCCGAGTATTGATGACCACCCGGAGAGCTTTCCTGATTGGGTCACTGGAGCCTCGCAGGAGTAGGACAACTATAGCTCGGAATGGACCTACGAGCTCGACCTCGACAGACTCGTGTTTCACGTTGACAACCGTCCGGTGTTTCGGCTTGACTGTGTCCCGCCCGAGGATGTGTTCTTGCAGGCGATCTCGTTTGATAATTATGGCGGCAGGGCTTGCACAATTTCTGTGCCTGACCAGCACCGCTATAACTGGAAACCCACCCCAAGTCCTGTTGAAGACGGAGTGGTGGACACGTATCGCAGCTGCGCCGAGGCCGTTATACCCATCCACAAGCTCCTCGGTGTAGTGGAGGGTCTGCCGCACGTAGAACAGGTCTGGACAGAGCCTCTCGAAATCACGATTGGGCAGCTGATGATCAAATTCAGCCTGGTCATCAAGGAGCTGGAGAGCCGCGCATGCTGGACTGAGCTAAGGGAGATCGAACGGATGCTGGGGCTGGCAACTGCGCACGCAGCGTTCAAAGTGTGCTTCATCTCAGACGTCTCAGAGAAACCGTTCTCGGCAGATACTGAAAAAGAAACTTGGTGGGCGCGGAGTAACGCGTGCGTGTGACTCGCGACACCGAGTGGAGCATGCAGGCGGCTATCGTGCGGCTCCGGGAAGAAGCGATGAACGACGAGGTGGGCAGTAGTAGTGCGCCGAACATGGTGTGCGGCGTTGTGACTTCTGTCTACCATCTCGTGATTGTGAGTATCGACAGGGCGGCGGGCGGCGCGGTAGAGCATACGCTGGCTCTTGAGTTTTTTCCGTCCTTCTATGCCGTGTCGCCGTCCCTCGAGATTCTCGGGAGAGACGCTGGCGCAGAACCTCGTCGCTAGCACCAACAACCCCGAATTTGCTTATTTCTCCGGCTCCTCACCTTCCGACACGGCCAAAAACTGCTCCTCCTATATCCACTTCTGGGCAGGTATTACCCACTGCTCTCTGCTGTCGATGGACAACACTCCCAGGAAACCCAGGACTAGGAAGGAAAAGAGGAGGAACCATACCCCCGTCTCGTCTCTGCTAAATTCATCATGGTTGTCCGCGGGACAGTGGCGACCATCCGTCTCGCGCCACCCTCTTACTTACACGGCCATGGTAGTGGCAATTATCAGATTACTGGGCGTTCTATTTATGCCCACGTACCTTTATGCTCCGGCTGATTGGAATGAATCGATTTGTTTACTCGCGCGTTTTCATTCTCAGTGGTACTAATCATTCTCCCTCTTTATTTTCCCCTACTTTCTTGCTCACTCTCCTTGCAACCGGGCTCCCGGTATTCTTTAAGCAGATTTTACGGCCATCTAGTAGTTATTCATGGAGTAAACTCAAAGTGTTCTGGTGTAATTCTGCATTTACCACCGGTCCTCTGGGCTGCAAAAGATAGATCGTGAATGTAAAGATAAAGATCCTACGTTTCAAGGAATAGGGCGTAGACTATGGAGTTATGCAAACAGTGTACAGTGGTGGAATACATGAGTGGAAGACCGGGATGCATTGTACGGTGCAAAAAAAAGAGAGGATTGATATTACGCAAAAAGAGATACTCAATTGAGATTTTTCCACTTCATCCACTCGACATTCGTCGCATTGAAATTGACGCCCCGCCGTGCCCACCACTCCTTCGACTCCGACCCAGGCCGCACGGCGTCTTCGAGCGCCTCCTCGATGTCGCATATGCGGTACTGTATAGGCAGACCACTCTTGCCCCACCACTCGAGGACCTCAGGGCGGTTGTGACGCGTCGCGCCGGTGAGGACCTCGCGGTCATACATCATCTGCAGCCCGCTCTCGTGCCACCACCTTAAAACCTCAACCTTGCCCGCGCAGCTCGCATGCAGCACCGCAGCATTATCATACTTGAAATCCAGCTGCGAGCGCGCCCACCAGTCGAGCGCGTCAAACGTCGGCGCCTTCGCCGCGCTCTCCATCACGCGCCCGATCTTGAGCGGCAGCCCAGACTGCTTCCACCACGCGAGGACGGCAATATGGCCCTTGGCGCTGGCGTGCTCGAGCGAGGCCTCGGTGTATTTGAGCGGGAGGCGCGACTGGAGCCACCACTCGAGCACCTGGACGTGCCCGTTCGTCGACGCGTCGTCCATCGCGTCCGCCCGGTAGATTTTGGGAAAGTCGCCGCTGGCGAGCCACCACTCCAACACGCTCGTCCTTCCGAGCTGGGATGCAAGGTTGGGAATCCGTGCTCCGTCTACTCCATAGTGTCTTTCGAACGCTGGTCGGGCATTGTCACGGAGGTATTCGAGGATGTCGAGGTAGCCGAACCGGATAGCGACTCTTGCGCCAGCTTGCGTGAGGGACGTTGGATCAGCGCTCCGGACGCGAACGAGAGAGCCCGAGAGGACGGCCTCGTCCATGCGCGTCGCCTGCTCCCATTCTCTGGGCTGCTTTAGAGATGTTCGCACGCCTACAGCCATTGCCAGCTCCCAGTCGCCGACATGGTCGTGTATCTCAGCGAGGAGTTCCGCAGGGAGGGTGGGTGCTGGTTTTGGTGAGACTAATGGTTGCAGGGGGGTCTCATCTCGAGGGGGACTGGATCGGTGGGGAAGGGGCGAGTATGAATGGATGTCAAAGGCTGCGAGCCGCTCTGCGAGATCTTTTGGGGTGCCGTGCGTGGGGAGAGACCGTATGGAAAGGAAGAGGACAAGCTGGTCGCGCGTGAGCCTGGCGTAGGCGGCTGCGATGTCCGGTTGGATGGGGTGTGACTCAGGGTGGATGGCGTTGTCTGGAGACTGCAATTGCAAGCGTTACTGTCAGTAGACCGATACATGGAGGCCAGAAAAGACGCCGACCGATGCTCTGGGGGAGTATATCTGTGCGGAACGTGTGAGAGGCATGCCAACCCTGGGAGCACTACATAGTCAAGTGAGATACTGACTGCCATTGTCCGCCGGGGAGTTGTAATCGTATGGACATGCATATCGTGGTGCAATATTACGGCCTGCTTCCGACGGTTACTTACTTCTCCAAGCTCCTCGGCCAATATCGGATCCGAGCGCGGAGACGGGCCGAGAAGCTCGGATGCGGCTAGCCGAGAATTTCCTTTTTGACGCATGCAGTCATCTCATGACCAGCTCATAAGCAGGCCGAACCAGCGCAACTCTATCCACCATCTCCCCCTCCAGCATGACACAAGAAAACTACGAGTTTACGCACGACCGCCTCTCCTCACTCTGCAACCCCGACAAGACCCCCGTCGTCCTCGTCGCGTGCGGCTCCTTCTCCCCCATTACCTATGCCCACCTGCGCATGTTCGAGATGGCCCTTGACTACGCCCGCCAGAACACCGAGTTCGAGATCGTCGGCGGCTATCTCTCTCCCGTCAGCGACGCGTACAAGAAGCAGGGGCTCCTGTCTGCCGAGCGAAGGTATAGAATCATTTCTGTTGTGATTTTATTCCGTGTGTACCCATAGTGTTACTGCCCAGAACCGAAATGTGCCGACTGGCGTGCCAGGACACCAGCTCTTGGCTGATGGTCGACCCGTGGGAGGCCTACCAGAAGGATTACCAGCGCACCGCAGTAGTGTTGGACCACTTCAACTATCACATCAACGATGTTCTTGGCGGCGTACCCACCAAAGGTTGACCCCTTCTTGATTTATTGGCCACACCCATTTTGCTTATCACGCACACCAGACGGCTCGATGCGAAAGGTCAGAATCATGCTCCTCGCAGGCTTCGATCTCATTCAGACCATGTCGGAGCCCGGCGTATGGAGCAGATCTGATGTGCGTGCCCGAGTCATTTGCCATCGATCTTCGCACCCTTAAATTTGCTCATTTCGCCAACAAAACAGCTTGGCCACATCCTCGGCCGCTATGGCGCGTTCGCCGTCGAGCGCACGGGCTCCGACGTCGACGTCGCCCTCGAGTCGCTGAGCCAGTGGCGGGACAACATCTATGTCATCCAGCAGATGATCCAAAACGACGTGTCCTCGACCAAGATCCGACTCTTTTTGAAGCGTGGTATGAGCGTCCATTACCTGCTTCCCGAGTCGGTCGTGAGGTACATTTTGGAAAACGGGCTGTACAAGGACGACGGGACGCCGAACACGTCTGAATCGGCGCGGGCGTCGTCGTCGGGGTCAAAGAGCGCAGCATAGCCGGCGCTGCGGATTAGAAATAGATCTATTTAGTTGTAATTTTTGTTCTTCGTGTACATGTCGGTTTGTCATTTGGGAATTAGAAGGCTGGGATTTAAAGAGACAAATTTGCCCCTGTCGGACAGTCGGAGTGGGATTCTGGAAGCGAAAAGGCACACGGAAGCGCACGGGCCCGGTTGGCGTTGAGTGGGTGGGAGCGACGGCGTGTGGGGAGGCGACGGGTGTGCGTTGTTGGCCTTGACCGGGAGTTCTGGCGCGCAAAAGTCAGACTCTGGCTTTGAAAGCGAAAGGGATCGCAGCTGCACAGCGGACGCGAGACGCGTCGCATTTCCGCATCGCACCCCCCGCCTCGCACCCCGCCCGCCGCCGTCGCCGCGCCCGCACCGTCGCCACCGTATCGCCCAGCCCCCTTTCCCTCCAGTCCCACACGTAAGCTGCAACGTCCCTCCTTTGTCCCTCCACCGACGATGGTTCGCGCGACTCGCTCAACACAACTCGTCCCGGACGACTCCGACTCTATCCCAAACAACGCGTCACACATCTCGCCTCAGCGCACCAAGTCCACAAAAAAGCGGAAACGGGTCAGCGACGTCGCTGAACCGCCAAAAGAGAAACGCAAAAAGACCAAGGGCAAGATCATTGTGAAGCAGGAGCAGCAGGAGGAAGAGGAAGAAGAGGAGGAGGAAGAGGAGGAAGCAGCGCCCGTGCCCGCGCCCGTAGAGAATATCGTCGTCGAAGAGGTCAATGGTCGCCCTGCCTCGACGTTGGATAAAGATACGGCCGAGGAGGTGGGCGGTAATGGCGTCGAGGACGAAGATGAGGAAATCTTTCTTCCAGCAGAGGATGCCTCTCGGATTCTTGCAGTGCTCGAGCGGTAGGCTTATATTCCATCCTTCGTCCTGCCAAATCAAGCTCACCTCACCTCACCTCACCTCGTCTCCCAAGCCTCGACACCCACCATCTCCTCCACCGCACCGTCCCCCTCGATCCGTCGTCCTCCACCGCAATACCCGCACCCTCCCGCTCGCTGCGTACGCTCTTGCAGGAACCCCACCTCCATCCACTGCGGCTCATCCGCGCAGGCCTCAAGTCTCTCTTCCCGCAGCTCCTCACATCCCGCGCCGCTCCCACCGCCGCATACCGCGCCCAACACCGCTTCTGCGATACAGCGCAGAATCTTCTGGATCAAGTCGCCGAAGGGCTATCCGTACGCCTCGGAAGATCTTCAATTGACGCCCACCCCCGCGCTCATCCACATCCATCGACTTCAACCTCTATCTCACAAGCTTCGGATGACTCGGCGCCAACGAAGATCCAAAAGTATGCGTTGTATCAGCACCTCCCCAATGGCGAATACTTTACGTCTGCTGCGAGCTTGACGCCCGAGGAGCTGGCGACTTTGAATAAAGGTATGTCCCTTTTCAAAATTTTATCTGTGTGCGGGTATCGTTCCTTTGGCACCGGTACTAAACGTCTAAATCATTCCAGGTCAATCATCTCTACTTGCCGTCCTCCCCTCCGCACCCATCCCTCCATCCGAGGTCCCCACGCTCGGCACATACAGTGCGAAACGCACCCCAGCAAAACGCGTCAAAGTCGGCTCGTCCTCGCTATCCACTGCGACGTTCCTCGACTATGGGCCCTACGCCTCGTTTGCACCGAGTTTCGATTCAGAGGGCGGGTCGGTTGGGCGGCATGGGATTGGCGAGGTGGGGTGGATAAGAGGTAAAAAGGGCCGGTTTTGTCAGAGGTTGGTTATCGATGTTTCGCAGGATGGGAGCGGGAGTGAAGATGGGATGGAGGTGGATATGAGTGTGGAGGGAGGGAGGGGGCAGGGGCAATCTGCGATGAAAATCGACCCGCAGCTGTTGGGCTTGGAGTCGATTGATGTTGAATCCCGGTCTGACGTCCCGCTGGACCTGCTCGAGCCGGATGTGGTGGAATCCATCATGGAGAGTCTGGCGGATTTGGAGCTGGGCGAGGGGATCACAGAGTTGCTGGATAAGAATCGGCTGGCGCTGGGAAGGTTGGTGGAGTTGCAGGAGGATAGGTTTAGAGCGGGCAAGGAGGGGCAGGAGGTCGAAGTGGAAGAGGGAGGAGAGGAATGGACGTTAGGTGAGTGTCATAACGTTTTTCGTTATGAGGTGGGATCTAATGTTTAATGGTGAACTGCAGCGCAATCTATATTGCAGACGCTAACGACACTTGCGTCTCTTCGACCTCGTATTGCCTCTACATCAACAAACGTTGTCCCACTCATCCCACCGCCACATGTCCTACGCGCACTTCATCGTACACTTCCAGTCGCGCCCACACCCGGCTGGAAAGGTACACTGACGTCGTCAAAGGACACTGCACTCTGTGATAACACTACTATACGCGTGAATCCCGCCTCGGCTGCCACGCCGCTCCCTCCCGCTGCCGTCGCCCCCACCGCAGCAGGAGCAGCAGCCCCACCTGCTCACAATACACGGAGCCACACCACCCCGCGCCCACCGCCCAACACTGCTGGAGTGGCGCCCCCACCACCGTACCCGTATCCACCGCATCCAGCATACCAAGCACGTCCGCCGCCGCCTGCGACGCCTGCCCACGGCGCGACGAGCTATTACCCAAACTATGCCCAGACGCCGTATACACCCACCGCGCATGCGCATCCACATCCGCCAACGCCAGGACAGGGCGCGGCGTATCCGTATCCGTACCCGCCGCATGTGTACAGTATGGGATACGCACCGGGGACGCCTGGGACACCTGGGACGCCGGGCCAGCAGCAGCAGCCGTACGGGGCGCTGCCACCTGCAGGTGGACAGCGGGTGATCCCGAATATGGCGAAGGCAGGTCCCGGGGGGTGGGGCGGAGCTGTGGGTGGAGGTCTGCCGAGTCCGGCGTTGCCTGCGCATTTGAGGAAGGGTGCGGCTCCGGGGCAAGGGCAAGGGATGGCGCAGCAGCAGGTTGTGGCCGCTGCTGCTGCCGCTATGATGCAGCAGCAACAGCAGCAGCAACAAGCGCCGCAATATCAGACTCAGGCGCAGACATCGGCGGCGGGCGCGAGTGGCTGGCACTATTAAATTTTTTAGAGTGTATTCCTTCCACCTTTTTTTCTTCTTTCATTTCCCTGCCACTCTCCGCGTTTCTACATTCAAGCGCTAGTTCCCGTTACTACTTGTGAATCTATACACCGATTCGAGTGAAGTGTTTTTCCTTTGGCCTTTTTCTCTCCGTTCCGTCTCCCTTCACATTTGTTTCGTTTCCTTCACTCGGATGTGAAATTTTCAAATTCCAATGATTTATTCGAAACTTGTAAAAGCTTCAGATTCTGGTTCTTATCTTCTCTGTCGGCGTCCTTTTCTCCCCGATTCCCTTCCGTTGTCCCTTTTTTCCCCGGTCTCGCTACGTAAATCTTCTCGCGATCGGCTTCGTATATGATCAGATCACTTACACTGTCACCGGTTACCTACCTACTACCTATTACTACCTACTTACCCCTACCTTGTGCGCATCTTTAAACCTGTTGCTTTTGAATTCGGGAGATACGCGAATGGGTTATTAGTTGCTTCTTTCAGACCCTGGGGAGGGGATGTGATTGCGAGTGGTTCAACTGTGGTTGGAGAATGGGAGAATGGTACTCTGAAGAGCGGTACCGGTGTATATCGAGGGTGCTTCGTGTGGCATGGTGCTCCTTCTGCCGGAAAATATTAACAGTTGCGGGCCTTGAAACTTGGACATTAAGCTAATGGTCCCTGGCACGTACCCCATCCGGGCAGCTCGCGCTGCGCTGCGTGCTCAGCGCTCATTGCTTTATCACATTGTTCACATTCTTGTATTCCGCTCATGCCTCATATATAAGCAATCAGTGCAATCTTGGCACCATCACTGTCTTGATTACGCGACTTGATGATTAATGCCCGGTACACGTTTATCTTGGAAATGAAGTAAATTACGCCTCGAAGATAAGGACGATCGATAAGTTTGTGTCGGCGATTAACTGGTCTAGGGTGGGTTCCGGAAGAGCGTAGACCAGCGTAGAGACTTTGTGATAAGAATGCCGGTATCACACGGAATCACCGCAAAGCCGTAAGAATGAGCTTCGCTATCCCGAGGCCTCTTTGAAACACTGGCCGAAGCATTGATATTGTGATTTTTCGCCTATGTAGGTGTGTTCCATAATAGAAGAAATCATTGCAGCTGAAGAATGTTCAAAGTTCCCCAAACTACGACATCGGACAAAAGGGAAGAGTCGAGACGGCCAAGCTCGGAGTTGGCGTTGAGTTGGGCGCATCCCGACTCCGAGGCGCGCTGACTCAGCAGTGTATAAACGCTCGCCGCGCCGGAGCTTACCGGCGCTTGGATCTCGCCACCTACTTACACAGGCTCAATCCAAATGGCCACCGCGCGCACGATCCATCCATTGGTGCACTCATATCCTCTATGCTCATCTATTCCATATTATTCCGCGCAAACCAGAGCCACTCCCCCAGCTCGCAGACGTCGAATTTACGGGTATCCACGCAGCGACAAGTGGTACTACAAGTATGCCATGAAACACGGAGTGGGACTGGATAAGGATAGGAAGCCGGGGTGGGACATTGTGGGCTCGGCCGCTCTTCATATTATTGAGCGCGTCGGCTTCCGAATTCACCCCATTGGCGTCTTCATCAAAGGCAATCCCTACCTCTGCCTTGCGATCGCCTCGAACGACCCCCGCGACGACCTGCCGATGCCGCCGAAGGACCATGTAGAAGATATCATCAGGGTTCTTCAGGATGTCCTTGAGACGGATCGTCGGCCGCGACTCTGTGATTATAATCACCATGATGAATGAGTGGCGCACGAGGTCGTGGCATTCTGTAAAGCTCAATTAACCTACATACTTAAAGATAACTTATAGGTTTGTGCCGGTGATTAATTGGTCCAGGTCAGGAATATTGTGGAAGAGCGTAGAGGCTTCGCGATAAGGGTGCCGGTGCTACGCAAAACCACGGGCAGAGCGAGAATGAAGTTCGCAGCTTTCAAGGTCTCTTCGAGGCACTGAGGACATCTGAATGAGGTTACCGCAGTTGAAAACATTTAAATTACCCGAGCTCCCCAAAGTACGGCAAGAAAGGAAATCTCCCTTGAGTCGGCTATGGACAAGCGTTGAGTTGGGCGCGTGACGAGGCGCGCACCCATATGGATGACCAAGCCAACAAAGAATCATCTCGCGTCTTGGAGAACGCTCCCGAATCATGACTCAGCGGTACACAGGCGCAAATACAGGCTGCGCAACCTCCTGTATAAAGGTGTCATTCGGGGCAGCTCCTCTCCTCACTCCCACCACCATCCCCTCATCCCCCTCGCACACATCCACCCAACCATAACGTACGTCGCCGCTGCTCTTCCCCTGCCGCGCGCGCCTTGCCCGCTCACTTTCATTTTCTCGCCACCAGCATGCAGATCTTCGTTAAGACCCTCACCGGAAAGACCATCACCCTCGAAGTCGAGTCCTCTGACACGATCGATAACGTGAAGGCCAAGATCCAGGATAAGGAGGGCATTCCTCCCGACCAGCAGCGCCTCATCTTTGCTGGCAAGCAGCTCGAGGACGGTCGTACCCTCTCCGACTACAACATCCAGAAGGAATCTACACTCCACCTTGGTGAGTGGTAAATCGCTAATCACCCCCATAGTCCTCATCTAATAACCACTTCGTATTCCAGTCCTCCGCCTCCGCGGCGGTATGCAAATCTTCGTCAAGACCCTTACGGGCAAGACGATCACGCTCGAGGTCGAATCGTCTGACACGATCGACAACGTGAAGGCCAAGATTCAAGACAAGGAAGGAATTCCCCCAGACCAGCAGCGTCTGATCTTCGCCGGCAAGCAGCTCGAGGATGGCCGCACCCTGTCTGACTATAACATTCAGAAGGAGTCCACTCTCCATCTTGGTGCGTCTCTTTTTGCCACCCGCCTTCACATCCGTCGATTACTAATTTGTTTTCGGCTCTTTCAGTGCTCCGTCTTCGTGGGGGCATGCAGATTTTTGTCAAGACGCTGACGGGAAAGACGATCACGTTGGAGGTCGAATCCTCGGATACGATTGACAACGTAAAGGCGAAGATTCAAGATAAGGAGGGTATTCCCCCGGACCAACAGCGATTGATCTTCGCCGGCAAGCAGCTGGAGGATGGTCGCACTCTTTCTGACTATAACATCCAGAAAGAGTCCACTCTCCATCTTGGTAAGCATCGCGCACCCCCATTTACATATACGTCAAACTAATTTGACCGCTGTTCTAGTCCTCCGTTTGCGTGGTGGTATGCAGATTTTTGTGAAGACGTTGACGGGAAAGACCATTACCTTGGAAGTCGAGTCGTCCGATACCATCGATAACGTGAAGGCCAAGATTCAGGACAAAGAGGGCATCCCACCCGATCAACAACGCCTCATCTTTGCCGGCAAGCAGCTCGAGGATGGTCGCACACTCTCTGATTATAACATTCAGAAGGAGTCGACCCTTCACCTTGGTAAGCCAATTTACTCTCCGCTAGTCCCGCTTTGCCACTGACTCGTATACCCGTCAGTCCTTCGTCTCCGTGGTGGTCACTAGATTGTTTTGATGTCTTTCGCCCCTTCCTACTCGCTGTATCATTCCTTGACCATGTAAAGCTCGCATTAAATACATCATCGCATACCGTTTAGTTTGAGCTTGTGGTATTTGAGCGTGAACGTTTTGGACACCGGAACTGATCGCTAAATTCAAAATCATCAGGAGGCCGGATCCGCCTGGATGTGCTATACGGCAAACCGCACTGCTACATGTCTGCCACACCAGGTAATCGTCCGCTTGCTCGCTGGTATGCAATAGCCTCGTTCAGAGTAGAAAATCTAGCGTCGAAACAGCTCGAAAACGGTCTCAAAGCTGTCTTTGAAGCAGCCTCAAAACCGTCTGCCGTGTGTCCGCCGTAGCCATATTTTTCTGCAAATTTTATCCAGTTTGCCCTTAGGGGGGTTTTATAGTAGAAAAACTGTGGGCAAAATGACACAAGATTCACTGTCAAGATCATGTCAAGGCATATACAGTCATCAATGAGTCATCTATACACACAAATATAGATGGTATCTACCACAGCCAATTATCATCCAAATCATATGCTGAGGTGCTTATTATGTTCCATAGTATGTGTAGATCAACTATCCAAAATAATTTTGATATAGCATGGACTGGTTTTTGCAAAAAATAAAAAATGCTGTATAGATGACACATCAGGCTTAAAACAGGCAACCCCCAAGCTATTTTTGCTGGTTTCTGAGCATTGATCATTGGTAAAAAGTTTGGCCTGGAATGTTCATGTACAGTACTCCATATTGCAATGATTTTTGGGGCAGTAGCTGAAAGGAGTATTGTAGGAGAGGGGGTGTATAGATGTGTCAGAGTCGTGCAGGTCCGCGCAGGTCCGGAGAGGTCCGAGAGGCGGAGGGGGCAAACTAGCAAATCCGGACGCGCGGAGGTGAACGTCTGACTTCCGGAGTCGACGGACGGAGACGGGAAACTTAGGAGTGGCTGCTAGGCAGGGCAGATGGGGGAGAAAGACGAGATACTAACTCTGCTGCTCTCCAGAGGAGGCAGCTGGTATATATACATGAAGCTGTCTAGTGGTGTCTAATAGGAGTGTGAAAGTAATGAATGGAGACAGCGGGGATCAATAAGGAATGTATGGACAAGGGTAAAGAAGGAAGGGAACGTGTGGCGGGGTCCTCGGCAGGAGTCCGGCGAGACGGGCATCGAG